>OX387247.1:12391685-12405948 GCA_947562095.1 Branchellion lobata
ACCAAAATACCCATATAACCCACC
Source organism: Branchellion lobata (assembly GCA_947562095.1). NCBI lineage: Eukaryota > Metazoa > Annelida > Clitellata > Hirudinida > Piscicolidae > Branchellion > Branchellion lobata. Next base: position 12,391,710 of record OX387247.1, read on the forward strand.
AAAATACCCATACAACCCACCAAAATACCCATACAACCCACCAAAATACCCATATAACCCACCAAAATACTCATACAACCCACCAAAATACTCATACAACCCACCAAAATACCCATACAACCCACCAAAATACCCATACAACCCACCAAAATACTCATACAACACACCAAAATACTCATACAACCCACCAAAATACTCATACAACCCACCAAAATACTCATACAACCCACCAAAATACTCATACAACCCACCAAAATACCCATACAACCCACCAAAATACTCATACAACCCACCAAAATACCCATACAACCCACCAAAATACTCATACAACCCACCAAAATACTCATACAACCCACCAAAATACTCATACAACCCACCAAAATACCCATACAACCCACCAAAATACTCATACAACCCACCAAAATACCCATACAACCCACCAAAATACCCATACAACCCACCAAAATACCCATACAACCCACCAAAATACTCATACAACACACCAAAATACTCATACAACCCACCAAAATACTCATACAACCCACCAAAATACTCATACAACCCACCAAAATACTCATACAACCCACCAAAATACTCATACAACCCACCAAAATACCCATACAACCCACCAAAATACTCATACAACCCACCAAAATACTCATACAACCCACCAAAATACTCATACAACCCACCAAAATACCCATACAACCCACCAAAATACCCATACAACCCACCAAAATACTCATTCAACCCACCAAAATACTCATACAACCCACCAAAATACCCATATAACCCACCAAAATACCCATACAACCCACCAAAATACCCATACAACCCACCAAAATACTCATACAACACACCAAAATACTCATACAACCCACCAAAATACTCATACAACCCACCAAAATACTCATACAACCCACCAAAATACTCATACAACCCACCAAAATACTCATACAACCCACCAAAATACTCATACAACCCACCAAAATACTCATACAACCCACCAAAATACTCATACAACCCACCAAAATACCCATACAACCCACCAAAATACTCATACAACACACCAAAATACTCATACAACCCACCAAAATACTCATACAACCCACCAAAATACTCATACAACCCACCAAAATACTCATACAACCCACCAAAATACTCATACAACCCACCAAAATACTCATATAACACACCAAAATACTCATACAACCCACCAAAATACTCATACAACCCACCAAAATACTCATACAACCCACCAAAATACTCATTCAACCCACCAAAATACTCATACAACCCACCAAAATACTCATACAACCCACCAAAATACCCATACAACCCACCAAAATACTCATACAACCCACCAAAATACTCATACAACCCACCAAAATACTCATTCAACCCACCAAAATACTCATACAACCCACCAAAATACCCATACAACCCACCAAAATACTCATACAACCCACCAAAATACTCATACAACCCACCAAAATACTCATACAACCCACCAAAATAGTTATATAACCAACCAACTTACGCGTATAAAACCTCGAAATATCGACTGAGGCAACAAAAATCGAATAAATCTTTGAAATATTCATAAAAAGTTTGAAAATCGAAAAGAAGAAAAATAAATTTATAAAACAAAAAAAGTTTTGAAAAAAAATGAAAAGTTGAGTAGTCGAATGAAGCGCAAAAAATTGAATTTTTTGAAAAATGGAATAAGGTACGTTCATTTTCGACCGATGATTGCTCGCTTCTTCAAACTTGAAAAAACATCGCCAAGTTTTGAATTTTAAAAGTAAAATCCACACCTCTTCAAAACTCAACGGGGGAGGAAAACATGGACTGCCCATGAAACAACCAACCGATGCTTTCAACTGCCAAGTTCTACTTGTTTATTTTTATTTTTATTTATTTTTATTTTGTTTGTTTTTTCATTTATTTATTTATTTATTCATTTTTTTTTTACTTTTATTTTTATTTATTTACTTTTATTTTTATTAATTTACTTTTATTTTTATTAATTTATTTTTATTTTTATTTATTTACTTATATTTTTATTTCATTCTTTTTTTATATTTGTCAATAATGTGAATCTATTTAAAAAAATAAAATATAGCCAAATAGGATGATGGAGGAAGAGCACAAAAAGACATACCAACCAGAGATAAAAACAAGAAATACAAATCGGAAAATACAAACATTTGAAAACACAAAACATTTGAAAATACAAAACATTTGAAAATACAAAACCTTTGAAAATAAAAAAAATCTAAAAATACAAAAAATTAAATACAAAAAATTAAAAATACAAACATTAAAAGTAAAAGAATTGGAAATACAAACATTAAAAATAAAAACAGCAAAAACAGCAGGAGTCCATACAAGCCCTCTCACGACCATTTTATGAGAAGGCCAACATTTTATGCACTCATCCACACAACACCCCTGCACAGACACACAAGCACCGCCATTTGACACCCATCAACTCCCCTGCACGAAGAATGCATGGATGGATGCATGAATGGATGCATGGATGGGTGCATGGATGGGTGCATGGATGGATGCATGGATGGATGCATGGATGGATGCATGGATGAGTGCGTGGATGGATGCATGGATGGGTGCATGGATGGATGCATGGATGGATGCATGGATGGATGCATGGATGGATGCATGGATGGGTGCATGGATGGATGCATGGATGGATGCATGGATGGGTGCATGGATGGGTGCATGGATGGATGCATGGATGGATGCATGGATGAGTGCATGGATGGATGCATGGATGGGTGCATGGATGGATGCATGGATGGATGCATGGATGGATGCATGGATGGGTGCATGGATGGGTGCATGGATGGATGCATGGATGGATGCATGGATGGATGCATGGATGTATTGAAGGATGGATATATATATATATGTATATATATATATATATATATATATATATAGATGAAGGATGGAAAAAATGGAAGGATGGAAGGATGGAAGAATGGGAGGATGAAAAAATGGGAAGCTGGAAAGATGGAAGGATGGAAGGATGGAAGGATGCCTGGCATTCAGGTGAACTTTCCCCCCACACCTCATCACACGGCCTCCAGCCAGCATAGCACTGCATGAGTCACCATCTCTCAGCGGCAGCCACTGCGGCCAGGACAATTCCCAAAACTACGAGGCTTTTAGCGCGAAAAGCACCTTTTTAGAGTGAAACGTTAAAAACTCTTGCAAGAGCCTTCCAAGAACTTCTTTATATTTCCACTACAACTCCTGCCAGCCACCTTTTAATCTTTTTCCAACTTTCTTATTACTAGTTTTATTGTTTTTGTTCTTTTTATTATTATTGTTGTTTTTATTTTTATTTTTTTTTATTATCATCGTTGTTAATTTTATTTTTATTTTTGTTATTTTTATCATTATTACCTAGAATTTAGGTCTTTCTTTGGCTACCTCTCTCAGCTCTACATTACCATTCTCATCTTCATCTTCTTCTTCTCCTTTCTCCTCCTCCTTCTCTTCTTCTTTTTCTTCTTTCTCCTCTTTTTCTTCCTCTTTCTTTTCCTCTTTTTCTACTTCTTCCTTCTCTTCCTTCTCCTCTTCTTCCTCTTCCTCCTCTTCCTCTTCTTCTTCCTCTTCCTCCTCTTCCTCCTCTTCCTCTTCTTCCTCCTCTTCCTTCTCTTACTTTTCTTTCCTACTTTTTTCTCTTTTTCTTATTTTTTTAATTGCTTTCTTTTGATGGTGAATGACGCATGGTGAATGATGCATGGCGGGTGACGCATGGCGGGTAACGCATGGTGGGTGACGCATGGCGGGTGACGCATAGCGGGGTGCATTTACGTCAGACAAAAAGAGAAGATGGATGGAGAATGTGAGTGGGCGGGAAGGCTGTAACTCAATATGTTCAAAGAGACGAATGAGTGGTTGAAGGTGGGTTGTTTTGATTGGATTTAAAGTCAACAGACTTCAAAAGAAAGTGATGGACGTGTCCGGAATAATTGTTTCAAGAGGTTAGAGAGAGGTGAGAAAGAGGTGGGAGAGAGATGAGATGGATGTGAGGAAGGTGAGAAGTGGGAAAGGAGAGAGAAGTACAAAGAAAAAAAGAGACAGGTACATGAGAAGTGAGAGAGGAATACAAGGAAGGGTAGAAAGAGGTACATGAATGAGAGAAGGGAATACAGAGACATGAAACAGACACATGAGATCCTTCCGAGTGGAGTAGGATGTGGAAGTTGTGACTGAACCCTAAAAGACAGACAGACATCACAATAACACAACGGTCACGAGAATCTGCCTTTGATTGCGCTTGGTTACTCCAGCGTGGCGTCTGCTTGCTTGAGCTTTACACAACTCAAACTTGATCTCAGCCTGAACTTGAACCCCAACCCTTACGTTTCACGCTACGGTCTGGCATGCCAACCACTAGGCCACGCGAGACCGACATGAACGACCATTTTATCGGGGGCTTGAGTGTTTTTGTGTTCTATTAATGGCTTTGGCGGGAGTCGAACCCTGAACCTGACGTTTAATTGTTCTAATATCGCAGTACGCTACCTGCCAGAACAAGACGATCGACATAAAAATGTCTGTCTCTTTGTATGGCTCTGTATTGTTTAGTATTGTTTTGTATTGCATTGTTGTGGTTTTCTATTGGTTCTTCTTTGTCTTTTTTTGATTTTTTCGTCTGGTATTCTTTTGTGTGGCTCACGGCGTAAAACACATTGAACAGATCTACCAAGTACTACAACGTGTGTGTATAAGTTAAAACTCTCAAACTCATGCTTCTCCACTTTTTGCTCCATTTTTCCCACTTTGTGGCAATAAAAACAAAAGTCATACACGCACCACTGCACACAAGCGTACGTTTTGTGCTGTAATTGCTTTCAAAATATTTTTATTTCATTACGTATTCAGTTTTTTTCACTTTTTTCACGTTATTTTTTAGGTTTTTCTCACTCTTGAAATTCACATTTTGCTAAAAAATATTCTTTTTTTCAAATCAATTGGGTTTTCATGTACACGAATATTTTTGTTTTGCACCAAAAAAAAATTTTAACGATTGAATTTTTTTTAACAGAAAATTTTTTTTTTCAAAAATTGCAAAACAATTTCAAAATGAATGAAAACCTTCAAAAACAAAAAATGTTTTTTGAAAAATATTTCGTCAAAAGATTTTCGTTTTATACACAATTTTAACTAGGTTAACGTATGAAAAGGTTGAAAAAAACGGAATAAGAAAAAAATCGATAAAAAAATTTAAAAAAAAAAAAAAAAAGTTTTGCTGAGTGTGATCATTAGCTAGTGCGTTGCAACAGAGACCCACATGCAATTTGAATTAGTTGTGAAGCTTTTTTTTTGTAACGTCATTTTGTTTTTTTTTTTCGTTACTTTGACATTTTTTTAAATTTTTTTTTCGGCTCAGTTTTTTTTTGTCGTTTTTGTTGCTGTTCTGTTTTTTTTTGTTGCTACTGCTGCTGATTCTGCTGCCGTACTTGTTGTTTTTGTTGGTTTTTTTTTTTTGTTTTTTTTTGTCATTGTTTTGTTGCCATTGTTTTGGCATGAATCTATTAGAATCACGTACACCGTTATTGCATTAGGGAATTTTCACAGTGAATGACGCTTCTTTAATCGTTCCAGTTGTGTCGTCAGAACACCCATTCAACTCCCCTTCAAACCATCAAACCTCCTTTAAACCATTCAACTCCTCTTCAAACCATCAAACCTCCTTCAAACCATTCAACTCCCCTTCAAACCATCAAACCTCCTTTAAACCATTCAACTCCTCTTCAAACCATCAAACCTCCTTCAAACCATTCAACTCCCCTTCAAACCATCAAACCTCCTTCAAACCATCAAACCTCCTTCAAACCATCAAACCTCCTTCAAACCATTCAACTCCTTTTCAGACATTTCACTGAGAACATATCTCGATAGATTATAACTCAACATGACGAAGGCGTGACATGACCTCATGCATCTTCACAAATGCACCTTTGAGGCAACCTTGTTTGCAAACTGTGGGTTCAAGCAAACTGTGCATCCATTCATGCATTTTAAAAAGTATGAATGGATGCACAGTTTGCACATTTTTTTCTGTTTTGACCACCCATCCACCACCCTTCTTCCACTCAAAAACCAAAATTTCCTTTCATCCCCTCTTTCATCCACCTCTTTCTACCAACCCCCTCCCCCATCCTCCCTCTCTCTCTCATTTCCACCTTTCTTCTACCATGTTTGTTCCATTGCGTTCTTATTTATGTTTATTCACCATGCATTGTGTTTCATCACTTACCAATTCCTTCCTTCATCAGCAAACAACCACACGCCACCACCATCAGTCTAATACCACTACCTACCACCACAACCTACTACCCCTACCTTCCACCACTACCTACCACCACAAGCGCAAACACCATCCACCCATACACCACCACACGTCACCCACCAACCTCTCAGCCGACGGTCGAGTGCTGAAGGTGTTCAACAGGGGTCGGGAAGACCGCATTGAGAGCACCATCATCGAGTCCATGCTCATCTTCCCGGAAGGCTATGCGGTGAAGGAGCTGAAGATCTACGAAAGCCCTTTAAAGGGATACAGACACAAGCGCCTGCTGGTTCTCTCAGAACAACAACTCAGATCGGTCGCTTTGCACCGCTGTAGAGCCGCTGCTACATGCTTGTGAGTGGGGGAGGGTGTGAAGAGGGGGGTGTGAAGAAGGGGGTGTAAGGAGGGGGGTGTGAGGATGGGGGTGTAAGGGGGGGGTGAGGGGAGGGGTGTGAAGAGGGGGTGTGAAAAGAGGGTGTGAGGAGGGGGGTGTAAGGAGGGGGGGTGTGAGGAGAAGGGTGTGAGGAGGGGGTGTGAGGGGGAGATTATAAGTGAGAGGAAGAGTTTGTGAGTTGGAAAAAAAGCGTTTTTGAGTGAAGGGGAAAATTTGTAAGGGAAGATGCTTTGTGAATGAAAGAGGATTTGTGAGTGAAAGAGGGTCTGTGAGTGAAAGAGGGTTTGTGAGTGAAAGAGGGTCTGTGAGTGAAAGAGGGTTTGTGAGTGAAAGAGGGTTTGTGAGTGAAAGAGGGTTTGTGAGTGAAAGAGGGTTTGTGAGTGAAAGAGGGTTTGTGAGTGAAAGAGGGTTTGTGAGTGAAAGAGGGTTTGTGAGTGAAAGAGGGTTTGTGAGTGAAAGAGGGTTTGTGAGTGAAAGAGGGTTTGTGAGTGAAAGAGGGTTTGTGAGTGAAAGAGGGTTTGTGAGTGAAAGAGGGTTTGTGAGTGAAAGAGGGTTTGTGAGATGATAAGTGGGGTTTTGAAGGTGTGTCAGAGTGTTGGGTCGTATGGAGCAGATTTGAATTATCAGAGTATTGAGTGTTGTTGGGATAGAGAAGAGGCTGAAAACGGGTGAGAGTGGATGGTTGGAAGGTGGAATGGAGATGAAGGGATTTTGAGAATAAAAATAAACCGGTGAAAAACTGAAAAGTGAGAATGAGAAAAATGTAAATTTTGATTAAATAAAAAAATATATATTTTTAAAATAAAAATATAAATATAATATTTTTAATAATGAAAAAAAAATAACTGGAAAAAATTGGAGAGGGAGAGAGGAAGTGGCTTAGATACGAGAACAATGAGGGGAATAAAAATATGGAAATTGGAAGTGAAGTAGGCGTGGTGGTGGGTGGCAGAGGGGTGGAAGAGAATATGTAGTCTGCAATAAGTTGTCTGCTTGTTTATGTGTTGTTGCTGTAATAAATTTGTTTTTATTTATTTATTCAATGTTCATATATATTTTTTAGTTTTTTTCCTTCCCGTTACGACTTTGAAACTCCCACTGAAGTTGTCTGGGTTACAAACGCAACAACACTCCAAAAAAACAGCATACTCACAACAACATATTAACACCTGTAACAACACAAACAACAACAACAACAACAACAACATGAAAGCATCAATGAAGCAAAAACGCAACAAAACAACACACAACAATAATCCTACTAAAGCTGTTCCACCACCACCAACGGCAGCCCAATAACCACACAAGAAGGGAAAAATACTAACAACAACAACAACTACATTAATACAACAAAAACACCACCAACTACACTACCACCAACAACTACACGACCACCACCACCACCAAAAACAACAACAACTATACCACCACCACCACCACCACCACCACCACCACCACCAACTACACCACCACCACCACCAACTACACCACCAACAACACAGAAACTGCGTTCATCTGAGGGACCCATATTGCTCGTGGAAGGACAACAAATGCAGCCATTTTGTTGACCAGCGTCTGGGGTGAGACTAACAGCCTTTGCTGTTTTTGAATTTCACGTACATGAATACAATTTTTTTTATTCCTGGAAAGCTTCAGAGCCACTCCAGCACGCCGTCCTTCCCCTAGAACTGCTACCTTTCACAACTCAAAGCTGCTCCAATCTCATCTCATCTCTCAGCCGGGAATCGAAGCTTGAGTTTGACGCATTGCAGCCTGGCTTGCTAGGCACTGATTGTAGGCAGATATGTTGGAGTTTATATGAAACTACGGTTCGATTGAGTCCAGTGGTCGTTATTACAAAACAATTATTGCACGGTTGTGAAAAGCTGGTGAAAAGTCTGAAGATGAACTGAAGTCTGCCACCTACAAAGCGCCTCAAACGACGAGGCTCATAGCTCGGTGAATAAGAAACTTGACAAAACTTAAAACACAATCATCAGCGTTATCAGCCTTTATGATGATGACAAAGTTGGTTTTGTCAATATTACTACCGTTAAAGCATAAACAGGTAGTATCATACAATACAATACAATACAAACACGAATATTATTATAGTGGCATTAACCCCGTAGAGTTTCGAGGCCACTTATCATCATTGAAACACATATTAAAATCAGTTTTGAAGCGCTGAGACTTGCAACAATTGTACACAGATTCTCGCCAGATTTTGTAACGTGATGCGAGCTTCCCCTTTCATAAGGCTTATTAAAAATTCAACGAACTAGTTTTCTGGTGGGTTTTTATTTATTTTGATTGCAAATATTAGGGCGGTCTTTGACTTTCATCGGCATTAGTCGCAACAATTTCGATTATTTTATCAAAGTATCGGCCGATTATCGAAATTTCATCACAATTTTCAGACATTTAAAAGCGGAATATTTTCATTTTTTCACGGATTCCTCATTTTCCAACAATATCGCCCGGGCGGAAACTGATTTTTTATTATTTTTAAAATGTTGAGCTATTTTTAAACATTGAAAAAATAAAAAAATAAATTGAAAAACTACAAAAAAACAGGGGATTGGAAATAAAAATTGAGAAAAATTGACTCAAAAGCCCTCATGTGTGCCAGAGATCGCCTTTTGCCCTGCAACAACTCGCTTCCAACGACTCTTGTCATTTCTCGTCGAAAATTTATTTTTAACATAAACTCAAAATTAATAAATGATTTCTTGAGAATTTAAAAAAAGAAGAATAATAATAATAATGATAATAATAATAATAATAATAATAATAATAATAATAATAATAATAATAATAATAATAATAATAATAATAATAATAATAATAATAATAATAATAATAATAATAATAATAATAATAATAATAATAATAATAATAATAATAATAATAATAATAATAATAATAATAATAATAATAATAATAATAATAATAATAATAATAATAATAATAATAATGATAATAATGATAATAATAATGATAATGATAATAATAATAATAATAATAATAATAATAATAATAATAATAATAATAATAATAATAATAATAATAATACAACTACGAAAGAATCTATATGCTATACAAAAGCATACAAACACAAGAGCATCCAAGCAACACAAAACACCACATTAATTTCACTGTCAACCTTCCACAGCCTCCAGGACTTGCAGACGGGACAACACCCAAAATGTCCCATCCCTTCCACCCCACCCCCGTCCTCCAGGCCTCCCTACAACAACGCCACCATGAACCCTCAACAACACCCCCTCAATGGTGGACTGTTGTCTGCTTGCAGACATTTTTAATTGATTAGTTCATTCATTCATTTTTTATTTGTTCGTTTATTTATTTTTTGTTCATTTATTTATTTGTTTATACTTCCATTCATTCATTCATTCATTCAATCATTCATTCAATCATTCATTCATTCATTTATTTATTTATTCATTCATTTATTCATTCATTCATTCATTTATTCATTCATTCTTTTATTCATTCAACCAGTCATTCATTCATTCAATCATTAATTTATTCATTCATGCATTTATTCATTCATCCATTTATTTATTCATTCATTCATTCATTTATCCATTCATTCATTCATTCAATCATTCATTCATTCATTCCTTCATTCCTTTACCGAGGGTTGTTTGTTTGGAACCTCCATCAACTGTGACCATCACATTACTTTCAGGCATGCAACATTTTCTTTCGAGGCCCTCTCATTGCATCTTTCACTCCTGCCTCCCCCACCCCTCAATCATCTTACTTGCCTTCACGTTCTTTTTTCCACCACCATTTTTCCACCATCCTCCCTCAATCCACCATCCTCCATCAATTCACCATCCTCCATCAATCCACCATCCTCCATCAATTCACCATCCTCCATCAATCCACCATCCTCCATCAATCCCCCATCCTCCATCAATCCACCATCCTCCATCAATTCACCATCCTCCATCAATCCACCATCCTCCATCAATCCACCATCCTCCATCAATCCACCATCCTCCATCAATCCAACATCCTCCATCAATTCACCATCCTCCATCAATCCACCATCCTCCATCAATCCCCCATCCTCCATCACTCTACCATCCTCCATCAATCCACCATCCTTTATCAATCCACCATCCTCCCTCAATCCACCATCTTCCACCAATCCACCATCCTCCATCAATCCACCATCCTCCATCAATCCACCATCCTCCATCAATCCACCATCCTCCATCAATTCACCATTCTCCCATCAATCCACCATCTTCCATCAATCCATCATCTTCCATCAATCCACCATCCTCCATCAATCCACCATCTTCTACCAATCCACCATCCTCCATCAATCCACCATCCTCCATCAATCCACCATCCTCCATCAATTCACCATCCTCCATCAATCCACCATCCTCCATCAATCCACCATCCTCCATCAATCCACCATCCTCCATCAATTCACCATCCTCCATCAATCCACCATCCTCCATCAATCCCCCATCCTCCATCACTCTACCATCCTCCATCAATCCACCATCCTTTATCAATCCACCATCCTCCCTCAATCCACCATCTTCCACCAATCCACCATCCTCCATCAATCCACCATCCTCCATCAATCCACCATCCTCCATCAATCCACCATCCTCCATCAATTCACCATTCTCCCATCAATCCACCATCTTCCATCAATCCATCATCTTCCATCAATCCACCATCCTCCATCAATCCACCATCTTCTACCAATCCACCATCCTCCATCAATCCACCATCCTCCATCAATCCACCATCCTCCATCAATCCACCATCCTCCATCAATTCACCATCTTCCATCAATCCACCATCCTCCACCAATCCCCCATCTTCCATCAATCCACCATCTTCCACCAATCCACCATCCTCCATCAATCCACCATCTTCCATCAATCCACCATCTTCCACCAATCCACCATCCTCCATCAATCCACCATCTTCCATCAATCCACCATCTTCCACCAATCCACCATCCTCCACCAATCCACCATCTTCCATCAATCCACCATCCTCCACCAATCCACCATCCTCCACCAATCCACCATCTTCCATCAATCCACCATCCTCCACCAATCCACCATCCTCCATCAATCCCCCATCTTCCACCAATCCACCATCCTCCATCAATCCACCATCCTCCACCAACCCACCATCTTCCATCAATCCCCCATCTTCCACCAATCCACCATCTTCCACCAATCCACCATCCTCCATCAATCCACCATCCTCCATCAATCCACCATCCTCCATCAATCCACCATCCTCCACCAATCCCCCATCTTCCACCAATCCACCATCTTCCACCAATCCACCATCTTCCATCAATCCACCATCTTCCACCAATCCACCATCCTCCATCAATCCACCATCCTCCATCAATCCACCATCCTCCATCAATCCACCATCATTCATTCATTCCTTCATTCCTTTACCGAGGGTTGTTTGTTTGGAACCTCCATCAACTGTGACCATCACATTACTTTCAGGCATGCAACATTTTCTTTCGAGGCCCTCTCATTGCATCTTTCACTCCTGCCTCCCCCACCCCTCAATCATCTTACTTGCCTTCACTTTCTTTTTTCCACCACCATTTTTCCCCCATCCTCCACCAATCCACCATCCTCCATCAATCCACCATCCTCCATCAATCCACCATCCTCCATTAATCCACCATCCTCCATCAATTCACCATCCTCCATCAATTCACCATCCTCCATCAATCCGCCATCCTCCATCAATTCACCATCCTCCATCAATCCACCATCCTCCATCAATTCACCATCCTCCATCAATCCACCATCCTCCATCAATCCCCCATCCTCCATCAATCCACCATCCTCCATCAATCCACCATCCTCCCTCAATCCACCATCCTCCATCAATTCACCATCCTCCATCAATCCACCATCCTCCATCAATCCACCATCCTCCATCAATCCACCATCCTCCATCAATCCACCATCCTCCATCAATCCACCATCCTCCATCAATTCACCATCCTACATCAATCCACCATCCTCCATCAATCCACCATCCTCCATCAATCCGCCATCCTCCATCAATCCACCATCCTCCATCAATCCACCATCCTCCATCACTCCACCATCCTTCATCAATCCACCATCCTCCATCAATCCACCATCCTCCATCAATCCACCATCCTCCATCAATCCACCATCCTCCATCAATCCACCATTCTCCCATCAATCCACCATCCTCCCTCAATCCACCATCTTCCATCAATCCACCATCCTCCATCAATCCACCATCTTCCACCAATCTTCCATCCTCCATCAATCCACCATCCTCCATCAATCCACCATCTTCCATCAATCCACCATCCTCCATCACTCTACCATCCTCCATCAATCCACCATCCTTTATCAATCCACCATCCTCCCTCAATCCACCATCTTCCACCAATCCACCATCCTCCATCAATCCACCATCCTCCATCAATCCACCATCCTCCATCAATCCACCATCCTCCATCAATCCACCATCCTCCATCAATCCACCATTCTCCCATCAATCCACCATCTTCGACCAATCCACCATCTTTCATCAATCCACCATCCTCCATCAATCCACCATCTTCCATCAATCCACCATCCTCCACCAATCCACCATCCTCCACCAATTCACCATCTTCCATCAATCCACCATCCTCCATCAATCCACCATCCTCCATCAATCCACCATCCTCCACCAATCCCCCATCTTCCACCAATCCACCATCTTCCACCAATCCACCATCCTCCACCAATCCACCATCTTCCACCAATCCACCATCCTCCATCAATCCGCCATCCTCCATCAATCCACCATCCTCCATCAATCCACCATCCTCCATCACTCCACCATCCTTCATCAATCCACCATCCTCCATCAATCCACCATCCTCCATCAATCCACCATCCTCCATCAATCCACCATCCTCCATCAATCCACCATTCTCCCATCAATCCACCATCCTCCCTCAATCCACCATCTTCCATCAATCCACCATCCTCCATCAATCCACCATCTTCCACCAATCTTCCATCCTCCATCAATCCACCATCCTCCATCAATCCACCATCTTCCATCAATCCACCATCCTCCATCACTCTACCATCCTCCATCAATCCACCATCCTTTATCAATCCACCATTCTCCCTCAATCCACCATCTTCCACCAATCCACCATCCTCCATCAATCCACCATCCTCCATCAATCCACCATCCTCCATCAATCCACCATCCTCCATCAATCCACCATCCTCCATCAATCCACCATTCTCCCATCAATCCACCATCTTCCACCAATCCACCATCTTCCATCAATCCACCATCCTCCATCAATCCACCATCCTCCATCAATCCACCATCCTCCACCAATCCACCATCTTCCACCAATCCACCATCTTCCACCAATTCACCATCCTCCACCAATTCACCATCTTCCATCAATCCACCATCCTCCA
>OX387247.1:12406148-12408648 GCA_947562095.1 Branchellion lobata
GCTGGTCCAAGGATGGTGGGTGATGTAACATTCCATCATAGCATAGCTGAATGCCCGGAATATTTGCTATTATTCGGCTCACGCATTTTCTCACAGAATTCCTAACATTTCAGCGTCTGATCAGTCAATTAGATTATTCAAATCAAATGTCTTTGAGGGATCTTTGTGACTTCAATACCGCCCTACCAACATTACCACACCACACCACCATTATTACACCACACCACCATTAACACACCACATCACCATACAACCACACCACCATTACCATAACACACCAAAACATAATCTTTCTACTACCATTGCCACACTACCGTTTCCATCCCGCCTGACCACAACACCTCACCACACCAATCACCCACCCAGGAAGGCCTTTGGACACGAGAGCTCAGGTGCTGCCTTCAGGACTCTTCATTGCCAACGTCCTCGTGGCTGACTCTGGTCTCTACACCTGCCACCACCAACACTCCCTCACCACCAACTTCAACATCACTGTCTACAGTCAGTCTGCATGCATGGCGGTGCATGCGTGGATGCATGGATGAGGGGATGGATTGAATAAGTGGATGAGTGGGTGGTTACTAGCTTCTCAACATTTTCATCCTCCTTCTCGTCATCTTTATCTTTTTCTTCGTCATCTTTATTTTTCTCCTCTTCATCATCCTCATCTTCCTTCTCACCACAGGACCTCTGCAGATTCAAGGGAGCTCTGAGCAGTCTGTCTTGATGGTTGCTAACCAGCCCGCCAACCTCACCTGCAACTATCAGGTTATTCATCCTCTATCCATCCATCTATTCATTCATCCACTCATCCACCCATTAATCAATTCATTCATCCATATATCCGCTCTTTCATTCATCCATCCATCCATCCATCTTTCCATCTACCCACAAAATCATCCATCCGTCCATCTATCCACCTATCCATCCATCCATCTTTCCAACCACCCATCCAACCACCCATCCATTCACCTACCAGGGGGACCCAGAGCCGAGTATGAGGTGGTTGTGGAACGGCAAAAAGTTTCACGAGGATGACTTCAACAGGGAACCCCACGTCAGAGACGCAGTCACCGTCACCAAGCGAGTGACACACGCCCACACGCACCATCCTCTCAACAACAAAAACAACAGCAACTATAACATCAACAACAACTACAACAACAACTACAACAACAACAACGACGACGACAACTACTGCGTGGGCGACAGCAACAGGGAGTGTCTGTACAGCAGCAGCCTGAAGTGGCGGCGCTTTCGACCTCACTTTTTGGGCGTGTACCAGTGCATCGTGTACAACTTCAACAGGGTCGCCACTAGGACCTTCTACCTCTACAACAACCTGCCTGGTACGTACTATACTGTAACACAACATGGGATGATGTATTATGGTAAGAGCGCGTGAACACAGAAGACTCAGTTGAAAGTATTTGACCTGCCACCCTACAATATTACCACTCACGCACACATCTCTCCACACACATCTTTCCACTCACACACCTCTACGCCTGTCAGTCACATTTATCTATCCAAAGAATTTTACACACCTACCTCCACCCTACTTACCTATTCACTCGCCCACACCGACCCATCCACCCACACCCACTCACACTGACCCATCCACCCACACTCATCCATCTACCCACACTGACCCATGCTCACTCGGCAGACCTGATTCCGAATCCGCCGTACGGGGTGCGTGTGATGGTGAGGGAGGGCCGGAAGGGCAGGTGTGAGGTGAACCTCAGGTGGCAGGTTCCAGTGTGGAAGATGGGTGTCAAGGTGTACCAGTAC
Source organism: Branchellion lobata (assembly GCA_947562095.1). Classification (NCBI taxonomy): domain Eukaryota; kingdom Metazoa; phylum Annelida; class Clitellata; order Hirudinida; family Piscicolidae; genus Branchellion; species Branchellion lobata. The sequence goes on from OX387247.1 coordinate 12,407,943, forward strand.
TACATCCACTACTGGCTGCATGGTGGGTGGTGGTGTGGTGGGGTGTGGTGTGGTGTGGTGTGGTGTGGTGTGGTGTGGTGTGGTGTGGTGTGGTGTGGTGGGGTGGGGTACGGTGTGGTGTGGTGTGGTGTGGTGTGGTGTGGTGTGGTGTGGTGGGGTGGGGTACGGTGTGGTGTGGTGTGGTACAGTGTGATGGATGAAGGCTGTGGCGATGAAGAGGTAGTGATGTAGTTGTGGTGGCGATAATAGAGCAGTTTTGTGATAATTAAAGCTTGAGTGATCATAAAGCGGTTGGGGATGATGAATGGTTTGATGATGATGAGTGGTTGCGTGATGATGGATTGGAGGAGTGGAGTTGATGGAAGGTGGGTGGGTTGCTGACGAGAAGCAAGAAGGAAAGAAAAGTTTTTTTCGAAGGGGGCAACAAAGAAGGTTGTTGAAAGGGGGAGGAGTCGGAAGAGTTGATTGGCGCCTTGATGGCTGTCCGGGTGGTCTTGAAGCCATCAACGCTGAAAAGTAAACTCCCATCGAGAGTATGTTGAGATGCATGCTTTTTCACCCATTCTTTTCTCACCATGCCATCCATCCTCCTCCTCCTCACCATGCCATCCATCCTCCCCCTCCTCACCATGCCATCCATCCTCCCCCTCCTCACCATGCCATCCATCCTCCCCCTCCTCACCATGCCATCCATCCTCCCCCTCCT
>OX387247.1:12413648-12416148 GCA_947562095.1 Branchellion lobata
GAGGGTGGATGCGAGGGTGGATGGAGAGGAGGACGAAAGGATGCGTAGGAAAGTGTCGCGGTTGTACACTCTGGAAGGAGACCCCTCACACACGCTCCTGTGTGGTTGGTGCCATTAACTACAATGCAATTTAATCAAGCAATTTGTAAGGCGCCCTTTAGCACTAGCTTCAAAGCCTTTTGTTCCTTAGCTTACACTTTTCAGCAACAACCGACAGCCACTCACGGCCACAAATCCACCACCACTAGGGATACAATACCACCACCACTCATAATACGTCTGATAAATACTACACGTAAGCTGTGAAGCGCCAAGGCGGCATCTGAGACGACTACCGCTGACAGAGCACTAATACTACTGCCACTGCTACTACTAACGCCCTTTAACTACAATCTTTACAAACCGCACCACAACACATCACATCATACATACATACACACACACCCACACACACCCACACACACACACACACACACACACACACACACACACACACACACACACACACACACACACACACACACACACACACACACACACACACACACACACACACACAGACCTGCCGATGGACAGGAGCTACAACTTCTTGGTGACACAGGCCACCAAGAAAGGTTTTCCGAGCCTTCAGCACACCTCCCACGTCGTCACCCAGTTCTTCCTCTCTGCCCACCCCCCCAGTCAGCCACTCTTGTTGTTATAACCATTATCATTATTATTATCCCTTCTATCCCTTCTATCCCTTCTATCCCTTCTATCCCTTTTATCCCTTTTATCCCTTCTATCCCTTCTATCCCTTCTATCCCTTCTATCCCTTCTATCCCTTCTATCCCTTCTATCCCTTCTATCCCTTCTATCCCTTTTATCCCTATTATCCCTTCTATCCCTTCTATCCCTTTTATCCCTTCTATCCCTTCTATCCCTTCTATCCCTTCTATCCCTTCTATCCCTTCTATCCCTTCTATCCCTTCTATCCCTTCTATCCCTTCTATCCCTTCTATCCCTTCCATCCCTTCTATCCCTTCTATCCCTTCTATCCCTTCTATCCCTTCTATCCCTTCTATCCCTTTATCCCTTCTATCCCTTCTATCCCTTCTATCCCTTCTATCCCTTTATCCCTTCTATCCCTTCTATCCCTTCTATCCCTTCTATCCCTTCTATCCCTTCTATCCCTTCTATCCCTTCTATCCCTTTTATCCCTTTTATCCCTTCTATCCCTTCTATCCCTTCTATCCCTTTATCCCTATTATTATTTCTGTTTTTATTTTTATCATAATTTATTTTTCATTTTAATAATATTATTTATTTATTTAATTAATAATTTTTTCTTTTAATTTCTCATTGTTGGTTATTTTGACATTTTTTCAACTTTCCCGTATTCCTCTTCGTTATTGTGAATCTTTGATCTTTTTTATTAAAATTTTAATTTTAATATTTTACTTTTAAAATTCTATTTTTATTTTTCAACAAATTTTTCGAATTTTTAAAATAAATTATAAAAAATTTTTTTTAATAAAACTTCTTAAATTATAATAAAAAAATTTTTTTTTTTTTTAAATCCCAAAAAAGTTATTAATAATTTCAAAACTTTTTATTCGTCAAGTTATGTTGGCACACTTTTTTCCAATCAAAAAAGCTTTTTTTTTGTTAAATTTTTTTCAATTAAAAATTTTTTATAAATGTTTTTCTCTCAATTAAAAGTTTTTTTATTCAATTTTTTTTGCTAATTAAAATTTTTTTAATTTTTTGACGCATTTTTATTCACGAATCCGCAATGTAATCTAATAAAAACACGTCATTCGCAAGTGCTTTAAAAATTCTAAAACGGAATTTTTTTTTATTTCAAAATCAAGTTTTTTTCATTTAGAACAAAATGACATGGCAGATACTTTGTAATTAATTTCAATTAAGACTTGACAACCACTCTTAGACAACCACTCTTAAACAACCACTCTTAAACAACCACTCTTAAACAACCACTCTTAAACAACCACTCTTAAACAACCACTTTCAAACAACCACTTTTGCACAAGCATTTTCAACAACCTCATCTTGAGTTCTCCATTGAAGCAAACATCCACTGATTGAGTTCTCCATTGAAGCAAACATCCACTGATTGAGTTCTCCATTGAAGCAAACATCCACTGATTGAGTTCTCCATTGAAGCAAACATCCACTGATTGAGTTCTCCATTGAAGCAAACATCCACTGATTGAGTTCTCCATTGAAGCAAACATCCACTGATTGAGTTCTCCATTGAAGCAAACATCCACTGATTGAGTTCTCCATTGAAGCAAACATCCACTGATTGAGTTCTCCATTGAAGCAAACATCCACTGATTGAGTTCTCCATTGAAGCAAACATCCACTGATTGAGTTCTCCATTGAAGCAAACATCCACTGATTGAGTTCTCCATTGAAGCAAACATCCGCTGATTGAGTTCTCCATTGAAGCAAACATCCACTGATTGAGTTCTCCATTGAAGCAAACATCCACTGA
>OX387247.1:12426148-12496148 GCA_947562095.1 Branchellion lobata
ACACACCACACCACCACCACATCACACCACCACCACATCACACCACCACCACATCACACCACAACACACCACATCACCACCACATCACACCATCACCACATCACACCATCACCACACCACACCACCACCACATCACACCCACAAACTCAGGACACTTAGGACTTTTAACTTCTCAGGCTACACCGCGTCAAGCTTCAAGAATGTCTTGACATCGCCTCTGGTGCTTGTGCCAATCAATTGTCTGTCGATCACTTGATGGTCACTGCGGGTAATTATGAGTTCGACCCTTGAGTTATTCGTCGAGTGAGTTAATGATTTTTGCCTGGTCCAAACGTCTTCTGATTCTTATTTGGCTCGCTAGATGTCGCTGCAAGCTGCTACTAGCTTGCCATGCTTGTTCAAGAAGAGGTGGAATGGAGGCGCTGTGCCTAGACTTTGGAGGTCTGAGCCGTAGGCTTGCTCGTGTCTTTGTGTGTTTGTCTCTATGTTCGTTTGTGTGTTTGTCTCTGTGTTAGTTCGTGTGTTTGTCTCTGTGTTAGTTTGTGTGTTTGTCTCTGTTAGTTTGTGTGTTTGTCTTTGTGTTAGTTTGTGTGTTTGTCTCTGTGTTAGTTTGTGTGTTTGTCTCTGTGTTAGTTTGTGTGTTTGTTTCTGTGTTAGTTTGTGTGTTTGTCTCTGTGTTAGTTTGTGTGTTTGTTTCTGTGTTAGTTTGTGTGTTTGTAATTTGTGCTCATGTTTGTTACTTCTTTCATGTGTGTATTTTTTTTTGTATTTGTACCTTGTTTTGTTTGTGTGTGTATGTGTTTGTGTGTGTTTGTGTGTGTGTGTGCGTGCGTGTGTGTGTGTGTGTGTGTGTGTGTGTGTGTGTGTGTGTGTGTGTGTGTGTGTGTGTGTGTGTGTGTGTGTGTGTGTGTGTGTGTGTGTGTGTGTGTGTGTGTGTGTGTGTGTGTGTGTGTGTGTGTGTGTGTGTGTGTGTGTGTGTGTGTGTGTGTGTGTGTGTGTGTGTGTGTGTGTGTGTGTGTGTGTGTGTGTGTGTGTGTGTGTGTGTGTGTGTGTGTGTGTGTGTGTGTGTTGCTCAAAGGTACTTTTCGTGTTACTTCTTTTTGACAATGTTTTTGAAGCAGTTCTTCATTGGCGCCTCTGCGAACCTTTTGAACTCTTCAAGCACTTAAGGCGCATTAGTGTTTGTTTGCTTTTTTATTTGTTGGTTTGTTGGTGTGTTAGTTCAATTGTTTGTTTGTTGGTTTGTTTTTGTTTGTTTGTGTGTTTGTTAGTTTTTTTTAGTTTGTTTTTGGTTGGTTTGTTGGACCTCCTTGTTTCCATCACTGAAGTTCTTTGTTTTCAAACGGTTGCCAGTTTTTTCGTGAAACTCAATTGACTTTGTTCATCCTTCCTCTATCCTTCATTTATCCTTCCTTCATTCATCTTCCATCCATCCATCCTTTCGAACGTCACTCACCCACGTACTTCTCCAATACTCTTCCTTGTACAGTTCTCTCCATCATACTTCTTTCTTCCAGTTGTTGCTTCTTTCCACTTTCGTTTCATCTCGCGACACATCAACACCACGTCAACACATCAACACCACGTCAACACATCAAAACCAACAACACTACGTCAGCAACACAACAACACACGTCAGCAACACAACACCACCATGTCAGCAACACAACACCACGTCAGCAACACAACTCCCTGTATATAGGCTGTACAAATTCTATTTCATTTCTATCAGCTGTTTCGATAAGTTGTGATTCTTTTTCAGGGGTAAGTTATAATTTACGTACTTCTTTTGTATATAACGTGCCATTGTGTAGCGCGCCACAACTCCAAAATAGTATATTTTAATAATATTTTAGCACATTTCTTTTAAAAGAATGCTTCACCGCATCGTAAGTGTCTTCAGGGCCCTACCTTACAAGTGCACGTTGGACGCCGTGCTACCCTGTGTTCTTTTTTCTTCCGGTAGCTTCCATACTATTGCAAAAATGTGTTTAAGCGATCATTGTTTGTTGTGTCTTTATGCGTATGCTTATGTGTTTGTGTATGTGACGTGTACGTGACGTTTATTGCGACTGTGTGTCAGGCACACACGTGTTTGTGTTGCGTTTCGTGTTGTCTCTTAGCCTTATTTTCCGTTATTTGAAACATTCTTCTCTTCATCTTCATTCTCATCATCATCTTCATTGTCATAATTCAATTACAACTTCCATATCATGATTGTCATCATAACCACCGTCGTCATCATCATCATCGTCATTATCATCATCATCATCATCATCATCATCATCATCATCATCATCATCATCATCATCATCATCATCATCACCATCATCGTCGTCGTCGTCGTCCTCTTCTTCAGCATTTATTCTTCTTTACTTATTCTGCTCGTTGTTATTTTTTGTTTTTATTTCAAATTTTCACGACATTTCACACAAACACAACCATACAAACACGCCCGCGCACACAAATTTACCATTACAATCCTCCAACACAACACACACAACACGTAAAGGATGCAAAAACCATATGCAACACACGGAACAACCACCCAGGCAGCAACAACAATCTACCAAGGACCTTCCAACACATAGATGTATTTAGGCGAGGTAGCGGCCTTGCTCTACCTTTCATCAGGGGTCTTGTGTCACCTCTTCCTTCTCCTGCGTTCTTTTCAACAATTATTTCTGCTCATTATGTCTTTGTGGTTTTCATTACAATAAATATTCTTTCAACCCTTTCAATCCATCCCATCCACATCGAGTGGTGAGGGTCGGTGCAGGCACGCAAGAGTGATTGTCACACGTTTTTCAAGTCAAATCATTGTTTAGTCAAGTCGTTTGTCAACTCACAACATCGTCAACACCACCACCATCTTCAACAACATCACCATCAACACCAACAATACCATCATCGTTATCATCAGCATCCTCGTCGTTTTCATCATCACCATCATCATCACCATCATCATCATCATCATCATCATCACCATCCACCTCTTGCTTCAGTTCTTCTTCCTCAACCAGTTTTCTCATGTGATCTACAAAGTGGTTAATCTCCAAAACCCTCTCTCTATTCCTCACGATCTCCTCTCTCACTCTTACTTTCTCAACTTCTCTTTTGACCCATTTCACTGCCGCTTCATTGGTGGAATCTTCAAAGTTGTCCAACACGTGACATCTGGTGCTGTGACATTCGTGAATCTTCTTCATCATCTCCTCCTTGTCCACTAACAACTGCAGTGAAGGGAGGGTGTGGTGGTCGGTGGTGGCTGATGGTGATGGTGACTGGTGGTGGCTGATGGTGATGGTGGCTGGTGGTGGCTGATGGTGATGGTGGCTGGTGGTGGCTGATGGTGGCTAATGGTGGCTGATGGTGGTGGTTGGTGGTGACTGGTGGTAAGTAGACTAGTCTTTCGTAAAGGTTGTATCAAGTCAACGTGCAGACGAGTTGAACGTTTCAAGTTCAAAATACGATTAAAGAACTTTTTGAGTAATATTTCGGTTTTTAGCTCCTTCATCGCTGAATCCAATGCATTTCGTTGAGTTTTATGTGATCAATATTTTCATCACATCACCATGCACACCGTAACCAAGCAACCAACCATTTTCAACTCTTGTGGCATCTCTTCAGCCTCTGTCGATCCATCCATCACCCTCTCATTCACCCCCACTAGCACCCCTTCACACACCCCCCTCCAATCTTCTTCTATCCTGCAGTGAGTTGTTGATGTACTTGTGACGTTGAGTGTTGTTAGACGTCATATCACGTCTTGAAATATTTTTTATTATCACTTTTAGTCTGTTGTTTGTTGCTATTCGTGCTACCTTTTGATTTTTTGTAAGCGAAATTAAAGGTAGGTATCTTGGATGCCAAAAAACACGAAAGTGATTAAAGGTATAAGCTCCCACTCCTCCATCTCCTCCTCCATCATCCCTTCCTCCATCTCCTCCACTATCATCCCTTCCTCCATCTCCTCCTCCATCATCCCTTCCTCCATCTCCTCCTCCATCATCCCTTCTTCCATCTCCTCCACCATCATCCCTTCCTCCATCTCCTCCACCATCATTCCTTCCTCCATCTCCTCCTCCATCATCCCTTCCTCCATCTCCTCCTCCATCATCCCTTCCTCCATCTCCTCCACCATCATCCCTTCCTCCATCTCCTCCACCATCATCCCTTCCTCCATCTCCTCCACCATCATTCCTTCCTCCATCTCCTCCACCATCATTCCATCCTCCATCCCCTCCACCATCATCCCTTCCTCCATCTCCTCCACCATCATCCCTTCCTCCATCTCCTCCACCATCATCCCTTCCTCCATCTCCTCCACCATCATCCCTTCCTCCATCTCCTCCACCATCATCCCTTCCTCCATCTCCTCCACCATCATCCCTTTCTTCATCTCCTCCACCATCATTCCTTCCTCCATCTCCTCCACCATCATCCCTTCCTCCATCTCCTCCTCCATCATTCCTTCCTCCATCTCCTCCACCATCATACCTTCCTCCATCTCCTCCTCCATTATTCCTTCCTCCATCTCCTCCTCCATTATTCCTTCCTCCATTTCCTCCACCATCATCCCTTCCTCCATCTCCTCCACCATCATCCCTTCCTTCATCTCCTTCTCCATCATTCCTTCCTCCATCTCCTCCACCATCATCCCTTCCTCCATCTCCTCCACCATCATCCCTTCCTTCATCTCCTCCTCCATTATTCCTTCCTCCATCTCCTCCACCATCATCCCTTCCTCCATCTCCTCCACCATCATCCCTTCCTCCATCTCCTCCTCCATCATCCCTTCCTCCATCTCCTCCTCCATCATCCCTTCCTCCATCTCCTCCACCATCATCCCTTCCTCCATTTCCTCCACCATCATTCCTTCCTCCATCTCCTCCACCATCATCCCTTCCTCCATCTCCTCCACCATCATCCCTTCCTCCATCTCTTCCACCATCATTCCTTCCTCCATCTCCTCCACCATCATCCCTTCCTCCATCTCCTCCACCATCATCCCTTCCTCCATCTCCTCCACCATCATCCCTTCCTCCATCTCCTCCACCATCATCCCTTCCTCCATCTCCTCCACCATCATCCCTTCCTTCATCTTCTCCACTATCATCCCTTCTTCCATCTCCTCCACCATCATCCCTTCCTTCATCTCCTCCACCATCATCCCTTCCTCCATCTCCTCCACCATCATCCCTTCTTCCATCTCCTCCACCATCATCCCTTCCTCCATCTCCTCCACCATCATCCCTTCCTCCATCTCCTCCTCCATCATCCCTTCCTCCATCTCCTCCTCCATCATCCCTTCCTCCATCATCAATAATCCTACCATTTTCATCCCCGTTAAAATCACGCACATCAGCGTCGTTTTCATCATCGTTTCAAACCTACCTCTTCAAACGAGCCATCATCTCTCTGAATGTCTGTCTGAATGAGTCTGTGTGGTCCTCCATGTCCCTCTCATACTCCTTCCGTGCCTCCTGGCGTGTGGTGGTAGTTTGTTTTAGTGCTTTCTAGCGTGTGGTGGTGGTTTGTGAGGATGGTACAGTGGTGTTTCATGGTAACTTGGTGCAGTGGTGGTGCGTGGTCGATAGAATTTGAATGAAACTTAAAAAAAAAAACGTTGAATTATCATATGATACAACGACAACTAAGCGATCCACTTTTGATAGCTTAAAATTGAGCGCTACACAAAGTCTCCACGACAGTCTTCACCTCCAGGGTTTCACACAGCTTCATTTCTATCTCCATCAAGTGCCACCACAACTCAGCCACCTTCTCATCGAACCCCATTAACATCTCTCTCACCGCTGATCCCCTCGCACCCTCCTGTATGCTCTTCCACACCTGCAGTGGTGTTGAGGTGCTTTGTGCGACGCGTTGTTGTGACGTGGCAGTTCATTGTTACATGTATGTGTCGAGTGCTATTGAAATGTTGATGAGCCGAATCAGTTGAAGACCTATAAAAAATTTAATATATTTAAGCTTTGAAAGCCTGCAGCGTTGACGCCACTACAATGCCTTTGTGTCAATACCACCAACCTCGCTCTGATACTCACGGAAAAGTGAGCAGACCTGCACTGACAAGTGGTCGTTGTGCTCTTTCGCCAGCACCAAGAACTCCGCAAACTCCTTGCAAAGGTTCACTCTCTGCTCCAGTTGCGACACTCCAAACTGCTCCACAAGATGGCACTGCTGTTGTAAGTTTTCCTCGTGTGTGTTTGAGGTTGTGTCAAGGCTTCACCACAACTTGCAATCAAGAAAGGTCCATCCAAAAGCGCCAAGGGTGCAACTAAAGCACCTTTATCCAATTCTGCATATCCAACTTATTGAAACCAAAAAGAGTGGAACGCGAAATATACATTTTGAGATTTCAAAACCATTTGAAGGGTTCTTTCGGGTGTAAGGATATTGCCTGTAAAGCTCCTCCAACGAAGGATGACCTTGCCTCAACAACATCCACGCATCATTCTGCCACAAACTTTCTATTCTTTCGACAAACACCATCTAGCGAAGAAAGGTTTTTTTTTGTGTATTTTATTACAATTTATTTTATTATTATTATTATTATTATTATTATTATTATTATTATTATTATTATTATTATTATTATTATTATTATTATTATTATTATTATTATTATTATTATTATTATTATTATTATTATTATTATTATTATTATTATTATTATTATTATTATTATAATGACGCCTTGATTGGTGGACGAGCTATGGACCTTCACTTTTCGCTCTTTTTGCTTCTTCCTCCTTCTTTCCATTTCTTTTTCACGACTTTCATTTTGAATCTCAGTCCACTTTTCAACGTCTTCTGCGAACAGTTCCATCGCTGCCGCTACCTGCCACCACGTCAAAAATGAAGCAGCGATATTAATTATTATTATTTATTCCAACATATATCAGATTTTGGATGTTGCGAACGATTTTTAAAACTTTTTTGTTTAAACAGTTCGTAGCAGAGCGCTCTTGAACAGTGTATCAGCGCTATAAAAACTGATTTGATTAGATTAGATTAGATTAGGTTAGATTAGATTAGATTAGATTAGATTAGATTAGAGTGTGATAAATTAAAAAAGTTCAGATTAGATTAGAATAGGTTATATTAGATAAGATAAGATCAGATTTGGTTAGACTCACGGTGCGCTGGTCAAGCCTTTTGTAGTCGAGGTACATGAGGGATGTGAGGCGTGAGATGACGAAAGCCTTGTAGTGGCACAGACTCGAACACAGCGGGTTGCCCTGCAGAGTGAGTGTCCGAAGGCTTCCAAGAGGCCTCAGTCTCTGCACCTGCATGGTGTGGTGGTGCTAGGGAGGCTTTTATGGTGGTTTGAATGATGGGTTGTATGGTGGTTTGTATGGTGGTTTGCATGGTGGTTTGTATGGTGTTTTGTATGGTGGTTTGCATGGTGGTTTGTATAGTGGTTTGTACGGTGGTTTGTATGGTGGTTTGTATGGTGGTTTGTATGGTGGTTTGCATGGTGGTTTGTATGGTGGTTTGTATGGTGGTTTGTATGGTGGTTTATATGGTGGTTTGCATGGTGGTTTGTATGGTGGTTTGTACGATGGTTTGTATGGTGGTTTGTATGGTAATTTGCATGGTGGTTTGTATGGTGGTTTGTATGGTGGTTTGTATGGTGGTTTGTATGGTGGTTTATATGGTGGTTTGTATGGTTTCGTGGTTTATTTTGAAGCATGTTTTTTATTCAATTATTTATCAATTTGATTTTTTTAATTTTTCAAATAAAATTGTACAGCGAACATCATCTTTGTCTCTGATGAGGTTGTCGCCCAAGGACAAAATTTTCAATTTTTGTAGACTTTCCAGTTTTTCAATTTTTTCGATTTTGTTGTTGCTGAGCAGAAGTTCACCCAGTTGTCGCAACCCTTGCAAGTTCTCTATTTTGCTTATTTGGTTGAAGGAAAGATCTGAATTTTTTTTTAAATAAGACGTCAATTTGAAAAAGAAAATGAATTTTTAAAAAAATTAGAAAACACGATTCCTGAAGTGGCTACGAATAAAAATGCTCGAGTGAGATTACAAGGGTTTTGGTACGCTTCAGGGACCTAAGCAGGTGAGGCTGCAGAGGTGGTTGATGGAGGAGATGCGGTGGATGAGGTTGTTATTGAGTTTGAGGTGGGTCAGACGGCTGAAGACCGAAAGACTGTCCAATAAGAAAATATCTGTAGAAACATCATGAAAATTATGTATATTCGAGCTTAAAATTGATTTTTTTTCCAACTCTTTTCTATTCGATGACTTGTGTTTTCGTTATGACAGCAATACAATACAATACAATACAATACAATACAATACAATACAACACAATACAATACAATACAATACAATACAATACAATACAATACAATACAATACAATACAATACAATACAATACAATACAATACAATACAATACAATACAATACAATACAATACAATACAAACACGAATATTATTATAGTGGCATTAACCCCGTAGAGTTTAAACTTCGTTCGAATTTTTTTGATTTAAAAAAAATAAATTTTGAGTCACTGACTGGAGTACTCAAAGTTGAGCTTAGTGACGTCATCGTACTTTTCTTCTTCCTCCTCCTCCTCTTTGAAGTACACGAGCTGGTCCCCTTAAGGATTGATGAGAATCAATAAAAAATCAAATTTTTCCGAGAAAACTGATCTTAAAAAAATTGAAAATATTTTAATACTACATTTGTAAAAACTATTGTTGAAAATGCGTTTTTTGCTCAACCTTCGCTTTCTCTCGTCCTTTGCACCGCCCTGTCGAGAACCTCTTCAGTCAGCACCGTTGGCAACAACTTGCCAAATACGGTCGACGTTTTAATCTCTTCAAAAAAATCTTTCATTTTAAATCCGATTGCTGAACATTGAGCTATTAAGTTGACTCGGAGTTTATTTTTGAAAGTTAAAATTACTATTGAATTTATTTATTTATTTATTGTTCAAAAAATAAGTTTTTTGATTTATATAATTTTTTTCTGACAACTGGTAAAGCGCAAACGTATAAAGTCAAGTTGAGAAGTGTATTTATATAGTTATATTGTGTTATATTATACAAGTAATAAAGCTTTGATGGAAAATCTTCATTTTCAATCGCATCTTGATCTTTTGAACGAGAAAATACTATATGAGACAGGTGTTTGTTATGGTTTCCAAAGTAACATTGAACAGCTAAAACTATGGTATCGGAATAAAAATAATTTTTAAAAGTTTTACTGAAATTAAAAATAGTTGGTTTATTTTTGTAATTTTTTACAATTTAGTCACAAGTTTGTAGTTCCACCCTTACAAACCTTGTTTCCATACTAACCGGGATTATAAATGATGGATCTTTGAAATTGAGATCTCAATAAAGAAATAGTTATGAGCAAAAGATTGGTCAGTTTACACTGAAAAAAATTATTTTCATTGCTAGTCATTTTCTCAACTCTATTTTCTTAGTCTTTGAAGATTTAAGCAATATTCGGGACTTGCTAAGATTAAAAGTTACTTTTCATTGCACCAGCTTACTTTGCAGCATTAAAATAACAAAAAAATATTAATTCAGAAAATATTTGAATTCACAATAAATCAAACCATAAAAATATCATCTGAATCAGGGCAGCACTAGCTTGCCTCCGAAGGTAGAGGGTCAGTTAAGGAGGTACGTGAAAGTTGACTGTCCCTCCGTACAGTGGATTAGCCCGTCGGACAAGAAGGGGATTCTCGTGAAGTTGTTGTGGTGGGGAGAAGAGGGCTGTGGAACCATCTTCAGGTGTTTGTGGAGCGTCACAACTGGGAGGCACTGTTGATGAGACTCAATCTTCAATCTTCTATCTGCTATTCTTATTTACAACAATAGTAAAGTTTTGCAATTCAAACACCATTTTCCCACCAGACCTTCCTCAAATGCCACCTCATCTCAAGCTGCCTTGTACCCTCTCAAATCCGGTCCCAAGCAGTTCAATGACTACCTCAAAGGTGCTGCATACTCAACTTTTTCATATAAAAATTAATTAATAATAAAATTTATAATAATCAAATAAAGATGAATGCAACTGTACAATTTGTTTATTTATTTTTTGTGAATCAATAAAAAAGATTTTCAAAAGTTTTAATCATTTTGTTATAAAGACTCACGAGTGAATATGATGTACACCATTCACACACATTCAGTCACCCACTCCTCCCATCCACCACCAACTCACATCCAAAACCCACTACCCATTCACCACACACTCCCATGCCTTAGTTGACCACCCACCCCCTCGCCGACCACTCGCAGACATGAAGGTGTTGACTTTTGAGGTTCTCGGAGGGGACAGGGCCGTCCTGGGTCGAAGTGTCCTTGCCAACCTCCACACCCTCCACTCCAACCAGCCCATCCTCAAGTCATTCATCATCCAGTGCTCCCATGAAGCATTGAGAATAATCGAAACTTTCAAAAAAATTTTAATTATCACAAATTCTTTTAATTTAATATCATTAATATTCATTGTTTCAATTGTTCAATTTTTTAAAGACTTCATTTTTCAATGGTTACGTATTATATTTCACTTCTTTCTCAAATGTTGCCATCTCACAAGTATTTTATGTATTTCCGAAATAATAACAATTTCAAAAATTTATATTCCGATCGTTAACTTCAAAACTCAACAAAAATTAATATCAAACTCTTCCTAGATTTTCCAAACACCTCAAGAGACTTCTTCCACCACACAGGAAGTTGTCAATCATTGATGCGACCAATAAGAAGATCGGAAACTTGAAAGTTAAAATATCCATCGAGCCAGTCTCCGGTCAGTGAGCCTGTCTCTGAATTTCAAACACAGATGTTTTATACATGAATTTGTTAGTAAACAAATCATAAATTGTACTCAGTCAAGCATTCTCAATTCACTCTTCATCGCCACACATAGAATAAAAAGGAGCTTTTATTGGACCTAATTAATTTTTATTAAAATTGATTGTTGTTTTAGTTCATACTCATGTGATAGTCCATTTCACCTTCATCCCTCCAACATACCTCAAGTTCTGGCATCATCCAACCCTAACCATCCCACCTCTGATGCTAATGAGGTCAGTAATGAGGTCACCAACAATAATGAGGTCAGTAGTGAGGTCACCAACAATAATGAGGTCACGATGGCTATTTGCAAGTGATAAATCAGTATTGATAATTGAAAGAACTTCAAGGTTGAGTGTTTCGAGGAATATTTTAAATGGTATTTAAGCAAATCCTCCCTGTGATGGAACGGAATTCTTTGGAAAGTTGAGACTGGCAATACAATTGAGAAAGATTCAACAGATATTTCTGTCTTTTTTATTAAAGTATTAATCAAAGTGTTTATTTTTAAATCGCTTTTCAAGCTACCTCAAGACACCTGCACACAACCTTGCAGACGAGGCAGCTGCTGATGAACACCAAACCCTCCCTCCCTCTTTCTGCAACCTTCAAAATCGGCAACAAGGAAAATATCAACAACAACAACAACATCATCACCCAAAAATCAAAAGACCTCACCGCAAAAAATAAAATAGCTGCTGACGACATCAACGATGTCACCACCAACAACAATGACATTAACAACAAAAATGACGTCACCGATATCAACAATGACGTCAAAAACAACAACCTGAACCTTTTACTGAACAACCAGGGAAATCTTAAAGTCCCATCTTTGTCCCATCTCCCTCCTCTCGACAACCAAGGTAGCACACACACACACACACACACACACACACACACACACACACACACACACACACACACACACACACAAACACACACACACACACACACACACACACACACACACACACACACACACACACACAGAGCAGTTACTGGAGCAGTTGATAAGCTATGCAGAGGTGTTGAGGACCGAGATGATAGAGGCCTCCTCCAAGACTCTCCCTTGCCTGCCCCTGTCTGCCCATTGTTGCTTGCCTGCGATAATAATTATTATAATAATCTTTTTTCATATTTGTTATTATCAGTATTATTATTATTACTATTCTTATTCTTTTTATTATTCTTATTATTATTTATTATTATTATTATTATTATTATTATTATTATTATTATTATTATTATTATTATTATTATTTGTTTTTCATATTCGTTGTTATATTGTTCATCACTGTTGCAGCAAGGTTGGTGCTGATGACGATCATCTCAGGAGTCCACTTGATCTGGTGCTTGACGCCATGAAAAAGGTTCTGTGCTTGATGGCAAGTGCTTATGCTTTGTGTGGGTGCAGGCTCTCAACGCCTTGTATTAATACCTATACGGATACCATGTATCAATACCTATGCGGATACCATGTATCAATACCTATGCGGATACCATGTATCAATACCTATGCGGATAGCGTGTATTAATACCGGATGATATTGCAATGTATTTTTCAGAAAACTTCAGAATTTCTAAAAACTGAACTTCTCCACCACCACCACACAACCACTCCACCACCACCACACAACCACTCCACCACCACCACACAACCACTCCACCACCACCACATAACCACTCCACCACCACCACACAACCACTCCACCACCACCACACAACCACTCCACCATTACTACACAATCACTCCACCACCACCACACAGGCACTAATCTATTACCACTATCTCACAGAAGCACCTCTCAGCCGCTGCCGCTACTGGTCCACCTGGCTTGCAGGTGTGGTTGTTGAGTTGCTCATTACGTATGCACGAAATGTATTTTCAATGGGATGAGTAATGAGTTGAAATAACGTTAAAATACTTCAAATGCTACTCAATAACACATCAATTGAGTATTATCATTATTGTTTGATCCATTATTATTACTATTATTATTAAGTTTTATTATTATTATTACTATTATTTTTATTATTTTATTATTATTATTATTTTTATTTTTATTATTATTATTATTATTATTATTATTATTATTTTTGTTGTTGTTGTTATTATTTATTTTTAAATCCAATTACATGACTGCTCATCCAACAAACCTCGATTTCAACATTCGACCACAGGAAGGCCACCTACTGAGTGACGATGACGATGACGTCATCCACCACCTCTTCTACAACACAACACAAGTAAAACACCACTAATATCTTTTGTTTATTTTTTGTATTTATTTTTTTTATTTTCCAATATTATTATATTATTATTGGTTGACCTGGTTATTAGTTTTTTCGGGTTAAAATTGTGAGTGAGTGGACTCACGCTGCACTTCCAAACTCATGTCAATCAGTGATTTTCATCACCACAACAACAACCTCTCTCCTAACGCACAACCACTACCTTAGTTGGAAGGGAGGGAGGAGGAGGAAGGAGGACCCAGACCAACCAACAACCTCAAAAGGAGAAAGTCTGGTGTGGACAATGATGTGGATGCAGAAGATGACGATGATGAACATGACGATGCTAGTGATGACCTCACTGGAGTCATTGGCAATGGAAGCACGTACCACGCCAGGAGGGGTGTGCGGGGGGATGTTGGGGGGGTGGGTGGCAAGTGCGGTAGGTGGGGGAGTAGCAGGGGTGGTGGAGGCAGCAAAGCGAGGGGAGAAACATACAAACAGGCACACACGAACAAACACAGAGGGACTAACACTGTTGAAGTTAGAAACACAAGCCGCCCCAATGCAGTTTCCATAAAGACCGCCACCATGAAGAGGTGCAAGAGTCTGGGGGATAAGCTGCCGCTGGAGCAGGTGGGAGAGGAAGGAGGAATTGTGGCATCTGGTCTTTTGAGCAATTTTGCATTATCATCATTATTTTTATGTTTATTGTCATCAACTTCATCATCATTATTATTATTATTATTATTATTATTATTATTATTATTATTGTCATCATCATCATCATCATCATCATCATCACTTCAAGGGAACCAAGAGAAACAAGTCACTGAGTCCACAACGCCACCATCCACCACCCCCTCCCCCCACCCCCTTCAAGCACTCAACCACCCCCCAAAAGCATTCATCCTCTACAGCAACCAATCAAAATCACCCTTCCAAACCTCTTCCTGCTCTACAGTCTAAAAATAGAACGCCCGGGAATTTCAATTTTTCTATAAATACACCCACTGCCATTTCTCTCCACATCACCACCCTCTTCTTCACCGACCCATCTCTCCTCAAGGTCAACAGGGCGATCCTCCAAAGGTTCATGGCATCATCATCATCACCGCCACCTTCGCAGAGAATGAGACTCTCTCCTGAGTTAGTGAGCCGTTGGTTTCAATCGGTGACTATGACAACCTATCATGACTACGCTATAATTCCACTTTGTCAATCGATCAACTTGAAGCTATTACCGAACACTCAAGGTGATGATAAGCGTAGTAGAAACCATTTCACTCATCACTACTATCGTCGTCGTCATCATCATCATCATCATCACCACCACACCAGCCTCTACTTCATCAGCATAGACTTGGTCCTACAGGCAGTCACCTCGTCTCACCACAAGAGTCACCAACTGGCTACCACGCCACTCACCCGCCTCGACCTTTCACCCGACCACCGCCTCTGTTTGTGACTCTTCTTTGTCTGTCTCTGTTTGTTTAATTATATTGTTGTTTGTGTGTGTGTGTGTGTGTGTGTGTGTGTGTGTGTGTGTGTGTGTGTGTGTGTGTGTGTGTGTGTGTGTGTGTGTGTGTGTGTGTGTGTGTGTGTGTGTGTGTGTGTGTGTGTGTGTGTGTGTGTGTGTGTGTGTGTGTGTGTGTGTGTGTGTGTGTGTGTGTGTGTGTGTGTGTGTGTGTGTGTGTGTGTGTGTGTGTGTGTGTGTGTGTGTGTGTGTGTGTGTGTGTGTGTGTGTGTGTGTGTGTGTGTGTGTGTGTGTGTGTGTGTGTGTGTGTGTGTGTGTGTGTGTGTGTGTGTGTGTGTGTGTGTGTGTTTTACTGGCCTGCCGTTTGCGTGGTTTCTAATGTTACTGTTGTTGTTCGAGTAACATTGAATGACGACTTTCTAAGCTAGAACAATCCATCACAACCGTAGCACTCTCAATAACAACAACAACCATGACAACAACACCAAAACCATAACAACAACGACACCAAACAACACAACAACAACAGCAACAGTGTTTTAACCACCTCTCAAACCTCTCACCAGGCCTTCCTTTCCACACCACGTTCACCTTCTCACTCGACCAACTCCTCAACAACCACCTCACCACGCAACCACCACTCCACCGCCGCCCTCTTCCACACCTCTCAAGAGCTTCCTTCCTTTTCAAGCTCTTCAGACGAACTCCTTTCACCACTCTCAAGGTTTCTTCACCCCCCCCCCTCTCACCCCCCTCTCTCACCACTCTTCCTCATACCTGCCTCATCCACTCGTTTCATCTTTATAGATTTTCTACTTAAAGAACAATTTTAATCGTTAATTTTGCTTCTTTATTTTCATCATCATCACCATCATCATCATCATCATCATCATCACCATCATCATCATCATCATCATCACCATCATCACCATCATCATCATCACCATCATCATCATCATCATCGTCATCATCATCATCAGCCAAGACTCATAGGATATTGTCATTTGGCAATATCCTCCATCATCGACGATCCACAAACCGAAAAAGAAGGAGAAGAAGAAGATGCAGATGAAGAGCATGCCGATGGTGGTGATGATGATGATCATTATAATCAGCGCACCCACCAGAGCTTGGTGGTTAAAAGTGAATCAAGTGCAAAATCGAAAGTTGGCAAGCAGATCGGAATTTTCAAGGTTCCTATCGGATTCCAAATTATTTCCCAATAAATTCCAAATGGGGGTTCAAATAGCATGACCCCTTCCATGGAGCACTGGCTCCCAGTGATGCAGCCATTGTGTTCTTCCCACAGTTGTCGAGCAGGGTGCTCAAGGAACGAGGCGATGGTCAAGCTGCTAATTGTGACGTCACAGCTGATGGTGCTGATGAGGAGGAGGAGGAAGAGGATGGAAATGAGGAGGAGGAGGATGGCATTGTTGAACCTGTTGCGAAGACGCCAGAGGAGGCTGATGTCAAGTTGTTTGTGGGTCTCATGGTGGCTGGAGTGAAGATCCATCTGAGAGGAGAAGGAGGAGGAGGAAGAGGAGGAGGAGGAAAAGGAGGAGGAGGAGGAGGAGGAGGAGGAGGACAAGTGGAAGAAACCGATGGCAGTGGTTGGTATTTTAAAGATATTTTCAAAACACTTCAAGTCTTGTGAAGACGGTGTGATTTTTCCTTGAATTTCATGGAGTCATGCAGAGCAATCAAATAAAGGCAACATTAAACAGTGGTCCTTTAACTCATTGTGGCCTCGAAACTTCACGGGGTTAATGCCACTATAATAATATTCGTGTTTGTTCAAGTTCAAAATTACAAAATCCTCCAGAACTTGAACAAAACTACAACACGTACATCATCGTTCGGTGCGCCTTCATGAGGGATGAAGAAGAAGACAACGATGTTGGAGGTGATGGTAATGATGCCAGAGTTTTGAAGTCTCAAGTGGTGTGGGGAAGCTTGGAGCCTAGGTTTAATTTCAGTCAGGTTGGTGGGTTTTCAGAAAAAAATTTAATCTTGGACCATCTTTCCGTGCTAGGCTTAACTTACATGAGCTTATTCCCACCTCATCTCATCACTATCACTCCTCACCACCATCAGGCCAACCACACCACACCACACAGATCCTGCCTATTATGGCAAGCACAACGAGGAGCTTCAGAGACAACTTCCTCATCGTTGAACTATGGAACAAATCACCTTTGCATTTCAAAGACCAGGTGTGTGTGGTGTGGTGTGATATGTGGTGTGGTGTGTGTGGTGTGGTGGGATATGTGGTGTGGTGTGTGTGGTGTGGTGTGATGTGGGGTGTGGTCTGTGTGGTGTGGTGTGATATGTGGTGTGGTGTGTGTGGTGTGGTGTGATGTGGGGTGTGGTCTGTGTGGTGTGGTGTGATATGTGGTGTGGTGTGTGTGTTCTGGTTTATATGTGGTATGATGGGTGTGTGTGGTGTGGTTTATATGTGGTATGGTGTGGTGTGATATGTGGTGTGGTGTGTGTGGTGTGGTTTATATGTGGTATGGTGTGGTGTGATATGTGGTGTGGTGTGTGTGGTGTGGTTTATATGTGGTATGGTGTGGTGTGATATGTGGTGTGGTGTGTGTGGTGTGGTTTATATGTGGTATGGTGTGGTGTGATATGTGGTGTGGTGTGTGTGGTGTGGTGTGATAAGTGGTGGGGTGTTGTGTTTTATGGAATGATGTTATGGTGTTGTGTGGTGTGGTTTCATGTGGTTTGTCGTTCGGAGTGACAAAAACTGAACTCTTTGTATGTTCACACACGCACGCACACACACACACACACACACACACACACACACACACACACACACACACACACACACACACACACACACGCACACACACACACAGTTGTTAGGAATAGGAAAGCTACCTCTGCAGCAGTTCTACTTCTCCTTTCACAACGCCCTTGTGCTCCGTCAGGCCTGTGCAGCTCAGGTGGGTGCAAGAGGCTTGGTGGGTGGGAAAGAAAGAGAATAGAGGGGGGTAGGAAGGAGGGAAGAGGGAGCTAGGAAGGAGGGAAGAGGGAGCTAGGAAGGAGGGAAGGAGGGAGCTAGGAAGGAGGGAAGAGGGAGCTAGGAAGGAGGGAAGAGGGAGCTAGGAAGGAGGGAAGAGGGAGCTAGGAAGGAGGGAAGAGGGAGCTAGGAAGGAGGGAAGGAGGGAAGAGGGAGCTAGGAAGGAGGGAAGGAGGGAAGAGGGAGCTAGGAAGGAGGGAAGAGGGAGCTAGGAAGGAGGGAAGAGGGAGCTAGGAAGGAGGGAAGAGGGAGCTAGGAAGGAGGGAAGAGGGAGCTAGGAAGGAGGGAAGAGGGAGCTAGGAAGGAGGGAAGAGGGAGCTAGGAAGGAGGGAAGAGGGAGCTAGGAAGGAGGGAAGGAGGGAAGAGGGAGCTAGGAAGGAGGGAAGAGGGAGCTAGGAAGGAGGGAAGAGGGAGCTAGGAAGGAGGGAAGAGGGAGCTAGGAAGGAGGGAAGAGGGAGCTAGGAAGGAGGGAAGAGGGAGCTAGGAAGGAGGGAAGAGGGAGCTAGGAAGGAGGGAAGAGGGAGCTAGGAAGGAGGGAAGAAGGAGCTAGGAAGGAGGGAAGAGGGAGCTAGGAAGGAGGGAAGAGGGAGCTAGGAAGGAGGGAAGAAGGAGCTAGGAAGGAGGGAAGAGGGAGCTAGGAAGGAGGGAAGAGGGAGCTAGGAAGGAGGGAAGAGGGAGCTAGGAAGGAGGGAAGAGGGAGCTAGGAAGGAGAACAGTATACAAAAGATTTGTGAAGAATTTTTTGCTTTTAAAATTTCATAACTTTTCATTCTTCTTGACCAGATGCCTGTGATTGGTTTCGACTGCGACCTATCACAGGTCTCCAAAGCATCCAGCCAATCACGCAAGCCCAATGTTTTGCACGTTGTTGACCTCTTCACTGGCTTGACCACAGGTGACCAACTCCAATGTTCTTTTGTGCCTACAACCTCCATATCTCTTTCCTCACGGCTACAATGTATTATGATGTACTTCTGACGTACGTTTTAAAAGCAATTTAATACAAAAAATTAAATACTCAGTTTTTTTGTTTTTTAAGTTTTTATTTGTCAGCATACACCACCACCACCTTCATAGACACGCCCCCTAATGCATATTCATAAGGTACCATGCAGGCATGCATATTCATGGGAACTTACGAACAGGCGCTCACCTTCCAGAACATCAAGAAGCACCAAATGAATGGAACTATGCATACATTAACTAAAAATAGCAATGGTTATGAATATATGAATGAATTATCAGGAGGGAAAAAAAGTGGTTTTGTGAAAAAAATTATAAAAAGTGTCAAAAAAGGACGTGATAATAAGAACTCAGAAAAAGAAAAAGATGAAGATGAAGAAGAAGAAGAAGAAGAAGAAGATGAGGAGGAAGATGAAGAAGAAGAAGAAGCTTCTGAAGATGGTGCAGATGGAAAGCAAGTGAAGGCAAGTTGTGTGAGACTGAAATTAAAAAGTTGGATTGAAAGCAGGCGTTCATGACGTATATGTTGCAGTGCAAGTACGAATATTATTATATTCTCAGACAACTTCAACCACGCAGAAGGACCATGCAGACAAAGCAACTCCAAAAACAATCTTCACTACACTTCCCACTGAAACAACTGACGTCTTAGAACTTACCACACAACCAACCATGCATCCCAACACACAACCCATCCTACATCCCAACACACAACCCATTCTACATCCCAACACACAATCCATCCTGCATGCCAACACACAAGCCACTATACAAAACATCACACATCCTACCACCGTTGCCACCACCACCGCATACGGCAGCATTGGCATTTCAGAACTCACCACCGAGGCTCCCCCCGGCATCGACCCCTCCAGCACCTTCCTCGCACACACCTGCGTCGAGAGGGCCTACCATCTCAAGCAAGTCATGCACAATGGGTTTGTTCCAACTCCTCTTTCTACTCCTCCTGCCCATCTTTCGAGTCCCTTCTTGAACTTTCTTCAAAACCTCCTCTTTTCACGTCACCTTAATTCCCCTTTCGTTCACGCCACCTTTCTTTCACCATCCTTTCCTCTTCCACATTTTTTCCACTTCACCTTTCCTCCACAGCTCTCTATCTAGTCCGAACGTGTACGTGACGTACAACACAGCGACTGACCTAGTTTGCACTGATATACAGCCCAATCAGGTCAGTCCTTGTTGGCACCATTCCAAGGAGGCGTGGCTTCCTCGTGAGATGCTGACTGACAAAAATAAGGTGGTTATGTGGTGGTGGTGGTGTTGGTTATGTGGTGATGGCGGTGGTGGTTGTGGTCAGGGTTGAATAGATCAATGAATAAGTCATTATACTCTCCTCCAGCACTTGATCTTCAAGGTGTGGCACAAACCACTCCACTGCCATCCCACTCCAGGTTGGTCAAATACACACAACACACACACACACACACACACACACACACACACACACACACACACACACACACACACACACACACACACACACACACACACACACACACACACACGCACAAACACACGCACACACACACACACACACACACACGCACAAACACACGCACACACACACACACACACACACACACACACACACACACACACACACACACACACACACACACAAACACAGACAAGCGCACGGACACAATGTTGGGCTTTGTGAGTGTTGACTTGAGGGCTTTAAGAAGTCTGAGGAGTGTGAGGGGGTGTTACCAACTCATCAACATGGCAGGCCTGTGCCGAGGCCAACTCAAGGTGCTCTGTGCCACTTCTTCGTGTTTCATTGCCATAGCAGCTTAATTACTGCAGCTCTATTAATTATGCAGTTTCAATTAGCTTGTTCGTCATTGGTACTCAATGCTTGAGTCAATTAACTCGATTGATCACGTGACGGCAGGTTTCAGTAACTCCCTTGGAGTCTCTCTCAAGTCAACCAGTCTCTCCTGACGTTAGTTGTGCATCATCGTTTCCATCGTCATCATCATCCTCTTTTTTTCATTCTTCCTTAAACACACACACACACACACACACACACACACACACACACACACACACACACACACACACACACACACACACACACACACACACACACACACACACACACCACAGGAGTCTTCAGACAGTCGAGTGCAACAGAGCCCCATGGACAACAACACACGTGACAGCCATCACCATCATTCCTCCAACATCCGTCGCACCACCACCCATCCACCACCCTCCTCAACCCCCCTTTTTCCACCCCCTTCAACCACCCCCTCAAACATCAATGTCATCAAAGGACGCCTCAACAACTTGCTACAGTGCGTGAATTTTTCATTTTATGTGGTCGGATGTGGTTGGTGTGCTTATGCTGGTTGAATGGTTGCTTCGTTTGATTGTTGATTTATTAATGTGTTTATTTATCTATGTATTACTTCATTCACTTATTTATTAATTTATTAATAAATTCATTTTCTGTTTTCTTGCTTACCAACCAGGGCGAATCTGGAGGAGTTGGGTGAGTTGACCAAGAATCTCAAGCAGAAGCTCAACCTCGCTGCGCACTTCCCAACCACAAATACAACCACGCATATGAACAGACACACAGCAACACCTAGAAACATACAAAACAACATCTACACAAGCACACTCTCAACAACATTTACAAATACTGCCACAACAACAAATACGAACAAAGAGTTAGAGATACACCCAAACAAACATCCGGCCACACAATCAAGCAAACAGTCAACAACGCAAACAGGCAAATACACACAAATACACACCAGTACACCAATACCTCCCACTTGGCCTACAATCGTCTGTCCGGGGAGTCCAACCAATCACAGTGCGGCACAGCCCATCTACTCCTCTCCCAATCCTTTCATAAGTCACCCTCCTCCCCACCGCTCCACCCCCTTTCTTCCAGCCTCCACCTTGCACACACCCTTCATCTCCGCACCTCCTCACAACGACCAGCTGCTTTCAACCTTAAACTCCCTCAAGCAGCTCATCCAGTCCTACAACGCCAATCTTCCTCGTTTCCATTCCTCTCACCCTCCCACCTTTCCTCAAAATCTTCCTTCCACTCTTTCAACAGCCACCCTCCCAGCAGCCACTATCTACCAGCCACCACAAGCTGCTGTCCACTCCAACAGCACTAGCGACGCGCCTGTAGCTGCAGCCAAGGAGGTCTCCTGTAGAGGGCTGCTTACGTCACCCTCCGAGGGCAGTCTCAAAAGGGGCGTGGCTGGAAAGACAAGGAATGTCGTGAGTGGCAGGCGGTCCTTGCAACCTCAGTCCACTTCTTGTGGTGCCATCCTCCATTCCACTATCACTCACCAAAACGCTCTGCTGCATGATTATTCACCCCCTCCTAACTCACTCCTTCATAAATCACCCACTCCTAAATCACCCACTCCTAAATCACCCCCTCCTAAATCACCCCCTCATAACTCACTCCCCCATGAACCACCCACTCACAAACCACCTCTCCCTCCCAAAACCACATTTGATGCAAATGTAGCGAACAAACGAAAAAAGGATGATGGCTGGAGTGGTACAGGGAGCAGGGAATTAGTCTGTGCAGACAATGACACCACTGAAGACACCAGCCAGTACAATGCAAAGATTAATCATGATTGTGATGATGGGGGTGATGATAGAGATGATGGTGGTAAGCATGATGTTGATGATGACGAGGATGATGAGGTCGAGAGAAGCGATGATGATTATGATAATGATGATGACAATGCTGATAATGATGATGATGATGACAATGCTGATGATGATGATGATGATGATGATGATGATGATGATGGCAATGCTGATAATGATAATGATGATGATAATGATGATGATGTGCGAAAGAAAGCTCGTTCGAGGCCTTTCAAAAACCTCTTTGAAAACCTCAGTGACCTTTCAAACGTCAGTGATGGTGACGATGATGAAGATGAATACGATGATGAAGATGGTTATAATGATGATAAGAATATTTATAGGAAAATCAGCAATAGAAATAACAAAATTGATACCAGCACAAAGAGCCACCACGTGAGTGAGGAAGACATTGTTAATCTATTAAACTCCAAAGACGTCATCCGCTCATCATTTTCTTCTTCTTCTTCTTCTTCACCGCCCTACACCATAGTTGTTCCAAAGGAACTACCCCAAGATGAAACTTCTATTGTGGCGACAGTGCAAATGAAGAGGTGCAAGAACAACAAATACGACAAAAGTTTGGACACAAACGTCCACAAAGACACAACCACGGACAAACACACAAACACAATGGACCTTTCAACGTCTGAAGTCTTGGGCAATGCACACGAGGGAGTATTGGCTTGCAACGATAGGAGGGAAGACACACAAAAGGATAAAGAGAAAGACAGACAGAGAGGTAGACAGGGGGTTGGACAGAGAAACAAGAACAAGAGAAGCAGAAACGTGTTATTGGAGAATCTTCCCAGCTTGACATTACAACAGTCTCAACAGGTGGCTATGATGCTCTCGCAACACCCTTCTCCTACCTGACTCTCCCACTACACCTCACTCTCACCTAACACCTCCCGTTCCTAATTATAGTCAAAATTATAATTAACTTTTTGGTGAAGCTTCATCATACAATCGAATGAACATTTCACTTGGCTTGTGTTTCGAGCGGGAAAATGTTTTAGGTTGGGACCTTATTTAATCGAAATATTGTATACTGCTGATTGAGTACTGTTTAAAACGCTCTGCTAAAAGCTGTTTGAAAAATTTAGACATACTTACCAAAATTACGAAGTTAGATTTTGTATGTAATATTTTTTGCATTTCATAGATTGGAGCTCAAAATTCAAAAAATATCTCAAAAACAAATCAAATCCAAGTTACTTCAGTCAATACGTTTTTTTTGTTCTATAAGGCACTAATTAAGTTTTATCTCGAAAAATTATAAATGACCAAAATAGTTTAAATCTCAAAAATGTTTATTTTGAAAGTGTTTTAGATCTATGTTTACTAAGGTGCTTTGTTTTCGTTCCTTCTCGTCTAGTCGATGTTTTCGTGATTGTCGAGTATAGAAATACATTTTTACCTTAAATTATTGCGAGATGTTTTTTATTCTATAAGAATTTAGCCAGTTTACGGCAATTAATTTCAGAAATGGCAGTTAAAAATTCTTCCAAAGATGCAGCCGTCATCAAAAAGATGTTGGCTGAAATGGGAGTCACGGACTACGAACCTCGAGTCGTCAACCAACTAATTGAATTCACTTACAGTGGGTATACCATAAAGACTAATTTTTTAATAAATTCATCAAATATTTAAAAAAAGTAAATAAACTAATCATATTTTTTAATAATATAACTAAAGTTATCACTCCACATCAACTATAATTTTTTCAATCAAGTTTCTATTAACTTTCAAGGGTACACAACAGAAGCACTAGAGGATGCTAGAATGTTGTCAAATCATTTGGGGAAGAAAGCAATTGACGTTGATGATGTTAAACTGGCATGTCGAAGAAGAGTCGAAAACACCTTCAACAGCCCTCCTTCGAGAGAGGTTGTCATTGAATTGCAAAGCATCCAGTTTTTAGGCTAAAATTGTTCATAAGTTTAGAAATATCATTGAAAGTCAGATTTTGTGTTTTTACTATTTAAGAACAACTGATATTTTACTTTTTCCACCTTTACACATCAGTTGCTGCTTGAAGTGGCAAAGACTCGTAACAGCATTCCACTACCTGCCATCAAGCCATTCAGTGGTTCCAAACTACCCCCTGACAAATATTGTCTCACAGCTCCAAATTTTAAACAAACTTCGGTGGGGATTTTTTTTTACAAAATTATTTTTACAAGTATTTATTCTTTAATCATTTTACTTACAGAACTCAAAGAAAAATAAACTCCAAGCTTCTAAACTAAGTAACCAAAGTAACAAATCTGTTATCTCCTTTGTCAGTCCTCAATCCCTCAATAATATCTCTTTGAAAAAGCCATAATTTAAATCGTTTTATTATGAAAATTAAAATTATTTGGAAATTTTGATTATTGTTTTAATGTTTTTTTTTGTGACAGAAAATAAATATTCATGACTTTGTTGACGAACAATAATCAACATTTAAGAGGTTGCCCTACATTTTTCAACCTTCCTCTATAGAGCGTGGTTAGACATCGTTTAAATTAAAATTGCCTTTACGGAATTGAAAAGCTTATGAAGGCATTGCACACCTTTCAAAGTACGTCTCGAGTAAGTTAATGCGATATTTTTATACCATTTTATTGCAAAATTCGTTACTTTGAACATTTTTTTTTTTTGATTCTCTCAAAACAAACGTCAATAATCCAACCAAAGTACTTTTTTGCGTGTTGTTCAAAAGTGCTCCAAGAGACGTTCCTTTGTGAAGAAACAAGGATGGTAAGTGCTGGGAGGGGTTGAGGGTAGCATCATAAGAAGGCGAAGGTTTCGGCGTGTTGGTGGTAATAAGTGCGTTCGCACTTGTGGGGTTCCTATGGAAACAAGGCGAGCAGGCTAGCAAGAAGAAGCACGCATGGGAGACTCGGCAACTTCGTGGACTCCACGCCGTTTCGGGTTTTCTTCGCTTCTTCAGGGGTGTACTCAACTTCATGGTCATCGTAGCTGAAGTTTTCATCATGAAACATTTCAAATTCTTTTTTCATGTACCTTGTTACATTGACGCACTTGCGATTTAGACAGAACTGGAATGGTTTCAGAGTAGCCAGTGAGTCTGATGTCATAAGTTATATTTACTTTGAAATTATCCTTGAGTTGAAAGATCACTCTTCAAAACCTGCACTTTATTGTTTAACTTTAAAAATAATCATTCACCTAACTACTTAGCTGACCTTTTAAAGTTGCCTCCTCGCGAGAGACTGGGTTATATTTATTCTCATTTTATATGATACCTTCTGATAATACTTATGCTAAATCTGCACTTTTCTATTGTGGGCCAGTTTTATGGCATTTTCTTCCTCCCAATATCATTTCTATTACTTCCATTATTATACTATATTATATTATTATTATTGTTTTTATTATTATTATTATTATTATTATTATTATTATTATTATTATTATTATTATTATTATTATTATTATTATTATTATTATTATTATTATTATTATTATTATTATTATTATTATTATTATTATTATTATTATTATACTATTAACGTTTTCGTAAAGCTCCTAAAACATTGTTGTTTAAACAATTCTCACAGAGCGCTTTTGAACAATGTGGAACCAATGGTATGCAAATGATTTGATTAGATTAAATTAGATTATATTAGTTATATGCAATTGCAAAGTTCTTATCAACTTAAAGGCGCGACTCCTTACTTTTCCTTCTTCGCAATAGGTTCCATCAGGCGTATAATAATAATCAGCTTTTGGGTGCGGATACTTGTCTACCGAAGTGATGCATCTGGCCGTTTGATGAGAGAACGAATGAAAATCGCACACTATTTTTCCGCATTTCCTGTCTCTGTGTCGGTGAAAGAGCGATGGAGTGAAATGACGGCTCAGTTGCATGAGGTGTTCCACAAGGCAAATGTGTGAATTCGTAAAAAATTATGCTACTACAACACACACCACCTTGCTTCACAAGGAATGTATCCGCTCTCATTAAATCCACAATTGAATTTAGATAAAGGCTGCGAAAAATAGATTTCATCGTTGTAACACTCCGGCAAACTTGCGTCGACGAGAGGGTCCATACGATTGGAACAAGCCTTTGAGAGGTGATTAAAGTTGATTAAATCTACTTCATTCGTCACATTCTGGTTATTTCAAAACAAAGCGGCCAATAATTTACTTCATCTCTGCTTTGACACTTCCCCTTGAAACAAAAGCCCTTGGTCTGTGGAGTGCAATGGTTTCTGAGGCAGTTGCAATGACAGAGGACCTCTCAGCACACAAGCGCTCTGATTCCTATGCAATAATTCGTTCGAGCTATTTGCATAAATAATATGTGCATTCAACTTTATACGATCATACCCCGCATTTTAACCCGTTTCTTTTGTACTTATCTCGGCAAATGCTGCTCGTTCCACTACAATGATCCAACTCATCACACAAGCCTCTGTTGGCTCTGCAGGGAGTTCCACGTCTGCGGAACTTTTGAAAAGTTGCAAAACAAAGGTACAAACAACCTTTGCCACTCCGACTTTAAGTCCAAAGCTTTAGAAACATTTGAAAAGCTCACACTAAGGTGTGTTTTCATGAGTGCTTGTTACTTTCAAGTGATTTTTCAAATATATTTTCGATTCTTCAATTGACAGACCCGACAAGTTTGAAGGTTACAACACCATCCTGTGTAGCACTGCGCTCTTTCGAGCAGCTTGCAGCTTTTGGGGTCACAGCATGCTGAAGTGTAATTTTCCTAAAAGGTTTTTGATGACCAAAATGTTGATTTGAAATGATATTTCAGCCATTTGACCTCTCAACAATCAACTGAGTCGTCTCACGGGCATTGGAGGCGTTCCAACATCGCACTCTTCGCCTTCGTCCAGCACTCCATCGCCACACTTCTTGAAAGCAAACGACGTTGCATGAGAGATACAGAAATGATTCTCTTCGCTATGCAGAGTTCTCAAAGTGGCCACCTCGCAACTTGACCAGTCAAACAAACCTTCTCTTTTGAAAATTCAAAGAACTGGTGGTTATAATTTATGTAACAATCCAATCGCTGCCACACCAATCAATAAAACTGCCTCTTCATGCCAAAAGTACGAATTGGCAGTGACATGCAAAAGTGGTATAATTCTTTCTATCTAATTTTTAAGTGTATTTTCACCTTTCTGTATTTGCACAGTCATTACTGACGATAAGACCCAATAAAGAAGCAATTCTTTGAGTTAGGCTCACGGTAGTTTCAAATAGGTCAAACTTGGGAAGGGGAAACTGAGAGGTGGTGTGTATGGAGGTGCCATGATGCGCAACTTGTGTTTTTTTCAATATCGAATCGAGATTTTTTTTTTTAATTTTCTAAAAAGTTGAGTTTTTGAAAATTGAGCTGGAAAGTTTTGACGATTAAATACGAACCTTGTGCGTCAACACCATGGTGTTGTATGGAAACTCGCAAGCAGAAAGCGATAGTACCTGTGCTGAAGTAGGTCGAAGATAGTCACCACCTTCCCTGAATCTCCTGAGTGGACTGTTTGGATGGTCAACGATACGCTGTAGAAACGACGAAGTTGATTGTGAGACTCAGAGCGAACAACCGCCCAGTCTAAGCCCCAGTCTCAATCCCACCGAACCCCTCGTTAAAAGGTACACAATCAGATCATGCCGGCTGATGTAAGCACCAGACATCCACACCACCACCCTTTGAGCAATCGCTTGCTATTGCACGTCAAGAGAACACAACTAACATGTTGAAGATCACGGCGGCGTAATCCTCCGGGAACGGTTTTTGACTTTGAGCATGTAGCTTTTTTCTGTACTCAATTATTCTACCCACACCAGAAGTTAAATTCTCCTTCGGTATTAAATTTCTTTCCGACCAAATTTCGATTTTTTTAATCACCAACACGAAGTACACCTTGTGGAACCACTGCAATGGAAAAGTATAATGCTTGTAGAGACAAAAGATCCCAACAAATAGATGACTCAGGCTCGTATGGTGGTGAAAAAGAAGAAATCGTACCCAGTTGGAACGCATTATTAGGTCCGTGAAGTAATTTTTCAACTCGCCTTCATTGCGGTACTTTCGGTACTTTGTGGTAGTGTTGGAGGCATTGGGTTGCTAGTTATAATCGCTCATAAATACAAACAAACGCTGCGAAGGAAGCTGATTATAGAAACACATCCAAGTATCAGGAATTCTTATGAAAGTAAATTGGAGACATCAACAACAACAAAAGTGATCAATTTTGATGTTGATTTTGATTATGAGTGCTCTTGAACAGTTTGGAATCAGCGCTATAAAAAGGATGAGATTAGATTAGATAGGTTGTACTCGAAAGAATCACTCACTCACCATTTCCTTCACCACCACCAGCTTCAATTCCACCACCTTGATTTCCCTGCCCAAGTCAACCACCGCCTGCATGCGTTGTCGTGGTGGTGGTGGTGCGGAAGCGCACACTTTGAGCATTAATTCATTCACAATCCATCGGACACACAGCCAACAAAGCCTCGTTCTGTGAGCAAACCAACTAGCTGTGAACTCTTTGGTAAATTACTTACTCTTTTGCACCTTGTCTTCTGCGTCTGCTTGTCTGCTTTTGCTCCTGTGGTGCATTCAGAATTGGCAAAGTTCCAAACGCTCGGAAGTTAAGAGTACGAAATGCAAGCTGAAGGGCATGCGAGAGTGAACTTCGAATGGAAAGTTGACAGAGGCATGCGAAAGTCGAAAAGAAGGAGCTTGTATGAGTTTGTAGGGGCGCATACCACACTCAAAAGTGACGTTCGATTTCTCCAGCAAGGTCAGCTTGGCCTTGGTGAGACTTGGAAACGTGTCGGTTCCTCCATGACTCACTCGGTACCTTTCTTGTGCCACATTGAAATCGCCCCTGCAAAACATCGTGACGAAGTTGTGTGCATGAAAAGCTAAGAAATTAAATTAATTTCTTCCTAGTTGGCGCTCAATGACAACGACAAATGAGCAGACGTGACTCCATGGCAAAAGTCCATGACGACCATGGAATCATCGAAGCCTCTCACGTAGCCTGAGAAGTAGCACTTTTTGTTTATCTGTGGTGTGACGCGTAGAAATGACTTAAGAGCACTTGATTCGACGAAGTCCTAGAAGCGCCTGCAACGACGAACCAATGGAACTATCTGAGTTGATTAACGACTTTATGGACGTGCATGGATGCTGCATGGTGATCGTCCCCTCATTCAACAAACCCATCCAACGATACTTACCTTCTCATCAGGGATGCGCACTGTATTCCCATTCTCATCCTGCTTGTAGGCCGTAAAGTTCGGTGAAAAGACCCTCCTTGGTGACATAAGCAGACTTTCAATGCCGAATGAACATTGATTTTTGACAAATAACTCGATAGGAAATTATTTCTAAAGAGGCGTGCAACTATCATCACCACACCGTTCTTGTCTGAGGTTGAAGGTGTACAAGGCCTTTCCATTGCGCCAAAACTCCACCACCAACAAGGCAGTGTTCTTTGAAGTGTTTGTAGAGAATGAATGACGCTGAGAGGCCTTCGAACAATGCAGCAAATGCGCAATATCAATACGAATAACTACTGAAGAACTTCGAGTTGCGAGAGATTCAAAGGCCTTTGTTGCACGTCTGAAATCCTGACGTCCACTTCGAGTTCACCGCTCAAAGCTGCAATTATGAAGCATTCGTTCAGTCTTCACTTCAGTCTCATGTGTTCGTTGAGGAATATCCATGAACAGTCGTTTTGGCGACTTAATTACTGTCATACAGCATCTTCAACTAATTATATTTCACTTACTTTCGAAGAGATTAAAAAAAAATAGCAACTTAGGTGTTAGTTTCATCGTCAGTCTTCAATACCTCCCACATTATTTACTTTTGAGTTGTTATGACACGTTCGCCGTGCGTCATTCGAGCTTGAGAGTTGAGCATTAAATAAGAAATTGAAGATCAAAGCACTGTTAATAAATTGAAGAAGTTTTTTGAAGGCATTGCAAACCTTTCAATAACGTCTCGAGTGAGTTAATGTGACTTTTTATAGCGTTTTATTACGAAATTCGTTACTTGAAACATATTCGTTTAAATGGTTCAAAGATTGAAACAAAATAGGTTGTTGAAAAGGAGGAGTCAGTCACGAAAGATGTGGTCACGCATCATTGATCGAACCTTTCTTGAATGTTCCATTAAACATCCATCCATGGGAGCATATTCTCTTATTGACTTTTCGAAAACAAACATGTGTCAAGCAACAAGGGAAGGAGAACGTTGGGAGGAGTTGAAGGCAGTGTTATGAGAAGGCGAAGGCTTGAGCGCGTTGGTGGCAGTGCGAGGCCCCTATGGAAACAAGACAAGCAGGCTGGCAGGAAGGAGCATGCAATGAAGACTCAGCATCCTTGGGGACTCCTTGCCGCTTTTTATTGCTCTCATAGCGTTATCTTCTAAATTTTGATCGTCGAAGCTGTAATCGAGGGTGCCATACTTTTTGTTCTCCTTCTGCATGTATTCCGACGCGTCGATGCACTTGCGGTTCAAGCAGAACTGAAGGAGTTTTAGAGTGGTGTCTGTTAGATCTGTGACGTCATAACTTCAATTCATTTCAAGTGTATTCATGTCTTTCATACAATACAAACTTGTTAGTATGTTTCAACAGGTGATATACGTTTTTTTGTTTCAATCTTTTTGATTCACAATCAACTACCTTCCCCTCGCCGCAATAAGTCCCATCTGGGAAGTAGGACAGGCTGTTCTTGTGCCTGGGGTGAGCATTCTCAACCACGCTGCCACATTTGCCGACGTAGAGAGACATGCCGATGTTCTTGGCATTGACGTAAGTCGTATCGCACAACAGACGACCACACATTCGGTCCCTGTGCCGCCGAAGAAGCACACGTGTTGAGAATTCAAGACGTCGAAAGTTAAGCTCTACGATCATAATAATTATTCAAATTCGTAACGCGCCAAGGCATGCAACTGTAGTGGTACTAGTACGCTTGTGAAGCGACAGAGCTGTTGAGTAGAATGCCAAGTGTTTCAAGGAACAACGCGGCCTACTTGGGTGCGCATGGGATGGGTCCATTAAAGTCGAAGCCACAGTTCATGTAGTTAAGCTCGTTTGGATACCACTGAATGTCCCTGTAACATTCCTCGCCACTGGGCCAAGCTTTGGAACTTATTGCCTTCGAACAAGCCTGTGTGAGAGTATGTCAATTCAGCATCGGTGTCTGAGCGATTCAGAAGAACACACAACGTCGAAGGTGTTGAAGGAATTCCCTTAACAGTTTTGTCATTATGTTTCTATCAACTCTCGCTTGAAGAGTGATTGGGTTATGAGAGCTAGGCAGGCATAAAGAAAATTCTAGGTTATCTAGCATAAGCAACAACACCCTTTCGAAAGATGCATTATCGCGGCAATTTGACAACTAGGTGGAAGAGAAATGTTGAATTTTATGTTGGGAGGGATATGATTTATCCAAATCGGGAGAAGGTGGTGGAATATTTGGTTGGATTGAAGGCGGTGGAATAACCAGTGGTCAGATAGAAGGAGGAAAGCGCTGTGAAGCTACA
Organism: Branchellion lobata; assembly: GCA_947562095.1. NCBI lineage: Eukaryota > Metazoa > Annelida > Clitellata > Hirudinida > Piscicolidae > Branchellion > Branchellion lobata. Next base: position 12,457,907 of record OX387247.1, read on the forward strand.
TAAAAACAAAAAAGTTTGAGAGATGGAGAGCGACAAAGGTGAGAGATGGAGCAAATCAGGAGACAGTGGAAGTGTGGGAGAAGGAATCACAGGCACTTTTGAAAGATAAATCAATAATTTACAATTATGGGATAATATTGCGAAAATACGACATATTCAAGATATCATGAGTTATATTAATTTGTTCTTGGGTGCTGGAATCTCACTTTTTCTCTGGAGCGGCACATCCCCTTGAAACAAAAGCCCTGATTCTGTGGAATGCAATGGTTTCTGAGGCAGTTGCAATGACAGAGGACCTCTCAGCACACAAGCGCTCTGATTACTATGCAATAATTCGTTCGAGCTGTTTGCACAAAACAGAAGTAGCTTCACAATCAATTGTTCTGTCACTATGACAAATTTCCTTGCTCCTCTGAGCTCACTCGAGAGTTCGCAAGGGTGACACCGGACCACTCATGCCATACAATACAATACGATACAATATAATACAAAACAATACAATACAATACAATACAATGCAATACATTACAACAAAATACAATAAAATACAACACAATACAAAACAATACAATACAATACAATACAATACAATACAATACAATACAAAACAATACAATACAATACAATACAATGCAATACAATACAACAAAATACAATAAAATACAACACAATACAAAAAAATACAATACAATACAATACAATACAATACAATACAATACAATAAAATACAATACAATACAATACAATACAATACAATACAATACAATACAATACAATACAATACAATACAATACATTACAATACAATACAATACAATACAATACAACACAATACAATACAATGACGATTTTTTGCAAGGAAACTGCTTAAATCAGCAATAGCAACAAAAGGGTTTGAGCAGTCAATGGAACCACCACAAATTGGCCCAGCGGAACTTGGCATGCCGTAACTTTTGGTGTTTTGTTACAAGGATGGCTCTAGCTAGGAGGCCATTGGTTAGTATATTTTTCTGGTTCAATTTCTCGAATTTATTTAATTTTTTCCTTGAGTTTTTCGGTCTCTTATACATGCTTTGGACACAGAGACGTGGTTTTTGTACTTGCAAGCTTTCCCTCAATAAGTTAAGTATGATAGTTGAATAAAACGAATAAATAACTTCATAACACTCTTCTCAAACCTTGCAAGGCCTTCCGTTCCTCTTGTACTTGTTTCTACAGAAGTCACTTGTGCCACTGCACTCATCCGACACGTCACACTCGTCAATGTCATACCTGCACACGCTCCCACGACGTTTGAACTTTCGAGGAATGATGAAGCAAAGATGCAGCCAGTCGTTTCGAGTTCAACTAAAAATTAATCACTCAAAAGCAACCGCAGGGTTTTGTCATCAAAGAACACACACCTGGCAGGTTTCCAAATCACAACATAATCCGCTGTAGCACTTTGCACCTTTGGTGAGTTTACATGTCTGAGGATTGCAGCACTTGGAAGAATACAGCGACTGCAAAGTTAGTTCAGATGTTTGACCAGCTTCTTCAATCGTTCACATTGAATACAATAAAATACAAAAAAAATTAAATACAAATAAATAAAAAGACAATTGAATACAAAAAAGTTAATTACAAATGCAATTAAATACAAATACAAATGAATAAAAAAACAAATAAATACAAATACAAATAAATACAAATACAAATAAATACAAATACAAATAAATACAAATACAAATACAAATAAATACAAATACAAATAAATACAAATACAAATACAAATAAATACAAATACAAATAAATACAAATACAAATAAATACAAATACAAATAAATACAAATACAAATAAATACAAATACAAATAAATACAAATACAAATAAATACAAATACAAATAAATACAAATACAAATAAATACAAATACAAATAAATACAAATACAAATAAATACAAATACAAATAAATACAAATACAAATAAATACAAATACAAATAAATACAAATACAAATAAATACAAATACAAATAAATACAAATACAAATAAATAAAAATACAAATAAATACAAATACAAATAAATACAAATACAACTAAATACAAATACAAATAAATACAAATACAAATAAATACAAATACAAATAAATACAAATACAAATAAATACAAATACAAATAAATACAAATACAAATAAATACAAATACAAATAAATACAAATACAAATAAATACAAATACAAATAAATATTAAGCTTCAATTTAAAGTTCCTTTTCTCAACCGAAAAAGAGACTCACAGAATCCGGAGGCATTCCTACGTCACACTCTTCTTTGCTATCTTTTATTCCATCTCCGCAAACACTGTTGTCTACGGTGGCTTCGTGGCCCAGACAGAAAGTTACAGGCTCATAATGTATTTCTAGCAACCGATCATAGGAGCAGCTTGACCACATGTACTTGGAACGTTCTGAAGTTCTGAATAAAAAACAAAAAAATTATTAATGAAAAAAAAAACTCCAAACGACACCGAAAATGCAAAAGTTTAGGCTTGGTAGCAGGAGTAGATTTTTTTTCTATAAACTTCTCAGCTCACTTCCGATTTACGCATTTTTTCCATATTTGTTCTCGCCCTTCTAAACATAATATATGTCTATTCCTACAATCACTGCTCATGCGTGGCACGTATTCAAGCCACCAAGCCATCAATTGCTATTATCATTCGATACACTAAAAGGACAAGAGAAGTATGCAACATTTGATATGTTTCCATGATGTTGATTCCATCTCCTCGACATTGGTCTTCGTGGTTGAGGCCAAGAATGTGGCCGAGTTCGTGAGCTACGGTGATCACTATCTCGTGCATGCCTCGGCGGTTTCTGTTCTAAGGGGTTAGGGTTAGGGTTAGGGTTAGGGTTAGGGTTAGGGTTAGGGTTAGGGTTAGGGTTAGGGTTAGGAATTTCGCCATTCACCGTTATTACTGTTTAATGGATTGAAAGTTCATTCAATTTTCATTTCATAATGATGCAATTAAAGTTTTTTTTATTTAATTTTTTAATTCAATAAATACATTCCAACATCGTGAGATATAATTCCCGAATTTTCTGGAAAGCTACAAATGCGACTGTGTGCTGCTATTCCTGCCGCAGTGCCCATATTACGTTCACTGGTTGAAATGAGAAAGGAAATCAAATGGTTGTTACGCTGAACTCCTTCTTCAGAGGCCATCGACCACAATCATTCCTTTCATAACTTGCTCTCACTTGTAATACTCACATGTTCAATAAAGCAGCGCCATAGGCTACTTCGGAGAAGTTTTGGTTTTTGTATTTCTCGGTCCTTTGTCGGAACTGCACGAACTGGCTCAGAACGAGCGATGCCTCATAATTAGAAGGAATACTCATTTTGTCACGGTGCGACCACATCTCTACCGCCTTCGTAACCAGGATGAAGGACGCTTTGTGGTAAAACTGTAGTGACATGATGTGCCACTTATGAGATCAATCGATCTGAAAAGAATTTTGAAATGAAAAAAAATAAAAACTGCACTTGATACCCAGTTGGCCTGCATGATCAGATTCGTGAAGTACCTCATCACCTCATTGTCGCTCTTCAACCTCCGGTACTGAGTGCCAAAGAAGATGCATTAGGTTGCTAAAGTGGAATTACCGACTCACCTACCAAGTTCACGCTGACGATCAGTTTCAACTCAATCACTCTGAATTCCCTTCCCAAGTTAATCACCTCCTGCGTGTATTTTCATTGAATTTTTGAAAATTTTTGAAGACATTTTATTCAAATTTTACCATGAAATTTGTTTCGGGAATTTTTTCACTGTGAAAATGTAAAGAGTTCGGAAACTCTTTTTTTTTTTTTTCATTTGGAGTTTCATTTTTTGAATTTTGACTCACCCTTCTGAATCTGCTCTCCTTTCTTCTTGGCAAGTGACTTGTGTCAAGACCTGAATAACCAATAACTTTGTTATATTCCACAACGCTCCACCTTTCTCTTTTTAGGGATTATGTCATGATATGTTTACAGTTCATAACTCTCTTGTGAAAATTCAACATTTTGAAACCGAAGGCAAAGAACTTCTAAAAATCCTTATCTCTCTTCCCGTTCAGCAACGCACTTTCGAAGTAAAAAAAATTATTTTCGTTTAAATAAGTGAGCGCTTTGAACTTTTTAACGTAATCAATGTGGTTATGAATTGAAGTTAAGAGAAGCCAGCGTGGAGTTGTGGTGGATTGTAGCACAAGCAATGGTTAGACACACAAGAACAGAAGTGCTTGTGGGAATAATAAAATGAGCTTGTATGAGTTTGTAGGGGCGCATACCACACTCAAAAGTGACGTTCGATTTCTCCAGCAAGGTCAGCTTGGCCTTGGTGAGACTTGGAAACGTGTCGGTTCCTCCATGACTCACTCGGTACCTTTCTTGTGCCACATTGAAATCGCCCCTGCAAAACATCGTGACGAAGTTGTGTGCATGAAAAGCTAAGAAATTGAATTAATTTCTTCCTAGTTGGCGCTCAATGACAACGACAAATGAGCAGACGTGACTCCATGGCAAAAGTCCATGACGACCATGGAATCATCGAAGCCTCTCACGTAGCCTGAGAAGTAGCACTTTTTGTTTATCTGTGGTGTGACGCGTAGAAATGACTTAAGAGCACTTGCTTCGACGAAGTCCTAGAAGCGCCTGCAACGACGAACCAATGGAACTTTCTGAGTTGATTAACGACTTTATGGACGTGCATGGATGCTGCATGGTGATCATCCCCTCATTCAGCAAACCCATCCAACGATACTTACCTTCTCATCAGGGATGCGCACTGTATTCCCATTCTCATCCTGCTTGTAGGCCGTGAAGTTTGGTGAAAAGACCCTCCTTGGTGACATAAGCAGACTTTCAATGCCGAATGAACACTGATTTTTGACAAATAACTCGATAGGAAATTATTTCTAAAGAGGCGTGCAACTATTATCACCACACCGTTCTTGTCTGAGGTTGAAGGTGTACAAGGCCTTTCCATTGCGCCAAAACTCCACCACCAACAAGGCAGTGTTCTTTGAAGTGTTTGTAGAGAATGAATGACGCTGAGAGGCCTTCGAACAATGCAGCAAATGCGCAATATCAATACGAATAACTACTGAAGAACTTCGAGTTGCGAGAGATTCAAAGGCCTTTGTTGCACATCTGAAATCCTGACGTCCACTTCGAGTTCACCGCTCAAAGCTGCAATTATGAAGCATTCGTTCATAAAAAATACTCTGAAATAGTTGTCTTTATTTTGTTAAATGGCCACGAAATACTCTAGAGCTCACGTTTGTAGATTGCTATTATAAAAAAGAGGATTTTTGTTAGTTTCATTTTTCGTGATGGTAGTTCCATTATATTACATTTTTATCGTTATTGTGAAACGTCATTGAGTCTTGAGGTAATAAAGATGTCTGTAGCGCATTCAAAAAATTAATTTTTCACCTGTGCGCCCGTTTCGATGGTCTGAGTGTGAGTTTAGTACCGATGTTAGCCAAGTGTTGTTGTCATTCTTTATGTTCAGTAATCGAACCAAGATCTTATCACAAACTCTTTTTTATGGTTCTTGTTATACTGCTGCTAGCCTGGATTTCGTTCCATCAGCTCAAAAGGAACCTACAATAAAATTATTATTTCGGAATTATTTTGTTTTTCTATACGTTCACTTTTAGACTCGCTGCAAACTTCAAATTCATACGAAAATGAATACATTTTTTATACCTAAGACTACAAATAATACAATATTTCAAAAAAAGCCTCTTTTTAATCAACTTTACAGAATAAAGCGTTGAGTAGTCATTAAACAAATAGGCTTATTTGAAGAATTCCACAATAAGTAAGCAAATTTCACAATAATATTAGTAATAAGAATTGATTTAATTTCAATAAACTTGATGATTTCAACAAAGTGAGGGTCGCTAGGCAACTTAAAAGTTCTCATTCAAAAAATCTATCGGTCTTTATAAGCCATTGGAGGATTGAAAATTTCGGACAATTTAAAATCAGTGTGTTATTTCAAAACAAGCGAAACTAAAAAGAGCCATTAAAATTTAATGACATCGTTTTTGCTTTCACATAACCACAAAGAGAAACTTTACACATAAAAATCATTTTAAAAATAATTTGAAGTGAATCATGAAAAAACGATTTTATTTTCTCTTTAAATACGTATCACTTTGCACAAAATTAACAATTGAAAAACTGTTATTTAAAGTTCGATTCCTAAAATATAGCATGTGTGAAGATTCGTCGATTTTACGCTTGCAAGGTGATAACGAGGATGAGTGAGGAGACGAAGAAGAGGATGAGGAAAAGCTGTGAGGGTCTGTTGGGAGGGCTGTGAGAGCAGTGTGGTCCGTTGAAAGCGAAGACGTGCAAGTGGTACTTGAGGAGAAGGCCCGCATCGCTGTTGCAGTTCGATACTGCTACGAAGAAGCTTCTGGGTTCGTTGTAACGCCGTTCCCCTCTGCACACAATCATGGCCTGATCGGGGTTCGAATGGTTTTTGAGCACGCAGCCGTTCCACGAGGCGTGCAGAGCCAGGTCGAGGATCTTCTCGTTGGCGTCTCTGCTCCTTATGAGGCCTTGCTTCTGCCAACATGAGTGGGATTCGCTCAAGAGAGCGATGTCGTTGTGGTTGTAGAGAATGACGTTTTGTGTTTTCATTCTGACGGGGTACGAAAACTCGAACTGGAAGCCTCCTTCACGGGCGATGGAGGTGTTTGCGATGAAGCCGTGCCAGTTGGAGGTGCTGTTCAGCTCTCCTTCGTACGTGCACGTGCTCAACACCGATCGACTGGCCGCGAAGTTGGCCCAGTACTTGCGTTGCAGTGGTTTCACGAGCGGAAAAGACTGGGGGGCAAGTGGGTTGAGGCCCCTGCTGAAGAGGGCAGCTTGGCACTCACCCACCTGCCCAAATACGCTCAAACGGTATTGCAGGTTGAGTCCGTGCATGGTATCACAATTAGCAACGGCCAAGTGCCAAGTTCCGCTCTTGGCGTTGTCTTTCTCCACCAGGAAACTTCGACCGCCCTCGCAGATGTAGTAGGACTGGCCCTTGTGGTGGATGAGGTGGCAGCCCGACCAGGGGAACTTGGGCGTCAGTCTCAGCAGCTGGTCCTCCTCTGGCTTCGAAAGGTGCATCTTCTGGTAGCAACTGAGTTTGTGGTTGACGAGGCTGATTTTGTCGTCGCTGTAGAAGATGACTTTCTGGCAGCAGTAGTGGGCGGGGTAGACAAACTCGAAGGTCATGCGGGCCGAGTTGACGATGCTGATGTTGGCCAGGAAGCCAAACCAGCTCTGCTTGGTCTTCAAGTGACCCTCGTACACGCAAGGCACTTCCCTGCGAGGCTCAATGGTGCTGTCAACAGCCTGCCACCTCCAACAAGTCAAGCATATCAAAAACAACGCTAACATCCTGTGTTAATTCTTCATCTAACACGTCCGCAACTTCTTGCGAACAACTGAGATCCCAACCGAGGTGCAAGAATACTCCAGTGAATTTCAACTCTCGACGCTTCCAGTGCAAAAGAAACTTCAAACTACTTCAAAAGAGTTGTTTACATCGAAGAATAAAAAAAATCGCTTTAAAACTTAATGCTACATCGTCTCTCACACCAAGGCATGCATCTCGCTTTCTTCGGAACAACTTCCATAATGAGAAACACAAAAGCGTGCACAAAGGCGTACACTTTTGTACGCCTCTACGACGTGATGTACGCTCGCCTGACATTGCTGGGCTCGAGAGTATTGGCAATGTCTGCTGGAGCGTTCACACGTGCGTGGTCGTCATAAATTCTTTGTTTTAAATACCACAATGACTTTTATTTTCACCAACGCGTGGCATCTCTCCTTTATGCTTTCATCGTTTTCATTTTAAGCAGAATGATCAATCTCACCTTGATTAATCTTTTCCTTCAACTTTTTAAGCCTATTGGAGTATTCGTCGGAATGCATTTGTTGAAATCAAATCTTTTTTTTGTTTTCGGTGACAACGCTGTAACTTGAAAAAATAATTTGTTTTATATATATACAAAAATTGAAATGTGAAAATGCTTTGGGGAAATCAGACCAGAAGTTGCATGTGAAAGAGATTTATAGATTGTGAATGTTGTAGAAGCAACAATTGTGTTGTTAGAGCAATGTCTGTTGTGTGCTCTGTTGCACGCAGAGATATATTGCCTTTTTTCAGGCGTTGGATTTTGTTCTCTTATTTTCATTTTTTGCCATTCTTTGTGACCTCTTGTCATACGTCTGCGCCTGTAGCATAATGGTTAGTGAGTCCGCTGTGAAGCGTGAGGCTCGGGGTTCAATTTCCAATTAAGCTCAAGTCTGAAGTTTTAAAAACGGCATCTCAAGTACTGAACAAAATCATGCTGCAGTGGCTTAGCCACCTAGAAGCTCAGCAGCGAAGATAACCGCTCCCTTGGGAGCGTTTTAAAACCATGGCTAGAAGGAATAAAAAACGCAATGATTGGATTTAGACGAGTGGTTAACAGTTTATTTCAAAAAACTCATTTAAAATTATAGACAATTTTCAAAATATACTAAAAAACTTAAAAGCCCATTAAAACATTCTTGATGGCGTTCTACCTGCAATCTCGAAACATTACAAGCATTTCGTCTTAGAAAATCAATACATCAAAAAGAAGAAAAATTCAAAAGATGCAATTGCGCGCTATAGCATTTTAATTATATATTGAGGCAAAAAAAAAAGCTTCACATGAGATATAATCACAGGAAATAGATTCAACCTCCCCCCCCCATCCTTCCTCCATCACTTTTTCTTCAGCTCCTCGAATCTTCTGGAAAGATCGTCGAAGTCTATAGTGTCGTTTTGTGAAGAGGCTCCAGGGTTGTGGCTGGTGGGAACGTCAGGTAGAGTGGGTATGTCGGGCAGGACCTGGCAAGGGTGGTGGAGGTGGTGTGGGGTGGCTGTCGGAGTGGGTGGGTGGTCGAATGTATGAGAGAGGTGGTGTGTGAATAGCTAAATGGATGAATGGATGGATGGAAGAATAGACAGATGGATGGAAGGATAGAAAGATGGATGGAAGGATAGAAAGATGGATGGAAAGATAGACAGATGGATGAAAGAATAGACAGATGAATGAAAGGATGGACAGATGGATGGAAGGATGGATAGATGGATGAATGCAACCAACGGGCAGTTCGTTGTCATCCCACGTCATCTGCTTGTTGAGGGTGCCTGCTGAGGCATTGTTGGGAGGAACCTCAGGCAGCTTGGGAGGCTGCAGTGGTGTGGGAGCTACGTTGAATATCGTTGAACCTTGGAAGGCACATAACACACCCTTAGACATTCCTTCAGTCTTAAATCAAATGACCTTGAAAATCATGGTGTTAATGCCACAATAATAATATTCGTGTTTGTATTGTATTGTATTGTATAAAATTCAATATGATACAATAAAAATACGAATATTTGTACTAATTTAGTATCAATCCCAAGGGGTTTGAAACAAGTCAAAATTATTGTCATGACAACGGTACCGACAAAATTATTAGTTTATATAGAGATGAAAGTCAGCTGTTCTCTTTCACAATGGCTCTGACGTCATCAGAGACTTGGGCGAGATGGACGGATGGAAGGAAAGAAAGAAAAAGAATGAGAAGAGTGAACTCACAGTGGTGGGCAGGTTTGAGACGTACTGGGGAGGTTGCGAGGGGAGGTTGTTGGAAGCGAGGTTGAAAGGACTGGCAACTTGAGGGTGGGTCGTGATGGTGGATGTTAAGTTCGCTTTTGACTACAACTTATTACAAAAATAATCGAATTAATGATTAGTAGCGCTTCATTCCCATAATTAATTCATAATTACACGATTGCTTGTGAAATTGTATAAATTTTTTTTTTAATATTGAAGTTTAAAAACGACACCCACATGGAACTTCATTGGGGGGGTAGACCGGGTAGGGGGCTTGTGAGTTTGAAGGGTAGAGGGGCTGGGAGGGGTAAGGTGGTTGGGAGGGGGAGGGGTAGTTGAATGGCTTGGCGGAGGCTTGGTCGCCTTGTTGGGTTGGGTTTGATTGGACGGGAGGGTAGCTGGTGTCGTCAGAGGGTTCCGGAAAGGGGTGTTTTTTCTCCCCTTCAAAGCCCAGTGCAATTAGGTCCTTTGAGTCAGGCACCTCGCCCTGGTCAGAGGAAGAAGAAAAAAAATGAGAAAAAGAAAGAAAGAGAAGAAAAAAGAAAAAAGAAAGAAAAAAAGAAAGAAAAAAAGAAAGAGGAAGAGGTTGAAATGAGCTTCAATGAATATGTGTTCAAACATTCAAACAATTGCTCAAAGTTGTAGCAACAAAATGTGACATCTTAGCTTCCTGGCCTTTAACATTCTTCAGCATCACAACTCAGGCTAATGATTCTACAACTTACACAGCACCACAAGTGTTGCAGGCACACACAAGTATGCAGCAAGAGGTCACAAAAGGAGTCACTCACGAGCAGGTTGGCGGGGTCTGGCTCGAAGGGAACTTTGTACGTCTTGGAGATCTCAATCATATAATTCTCCACCAACACCTTCGGAGGGGACGAGATGGTCAGCTTGGAGATCACCTGTGAGAGGGGAGTTGCAAAGAAGTTGGAAGCATTGGAATGGGAAGGAAGGAAGGTACTGGATCATGAGCAGTCTGAGAGCATGTAAACAAACATGATGACCTTTTCATTGACATTCTGCAGCCCGTTCTTCCTGCACATCTCTGCAAACTCCTTGCTGTACTTCATCGCCAGTTGCTGACTCACCTGTGTCACACAGATGTTGTTGGCTACAAGGTTGCCAAAAGAAACATAGTCAATAGCAACAAAAAAACACTTTGCCTCTTTCAACTCTGGCACATCACTACTCAATCTTGGAGTCACCCACAACACTGTTGCCACTGCCTCTTCTATTCCTGGATCCAGCTCTCTTGAGGATTGAAGCATATTGGGATTGAGTAACCAATGATCTGATTTTTTTTGGATTATATAAATTCAATCCAATGATCTATGGTTCATCCTTCTGTTCCATTGTAGGCATGGTTATCAAGCAGCCATTGGCACAGTTAAATGATTGTTAATGTTCATATTCTTACGTCATCTTTTCGATCATTCCGAATCTTGCCAGCAACATGTCACAGTACATCTCCACCATCTCCATGGCTTCCACTATGTAGTCTTCCCGAATTATGCTTTCAACCTAGGTGGTTGAGTGGTGTTTGTGAGTTTGAACTAAGAATCTCAACCATCAAAAAAGGCTCATTTTTGGGATGGATGAAAAACAATTTCATTTATAACCCGTATCCGAGCTCTGTCCAGTTTATCATTTCTTATGAATTCAGCAATTTCTACTCTTGATTTCAATGCCAACTCAGCTAGGAAAATATGTTTGGATAATTATGACAATTAAAAAATATAATAACTTACCACTTGTAATACTTTGAAAACAGCTATTTTAAAGATAAAATTTTTAAAGTTATGAAAATAAACTTAAAAAATATCAGTTCCTGACTTTTCTTCTTCTCAAGAAGCTTCAATCTATTGATAACAAGTCGCATGTTTGTGCGAAGCTTCAAATAATTGGGTCTTGACGAAAACATTTTTACAAGACAGAAACGGCAAAATAAACTACTAACAAATTTTTTGAAGATCTAAGCACTTTCATAAACAAGTGACTAGAGATGAACAAATTATAAATATTACTTTCAATAAGCAATATTTTTGCAGTTATTTACTGTTGAAATTTTTTTAATTTTACATGAATTCATAATAGTCAAAAAATGTTCATTTTCATTTTTTAGTAGTTTAACTGCAAATATTTCAAATTGGAAATCTAATAGAATAACAAAAATGTTACTTTTATTGTTAATATTTTTTTCTACAAAATTACGACATTTTGCAACAATCACTAAAAATAGAAGTTATTTTGAAATATCAGGTGAGGCGCTTGAATAAAAGCTTCGAAGTAGCACTACTATGCGTTTCCCTTTTCTTTTTTCGTAATATATGACTGAACGTTGAGTCGTCATGCCTGTAAGTCGATTTTTATCAGTTTATCTATTTATTCATCACAAGATTTATATTCAAATTAATATTCATTTCAGTTTGATCAATTTTCGATTTAACTAAATCTGTTTATTTTGATTAAAATGAACGTGCTGGCCCAATAACAATCGATAACTGAAAACATTGTTACTCAATAGCTCGCCAAGGATTTACTCAACCCGTCACTTGAGGAGGAAAAGAGGAAGTGCAAATTGAAGAGACTTGTTCAGAGCCCAGATTCTTTCTTCATGGATGTAAAATGCCCAGGTACTGTATGCGTCAATCTTTTATCCGTCTAAACCACTTTTTTCCATTATAACTCGTTTTCATCACATGTTTTTTTTCAGGCTGCTATAAAATTATGACTGTCTTCAGCCATGCCCAGACAGTAGTCTTGTGCGTCGGCTGTTCCACCGTTCTCTGCCAACCTACGGGCGGTAAGGCAAGACTCACAGAAGGTACTCAAAGTTCACTTCAATATTTTTATTTTTTATATTTATCTTTAATAAAGTTTTTTTTGTTGCTATCTTTTTTTTATTTTGTTTTATTGTTCATGATTTATAATCTTTTTATGTATGTTTTCATACTATTTCATCTTGTTCTTAACGTATTGCACAACCCATTGGGTCATTGCCGTTTTAAAACATTCTTCTCATCAATGTTTCTTCAATCTCCATATTTTTTACTATTTTTCCAACCATGAATGTCTGAATGTTTTCTTGAAAGGTGCTGTCGTATTTTTAACATTTCTGTTTACTTGTTAATTGCGTGGCAGTGTTGTCATCCTCTATTGTCCAACGCCTTTAGTCATTCTCAAAAAACGGAAGTGATGGTTTTTCATAAAATATTCCTTCTCTTACTCGATCTTATCGGTAATCTTTTCTTTTCAGGTTGCTCTTTCAGGCGGAAGCAGCATTAAATTATTGGATATTCCATAACATTTCAAAATTCTTGTAACATGTTATTTATCCAATAAATGCTTTAAAATACCACGTCCGCTTTCTTTTCTTTTTCACGAAACATTATTGTATCTAATTAGGTAACCTCATTCGTGACGTTGCTGTGCTTCTTTTGCGAGGTACCTCCAAAAAAAGCGGTGAAGCGGCACACTTTATCCATAAGATTTGCTCACTGTCCTCTTAGGTCGCTTGACGTGCGCACAGCTTTTGAATAATTAAGGCGCGATTTGAGGTAAAATATATTTCCAAATGCACCAAGCATGTGTTTTATAGTCTATTGCATCAAACGCTGGAAACGTCAGAACATGGCGAACAGTCTAGGTAACAAAAGTTTGAATAAAAGTGGTATAGGCTTTAAATCTTTGTGCATATAAATAGAGGATTGCTTATGAAGTGGTTATTGTTACGCTGGAACGAAGTTTAAAGGGGAAAAGCCGTATTGGAACATTTCAAATTCTATTGAAATAATTTAAATTAAACGATGATAGTTTGCAAGAAAAAAGGAATCCCGAAAAATCAATATAAAACTACAGGGAAGAAGTTAGCTTGAAACACGAGTATCAAATTTTTTTCCCGAAAAAACAGCAAGATCATCAAATAACTTTGGAACAAAACAGCCGCTTGCAATAGCCCACAACGGGTAAAACCGTTTCCTTAGAAGCGTTTTTGAACACTGTTAAAAGGCGCTTTACAAGTACTTTGATTACATTGCCAAACTGCCAGCCACACTTCAGCTGAATGGTGTACCAGTAAACTCGATCGACATGCTTTGGTGGGAGTTGTAGGAAGCAGCGGTGTGAGAATAAGTTTTTTAATATAAAAATGATCCAAGTTTATGTTTGAAATTCGAAGCGCACATTATTCCATGAGCTGGACTCTTGTAGAGCGTAATTAATTTAATGAGGCTAGACGTGGTGGCGGTGCACGGTGTTTGAGGTGTTAAGTAACAGAATTCAGCCTTATATGCGGTGGTGAATCAAACTTTCAGATCACTTCTTGTCTTGGAACGTGCTACTCGCAGTCCAGTCCAACACGTCCCTATGAATTCACCTCGACGTTTGAAGTTGTTTTAACTTCAAAACTTCAATCTCAGCTTCGGAAGCCTCACTACGTCGAAATTTTAAAAATTATTATTGCGATTTTTCTAGCTTAACCTGTCTTTCAGTATTGAATTGTATTGATCGCAATCAACAAAGTTTTTGAAGAATCATTCACTTCGGACTAAGAGCTCATCAGACCCCTAGCGAGTAGTTGTGATCAAATTTGTATCCTTCCATTTTGTCAACCTTTCAAATATCATTGCTCATTACCTGAATGGAAGATTTCTGTCCAGATTTCTTGGCAAATGAATCATATTTTTTTATAATCTTTCTGGTTAATGAACAAAAAATATTAGACGCTATAAAAATGATTTGATTAGATTAGATTAGTGAATACTGCAAACAAATGATTTCGAAGTAAGCGAGAGAGACTTGTGTTTTCGTTTATTTCACGGTGAAGAAAAGTTAATTGAAAATATGATGATTTTATAGAAAATAGAATAGCAAAAACAATGAAAGATCAAAAGTACCAATTATTCGCTTCAGCGTTGGACGCCAAATAATCACCGGTCAGCATACATTCGCCACCACTGGCAAGGCCAGTCATTGGAACAAGTGCAAAAGGCTACGGGACGGCAATTGGTGTTGATAACTCGCTTGATAAATTGATAAAAGTGTGAAAGGCTGATAAACACACGAAGCATATCAAAAGTATAACCACAAAAATATACAGTGCCGGCAACACATCAAATGCTGTGTCACCAGGAGCTTGTGGGCTGGCAAGCTCGTTTGATTGGGAAAATAGTCATCACCGAAGCTCAACAACATAAGCCGCCGGGGCTGTGGTGAGTTCTCGGAATTCTCTCTGATTGCCTTTCCTGCCACGAAGCACCACGAGGAATTAAAAGTGCCTGAGCAACGGAAGGTTCCTTCAAAATTGTGAATGACGTCATTTAAACGCTTTCGCTCATTAAAAATAAATCTGCCCTTAAGTAATCACTGTGCAGTACGCAGGTTTGAGTAACAAATCGTAAGAAAATAACTCAATAACAAATTCAACAACAACAACAACAACAACTCTAACAACAACTCTAACAGAAACAACAACAACAACAACAAGTTCAAAAACAAATTCAACAACAACAACAACAACAACAACTCTAACAACAACTCTAACAGAAACAACAACAACAACAAGTTCAAAAACAAATTCAACAACAACAACAACAACGATGATCAGCATCAGCAGCCTTGCAATTCCCTCTCAGCTGCCAGCAAGGACGCTCCGCGGTAGCATAACACCACCCCTATCACCACTGCTGTGTGCAGGATCTGGTGGCTTTGAAACTGCGCAAAAGACGGCGTGGAATGAGGAACTAAGCAAAGATGATTATAGAGCGCTTTTGAACAATGTGAAATCAGCGCTATAAAAATGAGTTGGTTAGATTGGATTATTTGAAAAGTTGAAAATCAAACTCATGAACTACAAGAGGACGTTAAAAGAACTCAAAAAAACTGAAAAAAATTTGAACTTAGAGTAGAAAATATACGAGCTCCTTGAGCAAAAATACATAGAATAAAATACAATACAACACAATATAATACAATACAACACAATACAATATAATACAATACAATACAACACAATATAATACAATACAATACAACACAATATAATACAATACAACACAATACAATATAATACAATACAATACAACACAATATAATACAACACAATATAACACAATATAATACAATACAAAACAACACAATATAACACAATACAATACAACACAATATAATACAATACAACACAATACAATATAATACAATACAATACAACACAATACAATACAATACAATACAACACAATATAATACAATACAAAACAACACAATATAACACAATACAATACAACACAATATAACACAATACAATACAACACAATATAATACAATACAATACAATACAATAAAACACAATATAATACAATACAATACAACACAATATAATACAATACAATACAACACAATATAATACAATACAATACAATACAATACAACACAATATAATACAATACAATACAATACAAGATAACACAATACAATACAACACAATATAACACAATACAATACAATACAAGATAACACAATACAATACAACACAATATAACACAATACAATACAATACAAGATAACACAATACAATACAACACAATATAACCCAATACAATATAACACAATATAACACAATATAACACAATACAATACAACAAAATATAACGCAATACAATACAACGCAATATAACACAATACAATACAACAAAATACAAAAAAAACAATATAATACAATACAAAATAATAAAATAAAATAGAATACAGTAAAATACAAAAAATAAAATACAATACAATAAAATATGAATATTATTATGGTAGAATTAATTCAGGGGAGTTTCGAAGCCAGAGTGTGTTTAGGACTCACCACAAGGTCGAACTTGCCGGGGAAGAAGCGCTCAGGCACCTTGGAGGCGTAGGCAAAGCCGCCCAGCAAGTAGCTGAAGCCCATGGTGAGAAGCCAGCTGATGGAGGAGCTGGGAGGCACTCGCAGCCTCTCAGAAACCATGAAGTGAACCCCTGGAAAGGCAGATGTGAGTCCCAGCGCTATGAAGACGCCTGTGGCGTGGTGGTGGTGTTGGTGGCGGTGGTGTTGGTGGCGGTGGAATTGGTGGTGGTGGTAGTGGCGGTGGTGTTAAAAATTGTGGTGGCGATGTTGGTGGTGGTAGTGGTGGAAGTGGCTGTGGTGTTAAAAGTGGTAGTGGTGGTGAAAGTAGTAGTGGTTGCAGTATTTTTGTTGTACAACAAAAAGTGAACTTAAATCTAATGAATAGTGGTGATAACTAAGAAGTCTCTTATTGCGAAAGCATCAAGCATGCAGACGAGTGTTACCACTCACAAGCTCTGAAGGTGCTGTATCTAGGCTCGCAAAACTTGTCCTGCACCACCACTCCTGCAAGCAACAACTCACGTTAGAGTTAACAACAAAGTTAATGATGATTAGCTAACGAGGGCAAGCTTAAGAACAAGTCCAGGAAGCGGAAAAGATAACGAAGAAACAAACGGAACTACAGCGGTCAAACGATCAACCACAAAGCGAATATAAAACAATAAGAGCGACAAAAACAACAACAACAACAACAGCCTCAAAAGCAGCCGTAATGCCAGCAACAGCCACAATAACGGCAACAATCATCAACAGCAACAACAACAACAACAACGGCAACAACAACAACAGCTACAGTACCAACAACAGTAGCAGCAACAACAACACTACCAACAACAACAGCAGCAACAACAACAACAGTTACAGTACCAGCAACAGTAGCAACAAGAACAGCAGCTACAACAACACTAGCAACAACATAGTAAAAAGTTCTTCACCGATGCTGATGCAGCTCAGGGTGGCTGAGAGGGCGACGTAGAAGGTTCGGAGGAGGAGGAAGCAGTAGAAGCTGTAGTAGATCCACATGAAATAAGAGGTGGCTATCAACAGGATCACCCCGCAGTAGTCAAGTCTGCAGGGTGGTGTGTGTGTGTGTGTGTGTGTGTGTGTGTGTGTGTGTGTGTGTGTGTGTGTGTGCTCTAATTTAATCTGATCAAATCATTCGTATAGCGCTGATTTCACACTGTTCAAGTGGTGGTGTTGAAGTTTGAAGTGTGCAGTGGAAGAGCGGATCATATCAGTGGAGTGTGAAAAAGTGGTGTAGTGGAGTTGAGGGGTGGGAAATGATGAGAATGGCGTCAGTGAAGATGGACAGAGAAGTTATGAATGAATACCAACATCAACCTGATGGAGTGATAAATACACACAAGTCCTCCTACTCTTACGTCATACAACTTGACGCGAAAGATCAAAAATATTTGAAAATAAAAAAAAAGATGAAAGAGAAGTAAAAATTGTTGATGACGTAAAATAAATAAAAATAAAAAATGGTGCTGATGCTGAGTGAAGGAATAAAAGGAAGGACAAGAGAGAAGACGAAGAAAAAGATGAGGATGATGATGATGATGATGATGATGATGATGATGATGATGATGATGATGATGATGATGATGGTGATGATGATGATGTTGAGAATGATTAAAATGGATGATAAGAGAAGGAGCGGAGAAGAGGTTACTTGGCGAAGAGTCGAAAAACAGGTTCGGAGTGGCAGAGAAGGGCGTGATAAATGGCAGAGATGCTCATGCACGTGATGGCTCCAACGAAGAAGAGGGAGAAGATGACGGTCTGCTGCCAGTGCGGAGAGATGAACCAGATGTGGTATATGTATAGGAAGGTCACTCCGACGGCTCCTGTGTGGTGGTTGTTGTGGCTGTGGTGGTTGTTTTTGTGGTGGTGGTGGTTGTTTTTGTGGTGGTGGTGGTTGTTGTGGCTGCGGTGGAGTGGTTGAAAATTGATTGCGGTTGAATGGTTGTGATGGTGGTGGTGAGGATGGGGTATGGTCGTTGTGATAGTGATGATAGTGATGATGGTTGTAATGGAGTTTGGTAACGATGGTGGTGACGATGGGTGAAGTGAATGGTGGAAGAAGGTGCATAGATTGGTCAAAGGAGAAAGGTGGATGAGGCGGAGTGGATTGGTGGAGGGGAGAGGGTGGATGAGGTGGAGTGGATTGGTGGAGGGGAGAGGGTGGATGAGGTGGAGTGGATTGGTGGAGGGGAGAGGGTGGATGAGGTGGAGTGGATTGGTGGAGAGGAGAGGGTGGATGAGGTGGAGTGGATTGGTGGAGGGGAGAGGGTGGATGAGGTGGAGTGGATTGGTGGAGGGGAGAGGGTGGATGAGATGGAGTGGATTGGTGGAGGGGAGAGGGTGGATGAGGTGGAGTGGATTGGTGGAGGGGAGAGGGTGGATGAGATGGAGTGGATTGGTGGAGGGGAGAGGGTGGATGAGGTGGAGTGGATTGGTGGAGGGGAGAGGGTGGATGAGATGGAGTGGATTGGTGGAGGGGAGAGGGTGGATGAGGTGGAGTGGATTGGTGGAGGGGAGAGGGTGGATGAGGTGGAGTGGATTGGTGGAGGGGAGAGGGTGGATGAGGTGGAGTGGATTGGCGGAGAGGAGAGGGTGGATGAGGTGGAGAGGAGAGGGTGGATGAAGTGGTGAGGAAAGGGTGGATGAGGTGGAAAGGAGAGGGTGGATGAGGTAGAGAGGAGAGGGTGGATGAGGTGGAAAGGAGAGGGTGGATGAGGTGGAGAAGAGAAGGTGGATGAGGTGGAAAGGAGAGGGTGGATGAGGTGGAAAGGAGAGGGTGGATGAGGTAGAGAAGAGAAGGTGGATGAGGTGGAAAGGAGAGGGTGGATGAGGTAGAGAAGAGAAGGTGGATGAGGTGGAAAGGAGAGGGTGGATGAGGTAGAGAGGAGAGGGTGGATGAGGTAGAGAGGAGAGGGTGGATGAGGTGGAGAGGAGAGGGTGGATGAGGTGGAAAGGAGAGGGTGGATGAGGTGGAAAGGAGAGGGTGGATGAGGTAGAGAGGAGAGGGTGGATGAGGTGGAAAGGAGAGGGTGGATGAGGTAGAGAAGAGAAGGTGGATGAGGTGGAAAGGAGAGGGTGGATGAGGTAGAGAGGAGAGGGTGGATGAGGTAGAGAGGAGAGGGTGGATGAGGTGGAGAGGAGAGGGTGGATGAGGTGGAAAGGAGAGGGTGGATGAGGTGGAAAGGAGAGGGTGGATGAGGTGGAGAGGAGAGGGTGGATGAGGTGGAAAGGAGAGGGTGGATGAGGTGGAAAGGAGAGGGTGGATGAGGTGGAGAGGAGAGGGTGGATGAGGTGGAGAGGAGAGGGTGGATGAGGTGGAGAGGAGAGGGTGGATGGGTGGAGTGGACAGGGTGGATGAGGTGGAGTGGACAGGGTGGATGAGGTGGAGTGGACAGGGTGGATGAGGTGGAGTCATTCCAGAAGGAAGTTTTTCTCCTCAAAAGACAACATGCAAAATGCTTTGACACCCGCCCTAATTGACAGTGAAACACTAGAGTGACAATGTCACAAGACTGTGATAAGCACCCTAATTAGAGGAGAGCTAAAGTATAAGCAGTGTCGATAGCACCTCAATGACAACACCTGCTCAACACCTGCTCAAGGAGAGAGGCAAGGTTGAGGTTTCAAGCGCTTCATTCGATAAGATAAGTCACCGATAAGAGCCACAAAAGCAAATAGCCAGGCAACGAGAAAGACAGAGATACACTATCAGGTGAGAGATAGCACGCTCAGATGAAAAATAAATTTGGATGTAAATAATAAAAATAACTATAATAACAATAATAATAATAATAATAATAATAATAATAATAATAATAATAATATTATTATTATTATTATTATTATTTATTATTATTATTAATTATTATTATTAGTATTAGTATATTAGTAGTAGTAGTAGTAGTAGTAGTAGTAGTAGTAGTAGTAGTAGTAGTAGTAAGTAGTAGTAGTAGTAGTAGTAGTAGTAGTAGTAGTAGTAGTAGTAGTAGTAGTAGTAGTAGTAGTAGTAGTAGTAGTAGTAGTAGTAGTAGTAGTAGTAGTAGTAGTAGCAGTAGTAGTAGTAGTAGTAGCAGTAGTAGTAGTAGTAGTAGTAGTAGTAGTAGTAGTAGTAGTAGTAGTAGTAGTAGTAGTAGTAGTAGTAGTAGTAGTTAAAAATTAACACGCATAATAGTTTCAATGTTTCTACGCATAATAACGCTAATAATGCGTTCAAGAGGGCAACAGGGCTGGACATACCGCCTCTTGAACCTTAACAATAGTAAAGAGGATAATAGCAATAATAATAATTTTATTATTATTATTATTATTGTTGTTGAAAACAATTGAGAATGGACAAAGGTGAATTGCGACGTTGACTTCGCCCTAGCGAGGCATCTGTGTGCACAGCCTGCCGCTAAAACGTGAGTTTCATTCCAGTGAGTCTCTGTCGTAGTGCCTCCTTTCGGTGGGTCTCCCAGGCTGCAGTGTGAGCGTGGCAGGAACGATGGAATGACACGAACGAGACACACCTTGTAACACTGCAACAATTCAACTTGCGTCGTGACTCACGGCTCTCTCCAATGCTTGTAACGTCGCCTCTTCGCGACATAATGTGGCAGTTCCTAATAAGCTCCATACAGCGACAAACGACAAGAAGGACGGAGCGAGCAAGAGAAGAGGCGCTGTGAAAGGAGGCCATGGGAGTGTGGAGTTGACTTACGTTGATGTAGCACAGTCTGTGACTGTTCACATACAGAGATGCATCTTATATAAGCTCTTGCAACTTTGAGGCCAATTCGCATGTTATATGGTACGTGTCACACCACTGTTATCATAACTGCATTGTTTTATTGTGATTGTGGCCTCGAAACTCTACGGGGTTAATGCCACTATAATAATATTCGTGTTTGTATTGTAATGCAATTTTGTAGCAATAAACCTCCATGCATCTTGTTATCATACTCATTGTTGCACGTTATCACTGCTGCTGCAACGAGTGATGCAGTGTTCGGTGGTCTGAGCACACGGTGGAGTGAAGCCAATTAGATTATACCGGCCTCCAATGTTGTGCTCAATTTATTGTTGCTACCACCACAACCTAGGTTGTCATGACCCATAAGTTTTATTTATGTTCTTGTTTATTTATTATTATTGTTATTATTGTTTTTTATTTATTATTATTGTTATTAGTGTTTGTTATTTATCTTTATTGTTATTATTGTTTGTTATTTTTTAAAATTGTTTTTTATTTATTCTTACTGTTATTGTTTTTTTGTTATTTTTATTGTTTTTGATATTGTTTATTGCTGTTTTCAAGAATGATAAATTTGATTTTCAATGAAAGTCATTAGTTCCACTCATTGTGAGCCAATGGTATTTGGTTGTCTTGCAGGGTGTTGTAACCAAACACCAAGCCGCAATACACTTTAACCTAATTGCTCATTTAACCTAATTTTCATGTCAGCTGTGTTTTTAAAATGTACAAGGTATCAATGCGCAGTTTCCAAGACACACCTAGCAAGTGTGTCCAAACGTTGAGTGTTTCAGTGTGGATCATGAAGATGGATCGGAAGCACTCAAAGACCGAGTCGAGTTGAGGTCGGTGGTGCTGCAGCAGGAAGGCATTGTCGTTGAGGAAAGGTGGGAGTTTTTCCAGGTTCACCAGGTCCCACTTCCTCTCTTGCCACTTCACTAGATTGGAAGGCAGAGAAAAGCTTCTTTTGGACTGTGGTGAATGGAGTTCAACATGGCATTGCATGGTTCATTTTAAACCATTGTGCACAATTATTAACATTAATTATGAATGATGTCACCAAAATATACATTATGAATCTCTTGCTCTCCTTGATCATATAAGAAATCAAAATTTAATTTATTGAATGCTGATGAATGTTATGACTAGTGCAAATTTCATTTTTCTATAGATGGTAGCATTATAAACTGTGTGCTGTAGCTTAAAATAAGATTTTTGAATAATTGCTTAATGCGAAAATAACATTCTAAAATAATTCAATAAAATCAAAAAACTTCATAAATTATAAATTTTTTTGATAAACTCAGTTAAATTATTTTGAATGTAAAAAAAGTTGCCATAAGTAAGTTAAAGTTTATAATTTTAACATAATCTTAAAATAGTTTTTCCAAGCGATACTAAAAAACTCACAAGTTTTCTGTTAATCAAATTCCCGGTGTTCATGGTTGCAAGCTATTTGAAAATCACATCAGGTTCATCTCATATACTGAATAATCTGCTCCTAGGTTTTTGAACTTAAAAATGGATCCAATTATAAACGTAAGTAATCCTTGAACTTTAAGCCAGGTAAATAATTTTGCAGCGCAAAATTTTTAGTTAAAATCTTTTTATTCAAAAAGTACATTTACGAAGTTTGATTAATTTCACAGAATGTTTATCAAAAAATGTTAAAGCATGCGATAAGTATAGTTTGTTAAGTAGTACCCGTTATCAGTTGTTAATTATGGACTCGTTTAAAATTAATAAACTCATTGAAACAATCTTTTTATTGAATTAAATTTACTATACAAAATATTATTAAAAAACTTAATAGGCGAAATCAAAAATTATTCCGAAGTCAACTTTGTTGAGGAATACAACGAACATGAGACGATTTGCTTAAAAGCACCAGGCAACTCACAATATTCTCAACATTCCTTATTAAAAGGTCCAAAGAATAAAGCGTGTGGAATCGATAACTGTGTGAAACGGCATGTGCACATAGATTTCTTCTATTTTTATTTTTCATTTTCAATACTTACACAAAGACTTTTCTAACATTAAAATTAAATTTTTTGCAACAATTCTAAAAATAAGTTCTGGAAACGAAACATGCGGGTCTCAAGGATTGAGTTATCAGGTGATACAGAATGATCACAATACGAAACGGCCACCTTAAAAAGCAATGAAACAAAGCAACGTAACTTCAATAAAATCAAATAGCGCCATTTCAGAAATAGTTCTCCGTCAAGATGTGCCAAAGCATGGCTCACGACTCACGGCCAGTGATCCAGTTGTGGAACTCCAGGTAGTCGACGTTCATGCCGCCATACACGTCCACGGAGAAGCGCCTGTAGAGAAGCTTCCAGAGCTCCTGTGAGTGCATTGAAATTCCTTGTGAGCCTTCGAAAAAGAACCTTTTTTTTGAGTAGACGCTGATGTTTATGGAATATTTTATTAAGAATTAATTCATCAAATTAATTCATCTTCTTTAACAACAAGCCACCAGGGGACAAGTGGTTCATTTTCGAACGTTCACAAACAATTTTTTGATTCTACAAAAGCTCCTACAGAGCGCTCTACACAAGGGCACGTTACTTCAGGCTGGATGCTGGCCACCAAGTTGAGCCTCTCGAGGATCCTTCGGAACTGGTTGGTCGACACCGATCCCACGTTGACGTGGTCCAGGTCCTTCATGAAGGTCAGCAGGGCGGGCCTCAGCTCCCGGTACTGCCGTTGTTGTGTGGTGAGGCCTCAACACTTGATCTTTCACCGTCCTCCCACCCATCGAGTTAAAAACAAGCATTTTTTTAAATTAAAAGTTACATCAACATCCATTGCAAGCCACTCAGACACCTTTTTTTTTATTTTCGCCATGAAGTTTTCCAGCTTGGCATTCTCGTCATCGCTCATTTCA
The DNA here is from genome assembly GCA_947562095.1 of Branchellion lobata. Taxonomy (NCBI): domain Eukaryota; kingdom Metazoa; phylum Annelida; class Clitellata; order Hirudinida; family Piscicolidae; genus Branchellion; species Branchellion lobata. The sequence continues at coordinate 12,482,104 of OX387247.1, forward strand.
ACCGTCTGCAAGCCTCTCTTGGGGATCTTGAAGGCCTGGGAGTCTTTCGAAGGGGGCTTTCCTGCATTCAACAACGGCACAAAATCAATGCAACATTCCGAGAAACTCAAAATCAACTCAGAATCAATTCAGAATCAACTCAGAATCAACTCAAAATCAACTCAGAATCAACTCAAAATCAACTCAAAATCAACTCAGAATCAACTCAGAATCAACTCAGAATCAACTCAGAATCAACTCAGAATCAACTCAGAATCAACTCAGAATCAACTCAGAATCAACTCAGAATCAACTCAGAATCAACTCAGAATCAACTCAGAATCAACTCAGAATCAACTCAGAATCAACTCAGAATCAACTCAGAATCAACTCAGAATCAACTCAGAATCAACTCAGAATCGACTCAGAATCAACTCAGAATCAACTCAGAATCAACTCAAAATCACAAAATTTACCGCAAAAGTCTCAAAAAAATGAAACTCCAGTACTATTTATTCAATTATTATCTCCAAATCGACAATAACTCCAAATTTGGCACCATGGGAGTGCCTTTGAACAAAGTGCTGAAAGGCGCTACAAATGTCCTGATTAGCTTAGATTAGATTAGATTAGATTAGAACGAGCACAGACAGCAGCAACAACAACAGCCACACGCAAGCACCTATATTATTGTTGGTGAAGATGCTCTCGAGTTCCTCGCAGAAGGCCAGATACTTAATCCTGTTGTAGTCGTCAGGCGCCTTGAACTCGTCCTCCAGCAAGGACACCTGACCAGGCAATAGTGCTGCAACATGCTTTTCAATGCAATGCAACAAGGAATATTCTCATGTTATTAATATAATATATATTATTATTAATTAATTAATGATTATTATTATTATATATTATATTATCATTATATAATAACTTATTATCGTTGTTATAATTATATTTTTAAATTCATATTTTAACACATCATTTGACCATGAAGAGCTTAAGTAATGCTCAACTATTGTGTCCACTCGAAAGACATTTTCAAGCGTTCCTCAGTGATGAGTTCAAGGTTGGTCAGTGGGCATGCTGATGACCAGAAGAGGAGCGAGTGACAGCTAAGGTGAGGACTCACCTCGATCTCGTCGATCTCGAAGTTGCACTGGTCCAGGGCCCTTCGGAAGTTCGGTCGTGACACGTGCCCTGTTGGGTGGGTGGGCGTGCGAGGTTCGTGTGTAGGCTTGTGTGGTTAGTTGATTGTTTGTATGCTTAATTGTGTTTGTTTGTATGTTTAATCATTTGTTTGCTTGTTCGTTCGTTCTTGTGTTTGTGTGTGTGTGTGTGTGTGTGTGTGTGTGTGTGTGTGTGTGTGTGTGTGTGTGTGTGTGTGTGTGTGTGTGTAACACAAAAGTTTGAACGATTGCTCGAACGAAGTTCAAGAATCCCCACCAGTTCTGAACTTGTCGAAGCCCTTGAACCAGTCAACCACTCTGAGGTTTCGCTTCGCCAGCTGTTGGTTGGCAGTAGGGGCTGAAAACTCCATTCCCCATGCATTGCTGTCAAACACTCCATCGATAGAACTTCGAGTGTACTCTCATCTAGCCCACTCTAATCAAGTGCAAGCTGATCTAATCTAATCTAATCTAATCTGATCTAATCTAATCTAATCTAATCTAATCTAATCTAATCTAATCTAATCTAATCTAATCTAATCTAATCTAATCTAATCTCATCTAATCCAATCTCATCTAATCTAATCTAATCTAATCTAATCTAATCTAATCTAATCTAATCTAATCTAATCTAATCTAATCTAATCTAATCTAATCTAATCTAATCTAATCCAATCTCATCTAATCTTATCTAATCTAATCTAATCTTATCAAAACAGTGGCATGGCACAATGCGACCTTGATCTTGATCTTGAGCAGCACCGTGTCAACGTTTGAGGAGGACTTTTTCCACTCGCAGCAGTCAAAGTTCTGCAACGGCGTTGTAGCTCCATCAGCACTCTTCTACGCAACCACTCTCCAACACCACCCAACCACTCTCCAACACCACGCAACCACTCTCCAACACCACGCAACCACTCTCCAACATCACACAACCACTCTCCAACACCACGCAACCACTCTCCAACACCACACAACCACTCTCCAACACCACGCAACCACTCTCCAACACCACGCAACCACTCTCCAACACCACACAACCACTCTCCAACACCACGCAACCACTCTCCAACACCACGCAACCACTCTCCAACACCACGCAACCACTCTCCAACACCACACAACCACTCTCCAACACCACACAACCACTCTCCAACACCACACAACCACTCTCCAACACCACGCAACCACTCTCCAACACCACACAACCACTCTCCAACACCACGCAACCACTGCATCAAATCCATTTGAGCATGTTGGAAGATGGTCGAATCTCAAACACAGCCACAGCCACCTGAACCACAACAGCCACAGCTACATGAACCACAACAGTTACAAAAGCCACAACAGCTACATCAGCCACAACAGCTACATCAGCCACAACAGCCACAACAGCTACATCAGCCACAACAGCCACAACAGCTACATCAGCCACAACAGCCACAACAACCACAACAGCCACATCAGCCACAACAGCCACAACAGCCACATCAGCCACAACAGCCACAACAGCCACTTTGAAATTCTCGAGTCGCCTTTGAGTCTTCTCCTTCTCCATCTGCCTGTTCAGCTCGTCGTAGTTCTTCAGTGGCGTCTTCTTGGAGATCTCGTCCAGGAAGCGAATGTAGTTGATTCCTGTGAAAGGCATGAGGGGTGATGAGCAATGCATGAGTGGTGCAGCACGCATGAGGGGTGGTGAAACATGCAACAGGGGTGCCTTCAACGTCGTAGAAGGCAGACTCAAGAGCTGTGAGACTCAGTTCGTCCGGCAACGAAAAACCTGCAATGCCCAGCGCCTGTCGGAACTTGAGTCTGCTGACGTGTCCATGCCTCAGTCTGGAGGATGTTTGGTGGTGGTCTGAAGAGGTTTGAAACTATTGATGGCTCAAACCGCATGTTTGTCACTCGGTACTTTGATGAAGAATAAAAAAGTAAAGAGAAAAGGAAAAGGAGAAAAAGAAAAGAAAACGAAGAAGAAAAAAAGAAGAAAACGAAGAAAATAGAAAAAAAAGACGAAGGAGAGAGAGAATAACGAAAACAGCTTCCAACTTGTCGAAGTATCTGAAGATGAGGAACATGTCGATGTTGCTGAGAAGGATCTTGGCTGCTAGGCGGTTCATCAGCTCGTCGAACCAGATCCTCTCTCGAGCTGCCATTCTGTCCAGCTCTTTGGTGCCCTCCTTGGGCGAGATGAAGGCCAACATCGGCTTCAGCACCAGTGTGGGGTGCTTGTCTAAATCTTCCACGTAGTAGCCTTGTGACCGTGGTGGTTGTGGTGGTAGTTGTGATGGTGGTTTTGGTGGTTGTGATGGTGGTTGTGATGGTGGCCATGATGGTTGTGGTGGTGTGGTGGTGGTGTGGTGGTGGTGTGGTGATAGTTGTGGAAGTGATGGTATAGTAGTGATAAAGTGGTGGTGGCGGTTGTGTTAGTGGTGCATTTCAATAAAATTAATGCCTTAATTCTGAATTGCATTGCTGAATTGCTCTTCCTCCATGAAGAAGCAGCAGTGGAAAGGTGGATGAGAAAAGGGGGGAGTGAAGAGGTGGATGAGAGGAAAAGGGAGTGAAGAGGTGGATGAAAGGAGGAGGGAGTGGAGAGGTGGATGAGAGGAAGAGGGAGTGAAGAGGTGAATGAGAGGAGGAGGGAGTGAAGAGGTGGATGAGAGGAGGAGGGAGTGAAGAGGTGGATGAGAGGAGGGGGGAGTGGAGAGGTAGATGAGAGGAGGAGGGAGTGAAGAGGTGGATGAGAGGAGGAGGGAGTGGAGAGGTGGATGAGAGGAGGAGGGAGTGGAGAGGTGGATGAGAGGAGGAGGGAGTGGAGAGGTGGATGAGAGGAGGGGGGAGTGAAGAGGTGGATGAGAGGAGGAGGGAGTGGAGAGGTGGATGAGAGGAGGAGGGAGTGAAAAGGTGGATGAGAGGAGGAGGGAGTGAAGAGGTGGATGAGAGGAGGAGGGAGTGAAGAGGTGGATGAGAGGAGGAGGGAGTGAAGAGGTGGATGAGAGGAGGAGGGAGTGAAGAGGTGGATGAGAGGAGGAGGGAGTGAAGAGGTGGATGAGAGGAGGGGGGAGTGAAGAGGTGGATGAGAGGAGGAGGGAGTGAAGAGGTGGATGAGAGGAGGAGGGAGTGAAGAGGTGGATGAGAGGAGGAGGGAGTGAAGAGGTGGATGAGAGGAAGAAGGAGTACCTCGTTCGAGCTCGCAGACGAACAAGTTCCACTGGATGTCTTCGTTCAAGGGCATTTGCTTGCAGGGAACCCCTTTGAAGGTGTCTTCAGTGTCAACAACGTTGTTGTCAGTGCCCTTGTACACGTTTTTGTTGTTGTTCATGTCGTTGTTGCTGCTGTTATTTTTGTTGTTACCGACGCCAGTTTTGTTGCAACAAACAGAGTAGTGGTCGGCGATGAGGTTGAGTTGGTAGTCGTTGAAGTTGAGTCTGCCCTTGATGGAGCCTGCCCCGAGAGAAGAAAGGGCCCGTTTGAATTGTTCCCTCGTCACCCTGCCCGTCTTCAGCCCGTCAAAGTCCGTGAAAAACTCTTTCACCTGCCGTGCCATGCTTTTTTCATAACTCCTTTATTACACCTTCATCACTCTTTCATCACTCCTTCATCACTCCTTTATCATTCCTCTATCACTCCTCCATCACTCCATCACTCCTTCATCACTCCTCCATCACTCCTCCATCACTCTTCCATCACTCTTCCATCACTCCTCATCACACCTTTATCACTTTTCCATCACTCTTCCAATCGATCCTTCATAGACGTGTACCCAACATTATCGAGTGTCACTCGAGTGTCAACATTGGAACATCGTCAGTTTGCACTTACACGCACCACACACCCAAGCAACGCCACAAAGCACCCACCCGGACTCTGTTGATGATCACGTGGTTCCTGATCTTATCCATCAGCCTTTCAACGCTCAGCTCATTTCCATCGTCATCTACGTTGAGAGGAGGTCTCTTGGTGGTGACGGGAGGTTGCGACCTCAACTCCTTCTTCTTCCTCGACAGCTCCATGCGCGATATCACCGCTTCAAAGGAGGCAAGTTTATCAACTCATGCGCTTCAATGGCACATCTCATCAAGCTCCCATCATTCGAAGAACTCACCACGTGTGCAATGAGTGAATGGGTATTGTTTGCATAATAAGATTAGATAGTTAAAACAATACAATAACTGCTTAGCAGAGCTAACTGAAGAAAGTAACTAAAAAGTGATGAAACAACTCATTGATCAGACCAGATAAAGTTGGATTAGGTTATACTGGATTGGATTAGATTAGGTTGGATTAGAAAAAATGAGATAAGATTAGATTAGAGTTATTCAGGTAAGATTGGATGAGGGACGAACAGAAGTCGGTTTCTTGCAGGAAGGCCATGTAGTTGATGAAGCCGGAGCGGTCGTAAGCGAACTTCTTGCACAGGAGGCTGAAGTCGGCTGGGTGCACGTTGAGGTCACACAGCGACAACACCCTCTGGAACTGGTTCGTCGTCACGTGACCGCTGTTTGTGTGCTGTGTGTGGAAGAGGCATTCGTGTATGGTGGGAGAGGCGTTCATGTGTGGTGGGAGGGGCATTCATGTGTGGTGGGAGGGGCGTTCATGTGTGGTGGGAGGGGCGTTCATGTGTGGTGGGAGGGGCGTTCATGTGTGGTGGGAAGGGCGTTCATGTGTGGTGGGAGAAGCGTTCATGTGTGGTGGGAGGAGCGTTCATGTGTGGTGGGAGGGGCGTTCATGTGTGGTGGGAGGGGCGTTCATGTGTGGTGGGGTGGGAGTTTATGTGTGGTGGGAGGGGCGTTCATGTGTGGTGGGGTGGGAGTTTATGTGTGGTGGGAGGGGCGTTCATGTGTGGTGGGGTGGGAGTTTATGTGTGGTGGGAGGGGCGTTCATGTGTGGTGGGGTGGGAGTTTATGTGTGGTGGGAGGGGCGTTCATGTGTGGTGGGGTGGGAGTTTATGTGTGGTGGGAGGGGCGTTCATGTGTGGTGGGGTGGGAGTTTATGTGTGGTGGGGTGGGAGTTTATGTGTGGTGGGGTGGGAGTTTATGTGTGGTGGAGTGGGAGTTTATGTGTGGTGGGGTGGGAGTTTATGTGTGGTGGGGTGGGAGTTTATGTGTGGCGGGGTGGGAGTTTATGTGTGGTGGGGTGGGAGTTTATGTGTGGTGGGGTGGGAGTTCATGTGTGGTGGGGTGGGAGTTTATGTGTGGTGGGGTGGGAGTTTATGTGTGGTGGGGTGGGAGTTTATGTGTGGTGGGGTGGGAGTTCATGTGTGGTGGGGTGGGAGTTTATGTGTGGTGGGAGAGGAGTTTATGTGTGGTGGGGTGGGAGTTCATGTGTGGTGGGGTGGGAGTTTATGTGTGGTGGGAGAGGAGTTTATGTGTGGTGGGAGAGGGGTTTATGTGTGGTGGGGTGGGAGTTCAGGGAGCTTAAACGCACATGGTCGAAGTCCTTGAAGAAGTAGTGCAGAGGCCTCATGAAGAACCTCAGGTCCTTTCGAAAGGCCTGCAACACCTGCTGCACCTTCGCCTCCTCCTCCTCGCCCAACACCCTCACCTTCTGTCGTGCCGCAGTCGTCATCGTCGTTTCATTATGAATGAATGAATGAATGAATGAATGAATGAATGAATGAATGAATAAATGAATAAACGAAGTAATGAATGAATGAATGAAGGAATGAATGAATAAATGAATGAACGAAGGAATGAATGAATGAATGAAGGAATGAATAAACGAAGAAATGAATGAATGAATGAATGAATGAATGAATGAATGAATGAATAAATAAATGAATTAATTAATTAATTTAATTAAATTAATTAATTGAATGAATGAATGAACTTGGTGATTATAAGTCATAATGTGTGTTTGAAGCGTTCAAATGCAATTCACAGACTTCACAGTAGTTTTTGCGCAGTTCAAAAAGCTTTTAAAATGTTGAAGCACTTCACAGGGCTTGGAATATTTTAATATCGCAATTCACCGAATTCCATTCAATTTTTCATTCATAATGAAACGATGAATGAATGAATAAATTGATGAATTGATGAATGAATGAATGAATGAATGAATTGATGAATGAATGAATTAATTAATTAATGAATGAATGAATGAATGAATTGATGAATGAATGAATTAATTATAACATTCGAAATGCTATGTTGCAGTGCCACCTACCCGTCCGAAGTATCCGACTGGGGGGACAAACACCTTCTTGGTTGGCTTCTTCTCCAAGTCTGCCTCCAAAAAGGCTTCAATGGTTGTTGTAATGATTAACACAATGGTTATTGTAAGGATTAACACAATGGTTGTTGTAATGATTAACACAATGGTTATTGTAATGATTAACACAATGGTTATTGTAATGATTAACACAATGGTTATTGTAATGATTAACACAATGGTTATTGTAATGATTAACACAATGGTTGTTGTAATGATTAACACAATGGTTATTGTAAGGATTAACACAATGGTTGTTGTAATGATTAACACAATGGTTGTTGTAAGGATTAACACAATGGTTGTTGTAATGATTAACACAATGGTTGTTGTAATGATTAACACAATGGTTGTTGTAAGGATTAACACAATGGTTATTGTAATGATTAACACAATGGTTATTGTAATGATTAACACAATGGTTATTGTAATGATTAACACAATGGTTATTGTAATGATTAACACAATGGTTATTGTAATGATTACCACAATGGTTATTGTAATGATTAACACAATGGTTATTGTAATGATTAACACAATGGTTATTGTAATGATTAACACAATGGTTATTGTAATGATTAAGGCAATGACCAATGCAGTGGTTGTCCACTTCAAGTTTGCCTGATTATTACGTCGACATTGAGAAATCAAATCCCGCTTTCGAATTTTGCATTTTCCATCGAAACCATTAACTTTTTTGAAAACTTTTTGAAGAATTTGTTCCCTGCATTCCTCCCACCAGCGCCACCCACCCCTCTATCATCACCCACCCACCTACCACCATCGTCACCCACCCACCATTCTTACCCACCTCTTTATCATCATCTTACCACTTACCACCATCCTCACCCACCCACCTACCACCATCATTACCCATCCATTCTCTACCATCCTCACCCACTCACCTACCACCATCATCACCCATCCATTCTCTACCATCCTCACCCACTCACCTACCACCATCATCCCCCATCCATTCTCTACCAGCATCACCCACTCACCTACCACCATCATCACCCATCCATTCTCTACCAGCATCACCCACTCACCTACCACCATCATCCCCCATCCATTCTCTACCAGCATCACCCACTCACCTACCACCATCATTACCCATCCATTCTCTACCATCCTCACCCACTCACCTACCACCATCATCCCCCATCCATTCTCTACCAGCATCACCCACCCACCATCGTCGATCATGTTGCAGAAGCTTCTGTAGTTCACCATGCCGTCCTCCTGCCTCTCAAAGTGCCTCACCAGCTTGCTGCACTCCTCCTCGTTCAGACTCAACAACTGCCAACCAATATTCGTGTGTGTGTGTGTGTGTGTGTGTGTGTGTGTGTGTGTGTGTGTGTGTGTGTGTGTGTGTGTGTGTGTGTGTGTGTGTGTGCGTGTGTGTGTGTGTGTGTGTGTGTGTGTGTGTGTGTGTGTGTGTGTGTGTGTGTGTGTGTGTATGTGTGCGTGTGACTGGATGACACATTCGTGTGTGTGTGTGTATGTGGCGTGGAAGGGTCGGACTGCAAAAATACCTTATTGAAGCACTGGTCGAGGCACGAGCTGAACTGCGAAGGGTGGATGAAGCCCTTGTTAAGGGTGTCGAACACCTTGAAGAAGTCCATCGTTTTGAACTGCTGCACGTGTGCAAAGGTGCTCAGACGGTCCAGCAGGCTCTGCATGTCGTTGTCGCCCTGCAGGAAGGGGCGTGGTGGCTTTTAAAGCTTCCGTTTTGCAATTCATTCGTTAGAGTTTACAATTCATTCGTTAGAGTTTGCAATTCATTTGTTAGAGTTTCCAATTCATTCGTCAGAGCCTGCAATTCATTCGTTAGAGTTTGCAATTCATTTGTTAGAGCTTGCAATTCATTCGTTAGAGTTTGCAATTCATTCGTTAAAGTTTGCAATTCATTCGTTAGAGCCTGCAATTCATTCGTTAAAGTTTGCAATTCATTCGTTAAAGTTTGCAATTCATTCGTTAGAGCCTGCAATTCATTCGTTAAAGTTTGCATTTCATTCGTTAAAGTTTGCAATTCATTCGTTAAAGTTTGCACTTCATTCGTTAGAGCCTGCAATTCATTCGTTAAAGTTTGCAATTCATTCGTTAAAGTTTGCAATTCATTCGTTAAAGTTTGCAATTCATTCGTTAAAGTTTGCAATTCATTCGTTAAAGTTTGCAATTCATTCGTTAAAGTTTGCAATTCATTCGTTAGAGTTTGCAATTCATTTGTTAGAGCTTGCAATTCATTCGTTAGAGCTTGCAATTCATTCGTTAGAGTTTGCAATTCATTCGTTAGAGTCTGCAATTCGTTCGTTAGAGTTTGCAATTCATTCGTTAAAGTTTGCAATTCATTCGTTAAAGTTTGCAATTCATTCGTTAGAGTTTGCAATTCATTCGTTAAAGTTTGCAATTCATTCGTTAGAGCTTGCAATTCATTCGTTAGAGTTTGCAATTCATTCGTTAGAACTTGCAATTCATTTGTTAAAGTTTGCAATTCATTCGTTAAAGTTTGCAATTCATTCGTTAGAGTTTGCAATTCATTCGTTAAAGTTTGCAATTCATTCGTTAAAGTTTGCAATTCATTCGTTAAAGTTTGCAATTCATTCGTTAAAGTTTGCACTTCATTCGTTAGAGCCTGCAATTCATTCGTTAAAGTTTGCAATTCATTCGTTAAAGTTTGCAATTCATTCGTTAAAGTTTGCAATTCATTCGTTAAAGTTTGCAATTCATTCGTTAAAGTTTGCAATTCATTCGTTAGAGTTTGCAATTCATTTGTTAGAGCTTGCAATTCATTCGTTAGAGCTTGCAATTCATTCGTTAGAGTTTGCAATTCATTCGTTAGAGTCTGCAATTCGTTCGTTAGAGTTTGCAATTCATTCGTTAAAGTTTGCAATTCATTCGTTAAAGTTTGCAATTCATTCGTTAGAGTTTGCAATTCATTCGTTAAAGTTTGCAATTCATTCGTTAGAGCTTGCAATTCATTCGTTAGAGTTTGCAATTCATTCGTTAGAACTTGCAATTCATTTGTTAGAGTTTGCAATTCATTCGTTAAAGTTTGCAATTTATTCGTTAGAGTTTGCAATTCATTCGTTAAAGTTTGCAATTCATTCGTTAAAGTTTGCAATTCATTCGTTAGAGTTTGCAATTCATTCGTTAAAGTTTGCAATTCATTCGTTAAAGTTTGCAATTCATTCGTTAGAGTTTGCAATTCATTCGTTAGAGTTTGCAATTCATTCGTTAGAGTTTGCAATTCATTCGTTAGAGTTTGCAATTCATTCGTTAGAGTTTGCAATTCATTCGTTAGAGTTTGCAATTCATTTGTTAGAGTTTGCAATTCATTCAAATGCATGTGTCAAGCCCTACCTGTTCAATGGGGCAACACAGCTGGTCCTTCTTGACCTTTTCCACCACGGTAGTCTCACACTTCCTGAGGTCCTCGTCAAGGTCAAGGTACCTGGAAACAGGTCTTATATTGCTTCAAAGCATTCGAATGGACCTTTGTCCATGGTCCTTTGGACGGCACCTCAGTCGCTTTGCAAATTGAATTTATTATTATTTTTTTTTTTTTTTATTAATATTATTATTATTATTATTATATTATTATTATTATTATTATTATTATTATTATTATTATTATTATTATTATTATTATTATTATTATTATTATTATTATTATTATTATTATTATTATTATTATTATTATTATTATTATTATTATTATTATTATTATTATTATTATTATTGTTGTTTCTCTTTCACATAAATAAGTTATCAGAAGCATAGCAGAAGTTAATAAGGGTGGTTTTGTTTTTCTATAGTTCTTCACGCGCACCTGACGAGCAACTGGTTGTGAAGCACGTGGTAGCGTTGCAGCAGGATGATCATGTCCTCAGGGGTAAAGTTCGTCGGCTTTACGAACGAGCTGTAAAACTGGGTGGTGTTGGGTGCTCTGGAACACATAATGAAGTCTGAGGAAACAACGGAGTGATAGAGGTCGACTCCACACATACTCAATGAACAATTCTTGAATGATTCTTCCGTGGAATGATGTTCTATGGTGATATTTGACTAACTTGGCTTTGCGTTATGTTCCCATCGTGGTTCTTGTCATAGTCATTACACAAATTCTTGATTGACAATCCTCTGAAGGCATGAGCTCACACATCAAGTTTGGCAACCAAGATATTTGAACGAATAAGTGAGAACTTGGTTGGAAATGACTATATCGTATAATATGGTACAATACAATACAAAAACGAATATTATTATAGTGGCATCAACCCCACGGTACGTTACTATGAGAACAAGTAACAAGTATGTTACCTGTTGTTGTAGTGAGTGTTGATTTTGGTCAACACCTCATGAAGTCGTTCATCCATGCCAGCATTCCAACACGTGCTAGTAGGGGAATGAATGACGATGTGTGAAAAAATTTTCAAAATTCCAAACCATTTTAAATGTAAAATTTGTAAACTTTAATTTGAATCAGTTTACAAACAAACTTGATGGGAGATGATTTTCCAGTTGATTGTTCAGCGAAATTTTTAGGATTGAATTCTCTATCAATCAGGCAGCAAAAGTACTTAAAATCAACAGAATTCTCATCACAACCCTTGTATTTCTTTACCATGGCGTTTTCCTCTTCTTCGCTGAACACAAGTCCAAAATTTCTATATAACACTCTAAAAAACTGCGGTTCTATAAATGGAAAAATGTTTTGTAAAAAATAAACCAACTTTAACAAAAAAATAATTAAAATTTGAAAGTCACTCACTTGTTACGTAACCAGTTTTGTTTCTATCAAAATCTTGGAAAAACTCTCTCACTCTGATGGACCTCTTCTTAGCCAACTCTTTGATTTTGTTTTCAATGTTTTCAACACTACAAACCACCATTATGACTACTGCTACTCGAGCTAAAGAAGTATGCCAAAGTACTTTCAAATTGGTTATCGGATAAATCAAGAATGAGATGTCGCCTAGCAACGATTCAAACTTTATTTTAAAGCTGCCAACTTGTAATGCAGCCCACGGTCAATAGACACACAGTCTCTATTTATTTCATAAATAAATACATCAATGAACTTTTATGGAAAAGTTTAAAATCATGGAGCAACTTATATCAATGAAAACTAAACATAAAAAATAAAAAACAAAAAATGAATGATAAACGATAAAATTTTTAAAAATTTTTGATTACAATTATTGTTTAAAAATTCAAAAAATTAAACCTATTTCCAATCAACAACACACATTGAAAGCCAGGCGGTTCAGTTGGGGTTGGTAGCGATTGCATTGTGGCTGGCAGACGCAAGTGTGGCCTGTTGTGGCGGCTTGCGAGCGACGTGGATGGGCTGGAAGGACTGGCGTCCCTTGACGTACTGCAGCACCTGGTGTCGTTTGGAGTTGTGTACACATGTACCCTCAATCAGACGCTAGTTCAATTATACTGAATTCATACGTAACACTCACCAAAAGTAGTATGCAATTTCAACGAAATGGATTTAAATATTTTTATATAAATGACCGACATATGAACTCTAATGTATTAAAATTCAAAAAAATATGACTTATGACGAAGTGAAATAATTTATAATGGTACACGAAGCGTTGTGGTGCAGGCGAGCAGATACCTGGAAGGAGCGGGTTATGATGCCTGTTGGCAGTCCCACCAACTGAGCAGCCTGGATGGCGTGAGAAGACTGCGCTGTACCCTCTACCACCTGATGTTCAAAGGTGGTGGTGGTGGTTGTGATGATGATGATGATGGTGATGATGATGATGATGATGATGATGATGATGATGATGATGATGATGGTGATGATGATGATGATGATGATGATGATAATGAAGGGAGGAATGAAGAAGAAGAAAGAAAAAGAATGAAGTAGAGAGAGCACCTTGTACAGGAAGGTGACTTTGTGGTGTTCGGGAAGGCTTGCCAGGTCGGTGTTCGCTTCCTCCGCACTGCTCAGAAGCACCTGCATGGTCTGTGCAGGAATGTCTTCGTGTGCTCATCTCGAATCAACAATCAAAGTGCCTTTCCAACCGCTCAGCCCTTCCATTCTAACCTCCCACTCAAACCTCCTACTCAAACCTCCCACTCAAACCTCCCACTCAAACCTCCCACTCAAATCCCCCCCCCCCCACAACCAAAACCCCCCAAAACTCCCACCAACTGACCAGAAGCTTGATGTTGCAGGAAGAGTCAAGGAGGTTGAGAACGTCGTGGTGGTGGGTGGTGCAGAATACGTGGGGGCACTTGGTGGCCTTGTTGCTGAAGTAGAGGAGACTGGCTGCCAACAACGACACCCCATCCTCCTGCCGTGTTGCACTATGACTGTGGCGTGCTAGAAGCCGTGTCAGCCAATGAATAATAATAATCAATTAAAACAATAAATATGAATTTATTATATAATTGACAACTTAATTGGAATTATCAATTTAATTGATTAAAAATATATTAAATTGAGTGATAAAATGATAAAAATGAGGACGGAACAAATGGAAGTCCAGCCCACCCTCACGGTGCCTTTGCCAAACTCGTCCAGCAACACCAGAGACCTGTGGGTGAGTGGCTTGCAGTAGCTTGAACCAAAAACCCCTTCTGTACACCACCACCATGACAACACTACACCAAAACACCCCAACACCACCATGACACCACTACACCACCATGAAACTACACTAC
>OX387247.1:12501148-12546148 GCA_947562095.1 Branchellion lobata
GTGGTGTGGTGTTGTTGTGTGGCGTTGTGTGGTGTGGTGTTGTGTGGTGTTGTGTGATGTGGTGTTGTGTGGTGTGGTGTTGTTGTGTGGCGTTGTGTGGTGTGGTGTGATGTGGTGTTGTGCGGTGTGGTGTGGTGTGGTGTTGTGTGGTGTGGTGTTGTGTGATGTGGTGTTTTGTGGTGTTGTGTGGTGTGGTGTTGTGTGGTGTGGTGTTGTGTGGTGTTGTGTGGTGTTGCGTGGTGTGGTGTTGTGTTGTGTGGTGTTGTGTGGTGTGGTGTGGTGTGGTGTTGTGTGTTGTTGTGTGGTGTGGTGTTGTGTGGTGTTGTGTGGTGTGGTGTTGTGTGGTGTTGTGTGGTGTGGTGTTGTGTGGTGTGGTGTGGTGTTGTGTGGTGTTGTGTGGTGTGGTGTGGTGTTGTGTGGTGTTGTGTGGTGTGGTGTGCTGTTGTGTGGTGTTGTGTGGTGTGGTGTTGTGTGGTGTTGTGTGGTGTGGTGTGGTGTGGTGTTGTTGTGTGGCGTTGTGTGGTGTGGTGTGATGTGGTGTTGTGTGGTTTGGTGTGGTGTGGTGTTGTGTGGTGTGGTGTTGTGTGATGTGGTGTTTTGTGGTGTTGTGTGGTGTGGTGTTGTGTGGTGTGGTGTTGTTGTGTGGTGTGTGTGGGTGTGTGGTGTGGTGTGTGGTGTGGTGGTGTGTGGTGTGGTGTGGTGTTGTGTGGTGTGGTGTTGTGTGTGTGGTGTTGTGTGGTGTGTGTGGTGTGGTGTTGTGTGGTGTGGTGTGGTGTGGTGTGGTGTTGTGTGGTGTGGTGTGTGGTGTGGTGTTGTGTGTGTGGTGTGGTGTGGTGTGGTGTGGTGTGGTGTTGTGTGTGTGTGTGGTGTGTGTGGTGTTGTGTGGTGTGGTGTGTGGTGTGGTGTGTGTGGTGTGGTGTGGTGTGGTGTGGTGTGGTGTTGTGTGGTGTGTGTGGTGTGGTGTGGTGTGTGTGTGGTGTGGTGTGGTGTGGTGTGGTGTGTGTGGTGTGGTGTGTGGTGTGTGTGTGGTGTGTGTGTGGTGTGTGTGGTGTGTGGTGTTGGTGTGGTGTGGTGTTGTGTGGTGTGGTGTGTGTGTGGTGTGGTGTGTGGTGTTGTGTGGTGTGGTGTTGTGTGGTGTGGTGTGTGGTGTGGTGTTGTGTGGTGTGGTGTTGTGTGGTGTGGTGTTGTGTTGTGTGGTGTTTTGTGGTGTGGTGTGGTGTGGTGTTGTGTGGTGTGTTGTTGTGTGGTGTGGTGTTGTGTGGTGTTTTGTGGTGTGGTGTTGTGTGGTGTGGTGTTGTGTGGTGTTGTGTGGTGTGGTGTTGTGTGGTGTGGTGTGGTGTTGTGTGGTGTGGTGTTGTGTGGTGTGGTGTTGTGTGGTGTGGTGTTGTTTGGTGTGGTGTGGTGTTGTGTGGTGTTGTGTGGTGTGGTGTTGTGTGGTGTTGTGTGGTGTTGTGTGGTGTTGTGTGGTGTGGTGTGGTGTGGTGTTGTGTGGTGTTGTGTGGTGTTGTGTGGTGTGGTGTTGTGTGGTGTGGTTTTATGTGGTGTGGTGTTGTGTGGTGTGGTGTTGTGTGGTGTGGTGTTGTGTGGTGTGGTGTTGTGTGGTGTGGTGTTGTGTGGTGTTGTGTGGTGTGGTGTTGTGTGGTGTGGTGTTGTGTGGTGTAAGAAAGTAAGAAATGGATTCAAAACAATTGAAACTAAAGTAGGGGAGTGGTCGAGGTAATGAATGAATGAAGACCTGTTGCAGGAGACTGGAGTCAGGAAAGTCGTAGTTACTGATGACGTCATAGCATCCGATGCAGGCCACCAACACCTGGGAAGGACCATGGGCGCCCACGTGTGAAGATGTTTCAAATGATGGGGATGTATGGAGGACCAATGAGAGTGTAGCACAACATTGAGTACGCAACAACACGAGTAATTTTGACGTACAGGGCTAAAATACGTTATCGTACAAAAGATACAAAAGATTGTATGACATAGAAGTCAAAAAAGATTGTATCATACAAAAGATACAAGAGATTGTATCACACAAAGAATACAAGAGATTGTATCACACAAAAGATACAAGAGATTGTATCACACAAAAGATACAAGAGATTGTATCACACAAAGGATACAAGAGATTGTATCACACAAAGAATACAAGAGATTGTATCACACAAAAGATACAAGAGATTGTATCACACAAAAGATACAAGAGATTGTATCACACAAAAGATACAAGAGATTGTATCACACAAAAGATACAAGAGATTGTATCACACAAAAGATACAAGAGATTGTATCACACAAAAGATACAAGAGATTGTATCACACAAAAGATACAAGAGATTGTATCACACAAAAGATACAAGAGATTGTATCACACAAAAGATACAAGAGATTGTATCACACAAAAGATACAAGAGATTGTATCACACAAAAGATACAAGAGATTGTATCACACAAAAGATACAAGAGATTGTATCACACAAAAGATACAAGAGATTGTATCACACAAAGGATACAAGAGATTGTATCACACAAAAGATACAAGAGATTGTATCACACAAAAGATACAAGAGATTGTATCACACAAAAGATACAAGAGATTGTATCACACAAAAGATACAAGAGATTGTATCACACAAAGGATACAAGAGATTGTATCACACAAAAGATACAAGAGATTGTATCACACAAAGGATACAAGAGATTGTATCACACAAAAGATACAAGAGATTGTATCACACAAAAGATACAAGAGATTGTATCCTGTTGCACCACACACAGATACACTGGAGAGTCCATTGCAGGCACGAACTTGCAAGAGGCTCTTCCAGTCGGAGAGTTTGTTCTGCGACTGCTTCATGCGCTTGAAGATGGGCTGAGGTGGAATTGAAAGAGGGGTGGTAAGTGGGAATGAAGGAGGGATGCTACCTCCATTCTTCAGTCAAAAATGAATGATGCACAAGAACGAGGAAAAAACGAAAAAAATAAAATTTGGAAAAAAAAAGAAAGCAAAAGAAGGAAGTAACGTTGAGGTTGCGGAGGTTGCGGAGGGAGGTGGAGAGGGGGGGCAAGTGTTGCAGGTGGATGAGCATGAAGGACACCATGTCCAGACGAGCCTCCAAAACCCCTCGGTCGCTCAAGGGGTGTCTGAACCAGTCCCTGCGTGGTGTCTCTGCTGTTGTTTGTTTGTTTGTGTGTGTGTTTTTTTGGTTGTTTGTGTGTTTGGTTGGTTGTTCGCTTGCGTTTTTTGTTGTGTGTTCGTTTGTGTGTTTGTGTGAATCATTTTCGTTTGTTTGCAAGATTGTGAGAACATCGACAGCAGTATCAACAGCAACAAGCAATGAAAAGAGCAACAGAAGCCTCGACGACAACAACAGCAGCAACAAAAAAAAAAGCAACAATAGCAGCAACAACAGCAACAACAGCAGCAACAACAACAGAAAGACATAACAAGGGCCTGTTATAAGCCACCTCAGCATGCTTGCTCCCACTGAGGAATTGCACTTGTTCAAGAGGCCTTCGTGTGATTGGATGTCTCCATGGATGTGTAGGTGGATGGGTTGATGGAGGGATGGGTGGTTGCACTTGGATGTGTGGGTGGATGTGCGCGTGGATGTGTGGGTGGATGTGCGCGTGGATGTGTGGGTGAATGTGCGCGTGGATTTGTGGGTGGATGTGCGCGTGGATGTGTGCGTGGATGTATGGGAGAATATGTATGGGTATATTTGTGGGTAGGTGCTTGTGAGTGTTTGTAGTCGGTTGTGGTTGGGTGGCTGAAGGAATAGAGATGAGCATGGATGAGTGGAAGGCCAAATGGATGAGTTGGATGGAAAGGATGTGAGGGATTGAAGGAAAAGAAAGACAGACTGAAGAGAGAAAAGCCCTCCCTCTTGTTGGAGAAGGCCAGTCCAGACGGGTGTGTCTCCTCCACGAAGATCTGCAACTCCCTGCAAAAGGCCTCCTTGCTCTCATGCCAACCACTCGGCTTAATCTAATCTAATCTTATCTTATCAAAACCTTTTGTAGCGCTGATTACACACCGACTAAAAACACTCTTCTATAAACTTTTTAAACAAGGGGATTTCAAAATCGTTACAAAAACGAAGATGTGGCAGAGAAAAGACTGGGCTGGTGGATCATTTGATAGCATGCATGTCACCAGGTGTGAATGATTGAAAGATTCAAGCAACAATCACCGATAGCTGTCGTGACTCATGAAGAGGAAGCTGTCCCTGGTTTCAATGGTTGAGTGTTGGTGGAGGTTTGGATGAGTATTGTGTTGCAATGGAGAGTGCAGAGGTCTTATCAAACGAATGGTGAAATTTCAGAAAAATAATTCATTGCAAAGCATTAAACGCGTGACAGCAAGCTGTGATGAGTAGTGGTGACGCACAGGTTCAAGTGTTTTATGGCCATTATAGGCACTTTAGACGTCTCGGTCTCGAGTTCGATTCCCACCCTGTGCTTGTCCAGGTACCTCAACAGACCTCCCAAGCTTTTAACCTGGTTGTGGTCGTTTCGGGCGTGACTAACTGGAGTGTCAGGAGCAATGTATGCTTGCTGGAAAGCAAGAGCTGTGCTATCGATAGGTGTTGAGTGGTTGGAAAATAGGCAAACAAGAGTTATTGCATCAAGTAAAGAAGCTTCTCTTGCAAGCTGGGAGCACCTTTGAACCATGGCTGAAAGCGTTTTACAAAATCATTGATTGGATTAGATCAAGTAATCTTTTCCATGCTCCAGACTCACCATGTTGATGTGTGGAGAGAGGAGTAGAGTGGAGAGGCAGATATCCTTCTGAGCAGGACTCATTGAGGAGGTGAAGGAGAGGTCAATGAGCTTGAGGCGCTGTTTGCACGTGGAGATGGCTGTGTGGCAGTATGAAGAAGGGTTGAATGGTGGAAGAGGGGATTGGGACATGAGGTGAAGAAAGACCAAACACCCATGTGACTGGTATTCTATATATAGGGTAGAAGGTGTGAGGCATTGAAGCTACCAAAGTCAATGCTTAGCAGCACATGGATGCTCTTCTCAACCACCTCTTCTTTGTCTTCAGGTCCTGGTGTAGCAGGTTATATTCAGTACCCACTTGAGTTAACCTGGAAATTTGATGGTACTATTAGAACAGTAACAATGTTTACTGAGTTCTTTGAGAGCTGTGATGAGCTTTTCCTTGTTCTTGGGAGACACAACTACTTCCTTTGGGTCTATCTGAAGAAAGGCTGCAGTGTAAACAAATTATTTCTTATAGGCAAAATGTTTAGTAAAATTAAATATTGACAATTTTTTCAACTAGTTTTATTTTTCATTAAAGATAACATATCATGAATTGAAATTAAATTTTCTTTTAAACTAATATTTTGAGCTGAACTTTCTAAAATTATCTTCTAATGGATTTACCGACTTGAACGCTTTTTTTACACAAGTTTGAACTAACCTTTTTTGAAAACATTAGAATGAGAGACTTCAGCCTTATCTGGCATTGTGTACAGCTCACATTTTTCACAGTCGTAATAACAAATTCCGACGTGACCGTTCGACCAGTTCACAGACATGTAATTGTGCTTAGACTGTTTTTTGGTTTATTTTCATAAATAGCACTAATAAACTCAGCCTTAGTATTATAATATAAGTAAGATGGTTTAAAAGGGTACCTCTGTGGAACACGACACAGAATCGGTATCTTCTGTAGTGGTTTTACTTGTACAACTTTTATCTTTCTTAGAAGAAGACATTCTTATGAAAGATTCTGTTTCTTTTGAAGAAGACATCATAAACTTGTATTTTAAACTTAGCGGTAGCGATACGAATAGCTTTAAATATAAAGGTAACCAGACGCCAGATGAGTTGTACAATTTATTTTTAAATGATGTAGAGCAATATTCGAAATATATTTTGAAAGTGCACTTGAAACCGTAAATTTTGAAACGCAGCATAAATTTCTTTCAAATTTACTATTTATCATTTATTTCATATTTATTTTTACTGTATTCATCATGTCGTTATATCTATTTCTATATATTTTTTTATTTTTTCATATTTATGTCTCTGCATACATAAAACATTCTTTAATATTAGCTTGTTGGAAATAGTTCAAAATATTAAAAATTTTAAAAAAATATAATTTAAATTATATTAAAAAACATTTTTTTATATTTTCGTTTGAAAGACATTTAGAAAGTTTTGCAAGTTTCGCATTTCAATCAGCATTTAATGAGTAAATAGGAATTTTTCAATAGAAAAATTCTTAGTAAATCTTTTCATATTTTTATTCAAATTTTGCTTATTTAATTTTTTTTCTTTTTTTTTCCTTTTTCTTTCTTTTTTCTTTTTTTGCTTATATAGGATTAGTGCTTATAGTTCGTATTCAAACGTAGATTATCCGTTTTTCTAAATTTGGCTTAGCGGATTAGATTGGATTAAAAAGGCATTGAATATAGCAACAATTTTTATTTCTTTCATCGGCGCATATACTTTTCAGAAAACATAAAGTTATGATTTTATAAAGATACTTTTACATTTTCAGTGAATTCATGATATGCTTGTCACGTTTTGCTTCCAATACATACATTGAGTCAATTGCCATTCAAGTGGCGAAGCTTCGACAGCTTCAGACCACAGAACAAATAACACCAAAAGTGTCCATGGATGGCTATTATTTCAAGCATGTTTTCCTAGAAGCTCTCCCAGATGCTGTTTGCTTGAAATATTTTTATAGCTGATTGTTTTATATAAACTTTAAATAAAAGCACATCGAAGCATTTGGTGTAAAGAATAAAAGTCGAAGGAGATATTTCATTGTTTTCCATTTGCCAACATTAGACTTTTAATCTACATCTAAACCTTCTAGCAAATCTTTTTTCGCACATCTTCTTCAATAAAACTCCCCATTCATCAAATATCCATTACAATACCATAAGCTCTTCCATGCAGTCCTACGTATGGCTTCGAAAAATCAATAATCCACAATGCGTTCTATCACTTTTATTTCTTTTTTTGTTTAATTGCTAATATTTTTTTTATTATCAAAAACCTGTGTATTTTTCCAATTTACAGTAAAAAATTGTTTTAATAAATAATAATTCTTTTATGACGCAAACCGCGCAGAAAGAATGAAGTTATACTAGCTTTCAGAGGCACATTAACAAGCAGAGCTAATATTTAGTTTGAGTTGAGTACAATGGCCGACTGGTTCTCAGCAAATCGAGTTACTTGCGATGCAAGAGCGAGAGTGCGTTTATTTGATCAGTCTGGACGCCCTTTTGGAATTTCCAATGTTATCAGAATCTCAACCAAAACTGTAGCATCCCAAAACACGCAGCTTTCAATCCTCTCACACCACTGACTCTTTACTGCGCCCGTGCAGAGTGATGAAATCACCACTCCAACCACCATAAAAGTAGGACACATACAATCACCACAACAACAAGATCAGAGGCAGCCACAAGCATATATACAACAGCAGCATCAAGCTTACACAACGAGCTCAACAACAACATCAGCAAAAACAACAACATCAGCAACAATGACAGCATCAGCAAAAACAACAACATCAGCAACAACGACAGCAATAGTGACAGCAACAACAACAACGACAGCAACAGCGACAGCGACAGCAACAACAACAACAACAACAACGACAGCGAATGCAACAGCAACAACGACAACAACAACGACAGCGACAGCAACAGCAACAATGACAGCGACAGCAACAGCAACAACGACAACAACAACAACAGCGACAGCAACAGCAACAACAACAACGACAGCAACAGCGACAGCAACAGCAACAACAACAGCAAGCACCATCACACCCTTAACAATCACGCGATATTGAAAGCAGCAATGCAGTAATGGATACAAATCGTGCCTTCGACTTAGGACCGCGTCTTATACGGATCGCAGCCTTTTAGGCTTTTGAATGGCAAGCTTTAAATCTCAGGCACATTCTTAAACCTACCATAACCCCATCTCGAATGCGATCATTAAGCACTCTGCAATTCGTGACTTGGTAAGTATGATATATGGTTTCTCCAGCAGCAGTGGCATTGTGTTTAAGGCACTTCCAAAAGACCTCGGCTTACGCATACTCCACGTATGTTTCATGGCTTCTCTCAACGAACACATATTGGTGATTCCATCGAGTATATTCATTGATTTCATAATCAAAATATAAATATTAAATTTTAAAAGTGAATTCTCTTGTTTTTTGGAATCAAAACAAAATTTATATCCCGATGAGTTTTGTTTAAGAATTTTGGGATTTCTTTTTTGACCAATAAATTTTCTCATGAGGTCTTCAACTGTTCATGATGGGGGTGATGAGAAAAGAGAGTGCTGGAGAAGGGGGGAGGGCTGGA
Source organism: Branchellion lobata (assembly GCA_947562095.1). Taxonomy (NCBI): domain Eukaryota; kingdom Metazoa; phylum Annelida; class Clitellata; order Hirudinida; family Piscicolidae; genus Branchellion; species Branchellion lobata. Next base: position 12,509,497 of record OX387247.1, read on the forward strand.
AGAGGGGAGTGTTGGAGGGGAGGGGGAGGAGTGATGGGGGGGGGGGGAGTGATGGGGGGGGAGTGATGGGAGAGGAGTGATGGGGGGGAGTGATGGGAGAGGAGTGATGGGGGGGGGGAGTGATGGGGAGGGGGGGTCAAAGAGGGGGATGGAGGCTGGGGAACAAGAAAAGCAATTCACTTCTTTTATATTCCTCAAAAGCCATTGCAGGGGCAAACAGACAAACACCAAATACGATTTCTTTTCAGCAAATCTTGGCAGGCGGCTTTTAAATTGCACGCATCCTCCCTCCACAAACGCCTGGAGACTCAATCGAAAGAGTTTAGCGGCCAATAAAGTCTCTTTGTGAGGCACAGTCAACACTGCAGCGCCTAATTGTTCCCTCTGTTTGACTTCGCAATCTTCCCATCTCCTTTTGATTGCTCACTCTTCCCATCATTTTTTGTTTTTTCTCGTTTTTTTTGTTCTTTTCATCGTTTTTTGTTTTTTTAATGTTTCAATTGTTTGTTTTTTTTCTTTTTTTTTCGTTGTTTTTCTTGCTGTTTTTATTTTTTTAATAAACATTTCGGTCGCTTTCAGCGCTCTTTCGTTTTTGTGTAGCGAGACTTCGCCTGAAAAACTTTTGAGTTCATTTCAAATCATTGGCGCAAACGCAATGACAGCACCACTTCTAATGACGGCAGGTATCACTGACACTTCTGCATTGGAATTCACCAATGGCTGCCTGCTTGCCAGTCTTGCCAGCAACCCAAGACAAATATTCATAAAGCATAAAAGCTTTTTTGACATAATAGCAAATAAATGGCGGTAATGCCGAGTCAACAGAGAAAAAGATATTTCCATGAGCGAGGCGGCAGTAAGTGGGAAACGGAATATATGCAGTGGGATCGTATCTCAACGTTGACCATCGACAAACAAGGCTGATCGCTCAAAGGATTTTTCAATTCAATTTGGCGCAATAATAAATTATTCATTGAATCGAACGTTCAAGAACAAAGTTAAACGAAAGATTTCCATCATTGTTATTTTTCCCGAAGCTCCCATCCTTCTGCGCAGTGCAACTCACGTCCGACATACGACGGCTAAAATCATCAAAGGGTTTTAAGCGGCAGAGCTCAAACCACTGCAATAGTTTTAAATTTTACGAAACTAACCAGAGCTTCGTCGAGGCGTTCAAAGAGAGAAGCCTCGTGCAGTAATTCTTCTTCAAACAGCCCAACGTCACTATCTCACACCAATAAATCCACCTCAGTCTTTTGTGCGCTCTCGTCTGCTTTACGCCATTTTATCGGTTATTACGAGCTATTTTTATTTATTCATTCATTCATTCATCATTCCATAATCCGCTAAACACCGAACACCACGTGACCCGTGATGACCCCTTTATAGGATTTGCCCGGGGTAGTCTTGTGTTAAAGAGGTGTGCTCAAATACACAGACAAGCAGAAACACACATACACACACGCGCGCACACAAACACACACACACACACACACACACACACACACACACACACACACACACACACACACACACACACACACACACACACACACACACACACACACACACACACACACACACACACACACACACACACACGCGCACACACACACACACACACACACACACACACACACACACACACACACACACACACACACACACACACATACACACTCACACAAAAGAAACACACACAAACACAAATACACACACACATTGAAGTAACATCGCAGGACATCCCGGACAAACGTACTTTGCTATAACTTGTGGCGTTACTTTTGCGGGTTTCTTTAAGTGGTATTAACGGCTTCAAGAGTCCTCGCATGCTTCATACGTCATAGCGGTGAGGATCAAAAAATCACGCCAGTAAGGGCATTTCCAAATTCCAAAATATCATACTTTAGATTATTATTTAAATTACCTTTTTACGCCTTTTTGCGTCAATCATGCTTTCTAGCCAATCGCGTGAGTGGGATTTTTTTTAGCCCCGCCTTCGTGCATGAGTGTATGAATGCTTATATGGACTGTTAAAAGTATGCCTCAGTCGACCTGATCATGCTTCCATAGTAATGAAATCTCAAGCACTGTATGACGACTCTGATTATATAGCGCGTGATTCTAGAAAAGTATATAAGCAAGGTTAATCTTCGATGGTATTAATCTTTATTCTATGCTAAGCCAAAACTCAAAGTTCTTTTAGGATAGATTTGAGTTCCTTTAACTTCTTAGCATTACAATTGCATTTAAAAGTACTTTTGAGAAAGACAAAACAATTGAGAGATTAGTGACTCAATTGAAGTCTGAGACTCCTAGTCGAACGATGCCAAGGATCACAGCACAGACGTGCATCGTCGAGGCCCTCAAGTGAGACAAGATGCAGAAGTTCAGCACCGCATTCCCCGCCCACCAACTCCTGCGCCCTGAGGACTTCAAGGGCTCAGCTTCCTCTTCCAGCACTTTCAGCAATTTTAACAGCAGCAGTTTCAGCAGCAGCAGCAGCTTCAGCAGCAGTTTTAACAGCAGTTTTAGCAGCAGTCTGATGAGCTTGAAGGCCTCCAGCTACTTGGACTCTAGGACGGGAGAGCAGGCTGGCAAGGTTTTCCACAATGGTTGCTTTGACAACAACAAGAACTGCGTTTCGAGTTGCTATGACAACTACTTCGTCAACCGCAACAACAACATACCCGCCACATACAACAACGGCAACAGAAACTACAACACTCTCAGCAACACCACTAACAACAACAACAATTTGAACACTCACTCAACTTCAAACCTCCTTCAAGCTTCCAACCTCACCTTCCTGCCATCCTCCTTCCCATCTCCCATCTTCCAATCCCTCCCTCCTTCCGTCAACGCACTCACTCTGGCCGAAAAACTTGCTGGTCAGTCGCAGATTATGATTAAGCCCCATTGTGCTAGGAATTAAGTCGGCTTTTTAAAATTCGAAATATCATTTTCACTGCCACTTAGCGATAATTTTTATTTGTTTTTTAATTTATTTCATGGTACGTTGAAGAATGACTTCTTATTCGACGACAGTAGTCTGAAATTGACTGCTTGAATGACTGATTTAGTTCCTTATCGGCTTAAAAGTTAACTTTTTAAATATTATTGAAACAACTCAGAAGCCACAATAAATCGCACAAAAACCACACACTGACCAATCCACACGCAAACTTTACAACCACATCACAAAATACTGGACAAACCAAACAAAAACAACAAAACACAAACCACACACTCACACAAACTCACACAAGCCACACACATACAAGAACACACAAAGCCACACACACACACACACACACACACACACACACACACACACACACACACACACACACACACACACACACACACACACACACACACACACACACACACACACACACACACACACACACACACACACACACACACACACACACACACACACACACACACACACACACACACACACACACACACACAAACACACACACACACACACACACACACACACACACACACACACACACACACACACACACACACACACACACACACACACACACACACACACACACACACACACACACACACACACACACACACACACACATACGCACACACACACACACACACACACACACACACACACACACACACACACACACACACACACCGCACAGACATCATACTGGAGGCCAGGTACGGAGGCAACAGAAAACAACGACGCAGCAGAACTGCCTTCACGAACCAGCAGTTGTCAGCCCTTGAGAAAACCTTCCTCAAGACCCACTACCCTGACGTGGTGATGCGAGAGAGACTCGCCATGATAACCAATCTTCCTGAGGCCAGGATACAGGTCCTAGCTTGGTCTTCTTAAAGAAGTCTCCTTGTTGTGCTTTCTTAATGGTGTTAAAAGCCTTTGAAGCTCTTAAAGCCGTTCATTTGGGTGTGCCTTAAACCATGAGTAAAAGGCACTTCACAAATGCGTTGATTAGATTATATTAAAACTTTATAGTTCACTCAGCGCTATACAAATGTTTCCATTAGATCAGTTCGCTGCACGTTTTTTTCGCAATTATGTCGTTGGAATTTTTGTTTCATTAGTTTTGTATTAGATTGTAGAATATTTTCAATGCGTACAAAACAAACACAGGTGTGGTTCAAAAACAGACGAGCCAAGTTCCGCAAGAAACAAAAGGTAACCAAAGGAAGCAAAGACTGCAACAACAATAACAACTACAACAACAACAGCAATTATAACATCAACAACAAAAACGACTACAACAGCAGCAACAACAACAATAGCTACAACAGCAACAGCAGCAACAACAACTACAGCAACAACAACAACAACTACACAGCACCTACGGCCTGTAACTCGCAAGGCCTCATGCACCTGTTGAAGCAGGCGGAAGACAGGAAGTTTTCGGGGGAGGCGGTGCACGAGGATTTGCAAGAGACGAAGGTCACTGAAGACCTCGGCAGTCACCTCCACTGCACTGACATGAAGGCGCTTGACTCTCTCGCCTTCGACGAACACACCTCACACAGTCGCAGCAGCTCTCCTTCAAGCATCGAGATCGAGTTCAACCACGACCCATCAAGCACCTCTCGACACATCGACTCAAAGGAGGCAATGAGGGCTTACACCGCAAGCGTCCTATGCGACGAAAAGTACGTCCTCGGTCAGTGTTTGAAGGCTCAAGAGGCGCAACAGACCTTCAAAAAGTCACCGATGTCGACGGACGCCATGGCTGAGAAGCAGTCCAATGCACCGAGTCCCTCGCAGGAAAGAGACTCTAAAGGTTCTTTGTCGGAACTCATCTTGCAAAATGGTTGAATACTCTCGAGTACTTGGATTAACTTTTGTAACTTTTATATAAAATAAACTTTTTTTCATTTAAACTTGTTATTAAAAATTTTCTTGAATTCCCACTATCGTTGACAGCCTTGCCAGCACTGGACAATCCTCCACAACATACACAGGCTGCAGTTCAGTGGCTACTCAGGCGACTCCAGGGGGTGGTCACAAGGGCACCCACCTGCACGGCATGGTGCACCCTTTTTTCAGCCCCCTCGGCATGCTGCCGCTGGAAGAGTCGAACAACTATATGGGCTACCTACCGTGGCTTTTCATGAAGAGCCATACCTTCATCAGCAACCTCATCAACTCCTACAACATCAACAAGTACCCATCTTACATGCAACCTCCGCCAGCCAAGCGGGAAGCCTTCAGTGGTTCCTTCGAAGAACGAGTCAGCAAGTGAAGATGAGAAAAGGCGTCCACACCAGAAGAGATGGTTCGACTGATGCCAACCATTAGGCATTATGTGTTAACCGAACGACGATTTAAACATGGTAAAATACTTACACAAACTCTTGATCTTGTGAACTGAAGCATAGACCAGCTGTACAAAGGGTGTGAAGGCAGGCGCAATGGACATTAACGCCGCAGTAGAAAGGTAGCAAGCGTCCAAACCTGTAGCTCCTTAGTTTTTTGAAAGAAATCAAAACTCCTTTTATTTACACCTTTAAAAACATTACACTCGGTATATTATTATTATTATTATTATTATTATTATTATTATTATTATTATTATTATTATTAAATTCGAACCTCATCCTGTTAATTTTTTAATTTTATTGGTATAATTGCAAGAGGGTCAAAAGTGATAAGTGCTCTATTATACAAGCGCCAAGGCGCACAGAGAAACAAAGGTCAGGCGCCTTGTGACTTCTTCTTTGAGTCGATCATCTTCCTCTTGTCCGACAACGCCTGTGCCTGGTTGAGGGGGGAGAAGAGGGGAAGAGGGGGGGTAGAGGGGGGAATGATGTCAAAGGTGGAAGAAAATGGATGAACAAAGTTTGTCCTTCAAGCACTTCAGGCCTCACAAGGCTCCTAGGCCTGCACCCGTCGTTATTGCAATAAGCTAACGTATGATGTAATCAATAAAGTGATGAAGCTTGGGACAATCAGCCAACAACACACCAGCAACAACAGCAACAGCACACCAACAACGATAAAGACACAACAGACACTACCTCTCGCTTCTTCATCTTGTCTAGGTGTCTGATCTTGCCATACAGTCTCTTGTGCTTCTTGGGCATGGCCATCTCTGCAAGCTTCCTCTCCTCGTTCCTCTCCTCCTGCCGCTTGTGCTCCGTGTCGAAGCGCTGAACCGAACCCTCCTTTGTCACCTGTGGAGTGAGGGTTTGAGAGATTGAGGGAGTGAAGGGTTGAAAGGTTGAAGGTATGAGGGGTTGAAGGGGTGTTGGAGGAGTTCAAAAAGAAAGGTGGAATGGTTGAAAGAAGACTGAAGGAAGTTCAAGAGAAAAATGTGCAATGGTTGAGAGCCTATTGAGAGTATTGGGAAGTATCAAGAGAAATATTAATAGAAGTATTAGAGGAGTGCTGAAGAGTATTGAGTATCAGGAGGAGTGTTGAAGAGACGAACCTTCTCGGTCTTGTCCATCGGCATCTTCTTCTTCTTCTTGGCGGGACTGCTCGTCTGCTCTTCCACTGCCTCCTTCTCCTCGGAAACCTCTTCCACAGATGGCGCTGAAAACGTGAACGTGGAAGAGATGAAAGGTAGTGACTCGTAAACCTCCCACCTCCTCGCCATTCCACCATAATGAAACTTAGAATTTAAAAAATGCTATTAATAATGATAATATTATCCACCACAATAAAAATTATAATTCAAAAATCCTTTAAAACTAGATATCACTGATGATGATATTATCATCCTCATCCTCATCGCCACCATGCCACCCACCCATCAAACGGTTCAGCCTGATCTTCTCGGGAGGCACGTAGTCTCCCTCTTGTTCCTGCACGAAGGGGGACAAGTGAGGAGGCAGTGTGGCTCCCATGCTGTAGTTCTTCAGGGCCAGCAGCTGTCTGTGGTGGTGTGGTGTGATTAGGAGTGGTGGTGTTGGTGGTGTGCTGTGATTAGGAGTGGTGGTGTTGGTGGTGTGCTGTGATTAAAAGTGGTGTTGTTGGTGGTGTGGTCTGATTAGGAGTGGTGGTGGTTTTGGTGATGTGGTGTGATTAAGAGTGGAGTTGTTGGTGTGGTGTGGTGTGATGTGATTATGAGTTGTGTTGTTGGTGTGGTGTGTGGAATTGATGATAGGTGGTGTTGTTGGTGTGGTGAAAGGTGGTGTTGGTGTGGTGTGGAGTAGCTGATGGGTAGTGATGAGTGAGGTGGGTAGGTTGGTGGCAATAAATAATCGCAAGTAGTCATAAGCGATGGAAGGTTTCATGGAAGGAAGATGAGTGAGAAACGAGAAGGGCAGTCCTGACTTGGCGTTGATGCAGTCAAAGACCCACTGAGGCTGCACGTACGACCTGTGGACAGCAATGTCACAACGAGCGTCATTCGAACGATGAGTCATGGGGGATTCGAAACATTACGACAAAGTAGCAACACAGAAACCACGATGCAACGTCAGAGACGCTTCAACGTAGCTCACAAACTCATACCTCGAAAATTTTTTATCCACAAGGAAGTTTTTGTCGACAATCTGGTTGAAACATTCATCGGGAGATAATTCGATAAACGTTTGGAGCGTTCCTTTAAATTTATAACAAGACAAGCTTTCCACAAGCAGCCACCGAAACCTGGTGAGTGATGGTGTCATCTGCCACGTCATACGTGCATCCCAGGGGGTACAAGGTCTTGTCCCACGACACCTCCCCTCCGAACGACCTGGGTACGTTGTGTCTCTAAGTAGTCACACCTCATCAAGTCCTTTCACGAATGGTATGAAGAGGAAGAGAAGGAGAAAGGAAGGGGAGGAAGAGAAGAAGAAAGAAAAGGTTAAAGAAAAGGAGGAAGAAAAGAAAGAAAAGAAAAAAGAAAAAAGGAGAAAGAGAAGAAGGAGGAAGATGAAGAGAAAGAGAAGAAAAAAAAGAAGAAGGAAGATGAAAAGAAAGAGGAGAGGAAGAAGGAGAACCTGATGACGAAGGTGAACACTTCCCTGTTGACCTCCCTGCTGATGAAGAACTTGAGGTCCTTGAAAAGATCCACTGGTGCCTGCTCCTCCTTCTCCCCCTGTGCATTCATTCAACCTTTTATTATCCTCCTCCTCTTCCTCCTCCTCCTCCTCCTCCTCCTCCTCCTCCTCCTCCTCCTCCTCCTCCTCCTCCTCCTCCTCCTCCTCCTCCTCCTCCTCCTCCTCCTCCTCCTCCTCCTCCTCCTCCTCCTCCTCCTCCTCCTTTTCCTCCTCCTCCTCCTCCTCCTTTTCCTCCTCCTCCTTTTCCTCCTCCTCCTCCTCCTCCTCCTCCTCCTCCTCCTCCTCCTCCTCCTCCTCCTCCTCCTCCTCCTCCTCCTCCTCCTCCTCCTCCTCCTCCTCCTCCTCCTCCTCCTCCTCCTCCTCCTCCTCCTCCTCCTCCTCCTCCTCCTCCTCCTCCTCCTCCTCTCATGCAACAGACAGATTGAAGTTGAAACAAGTGCCCACCTCAAACGAGTCCACAGTGACGTCATAGTCAATTTGCTTCAGATCCGTCGTCATGGCAGCCAGTACCTTGAAAAGTAATGACATTTTTGTAACGCTAGTTCTTTTACAATTTTTGAAAGAGAAAAGTCTTAATCATAACTTAAATTAACTTTTAGGATTACGTGGCACACGTGACAACCTCTGTGAGGAGGTCCTTACTACTGCACACCTCCGTCAAGTCCTCCTCCAGGTCATCATACGCCACCTGTGTGGTGGTGGTTTTGGGAGGATGGTATTGTTGGAAAGATTATTATTGAAAAAAAAAAACAAATACTGAGCAACACAAGCACACAGACACTGAGCTATACAGACACAAAGCCACAAAGACATTGAGCAACACACACACAGACACTGAGTAACACAGACACACAGATACACAGGCACTAAGCAACACAAACACACAGGCCCACCTGGGGAGGGTATGAGAGTTCGATGGACTGGTAGAGAGCGAAATTGACGAAGCCGAGGAGGACGCAGGAAAACTCAGAGAAGGTGCTCATGATGCGGTAATCTACGTCCAGTGGGTGCTGTGAGGGGAGGAGGGTGTGAGGGGGGGGGGTTAAAAAATAGGGGGTTGTGGAGAAGTGGGTGGGCAGTGCGAGAAGATGGTGGTGTGAAGAGGTGGATGAGTGGTGTGGAAAAAAGAAGAAAGAAGGAAGATAAGAAATAAGAAAAGAAAGAAGAAAAGAAGGAAGGAAGGAAGGAAAGAAGGAAGGGAGGAAGGAAGAAAGAGAGGAAGGAGGGAAGGAAGGAAGAAAGGAAGAAAGGGAGGAAGGAAAGAAGGAAGGAAGGAAGGAAAGAAGGAAGGATAGAAGGAAGGAAGGAAAGAAGGGAGGAAGGAAGGAAGAGAGGAAGGAAGAAAGGAAGGAAGGGAGGAAGGAAGGAAGAAAGGAAGGGAGGAAGAAAATAATTTTAATCTTATTAACAAAGCAGCATGACAAGCAACAGAAGCGCCAAAGAAGGGAGAGAATGACTGACGGTGTATGCCACGTTGTGGGGCATGAGCCACGTGATGTCTTGTCCATGCACCCGCACCTGGAAGTAGAAGCCCTTGATGGAAATGAACACCTGTGTGTGTGTGTGTGTGTGTGTGTGTGTGTGTGTGTGTGTGTGTGTGATTGTGTGTGTGAAGGTTACATGGGAGTTCATAATGTAATTCAAAGATAACCTTTCTGAGTGCTTTGGTTGCTATGACGTAATTCATGAATTCAACTGAAACAGAATAAAATGAATTGAATATTAATTTTGAAAAATAATATTTAAACAAGAAAAATAACAAAAACGACAACAATAACAATAATAATAAAAACAACGGTGAAAAAATAACTAAAACATAATAAAAACAGAAATAATAATACAAATAATAATTTCACTGACCAACGAGTCTCTTGCAGAGGAGAGTGAGTTGGTTGGAGACCTTCTTGTTCTTGGGCATCTTGGCAAACAGGAAGCACAAAGACAAGGCGTCATCGATGTCCTTCAGGGCATCCAACAGACTGGGGTACCTGGGAGGGAGGAAAGGTGGATGAATGGGTGGGAGAAAGAAGGATGGTAAGGGTGGGTGGAAAGAAGGGTGGATGGGTGAGTGGGAAGAAGGGTGGATGGATGAGTGAGTGGGAAGAAGAAGGGTGATAGGTAGAAGAGTGAATGAGAGAGTGAATAGATGAGTAGGTGAGATAATGGTGGAAAAAATAATTTGTTTGAGAAGAAGAAGAAGAAAAGATCAATTGCATGGCGGTCTTCAGAGCTTTTTGTATGAGTTTTGGAATAAGACTTCAACGTAGAAGTGTCATATGGCTTGGAAAGCTGGAGACTTCCAGTACTATATGTTGCCACTGCATAACGACTCACCTCTCCTTGACGATGTGGTCAAGGGTCATTCGGGGTTTGTTCTTGCGTAGTCCCTTCGCTCTGGTTGGGTCCTTCTTGTCCACCGCCTTCTTAAGCTTCCGCACAAAAATCTGTTTCAAAGGAATCTTTTGAATTAGCCTACATAGGTGAAAATCATGTGAGAGAAGATTGAGAGAAGCATTTTTTGATGAGTGATAGTCATCTTAGGCAGAGATAACTGTCAAGAGAAAAATGTTCCACCTTATAGTCCCTCATCTTGTGCACAACCAGTTCGTGCAGCAAGAACTGGATGTCCTTGAGAAGATAGAAAGTGGTTGGAGCTGTGCTGCCTTTGTTGGCAACCTTCGGGTGCCTTGGCTCTTGTGGATAAATTCCCTTCAGAATGCATAACTTTCTGTAGAAAAAGTGGGTTGGAATCGAAGTTTTGAACAAAAAAGTGGTTGAATGGAAACTTGCCTGAAGTCACTGAGACTCAGTTGAAGTTTTTTGAGCGCCTTGCCTCTTGAGATGAAAGCCACAGCGGCGCCAGCCTCATACTGTTGTGTCGTTGCGAGAAGTTGTTCGTTTGAAATGTACTTACATGAACCTTCGTTTTATTAAAGAATAAACCTTCAAAATACGAGTTTGAGAATTTTAGACATATAAAAATTGAAAAAATATTTTCAGCTATATTAGGACTAAGTGTTTTGATGAAGTCTTTTTGAAAAGTACTATGAAACACAGACTTGTAAAAAATGAAACAAATGAAATATTCTTATAATTGTCGTGTGTAAAATTAACCAACCTTTCTTTTCCTATTAACCATTATGACAGAAGAAAGTGGAGAGCACCTGAAAACTTATCACTCACATAGAGTGAAAAACTACCATTACTACTTTGATTTTTAATTATATTAAAATATTTTAACTAATTGAGTAATTAAAATAGAAAAAAAATTTAAAAAAAACCGTGTTGAGGTTTTGAATATTATGTTATGCGGTCGAACTGGAAGAAAGAAATAAAAATTTAAGCAGGTGGAAAAATGAAGTTTCAAATTTACATTCACACCTAATCCGTTGCATCATTTTGCTTATATGCAACGAAACGATCAACCCGTAGAAGTATTTTTCCACTCATGTGTTTAATAAAAATACTCAACTGTACTCTTTTTTATATTTTTACTAATTGTTTTAGAAGCTGAAAAGATTAATCCCGTTTTTTGATAGAAATATTATAAAATCTAAAATTAAATGGATTATCATTTATAGAATCAGGCAAGCAACTGATACGCCCTTGTTCAGTTCTAAGTGAAACAATTAGTAATTTAAAAATGCTAGCAAAAATTGAATAAAGTTGAAAATTCAAAATAGAACATATCCGTTTTTATGGTTTGGTGGATCATTGTGTGAAAAAAATTGAAAACTAAAATGAAAAATATGTGATTTTTTATGCTTGGTGGAAGGAACCAAACAGTTTGCCAATGAAAGAATAAATTTTTTAAATGGCCAAGTACATATCAATATTTTTATAAATATATTCAATACGCAAGCATAATGATTAGGTTTGATTCATGTAAATATCATTTTTAATATTGGTGAAATAATACACATATTGTCATTAATGAATAATTAATTAATATAAAATCACAAAAATCTTTAAAAAATTTAAATTTGTCGACTAAGAAGCTATTTATGGCTGATTAAATTATTGTATATCAATTATATATTTTTTTTAAAACACTTGGATTTTTATTAATAAATCAATCTTTTCATAGGTTAATTGCTTTTGACGATTAATTTTTCATATTCGTTTCTATCTACAATTTTGACGCCATATTGCTTGATCGCGTTATTTTTTAGTTAAAGGCTTCATCAGCTTTAAGTGAAAAATGACAATAACTATTAAAACATTTTAAAAATTCAAAAATATATTAATTTTTATAAATAATTATGTTTTCAGACTTAATTCCAATATTTAAAAATGATGCACAGTTGATTGTTTACATTTGTTTTTGTAACTAATCTTTTTAACCTGCTGAATTGTAAAATATACGTTAAGTTATTTCAAAATAGTTAACTTATTTGAATTTTAAAATTTGATTAAAATAAAATGAACTAACACTCTAGACGTTCAACTAGTAATATACGTTTGATATTGCATCTCAGTTTAAGAATGGATCAATTATCTGAAAATTTAACAGCGTCTCATTCATCATCATCTAGTTGTACAGTCCGTAATCTCGTTGAAGCAGTAGCAAAGATACGACACCAAAAGCAATGCGCAACAGTAATACGAATTCACAAAGCCGTCAGACAACAGTTGCAGAAGAACATCGACGTTGAGGAGGTTATCCAACAGTTGACCATTGCGACAAATTCCGGTTCTTTATGGAGGGTGGACAATAACGGGGTTACCTCGTACAGGGAGCCTCCGAAAGGTTCTTCGAAGGAGCAGGTCAGGTGGTCTCAGAAGGAGGCATCTCGGTGGACAGGCAAGGATCTCAAAATAAAGTCATCTTCTTCAACTCATAATACTCACAAAATGTACTCAGACCCTTACAATATTTCAAACCATGCCATGCTCCAACAAATGTCAGACCAGTTCAACTGTTGGCCAGCTCAAAGATGGGGTGAGCCTAATGCCTGGAACTTTCCAGAGAGACAAAATTTCAGCGAGTCGATGATATGGCCACCAATGAACGAGTCATTCAAAAGGCAGATCATGAATGAGTCATTGTCATGGCCGTCATCGGAGCAGTATAAATTCTCCATGCACGAGACTTTCCACTGGTCACTCGCTTCAGACCAGTTTGCCACCTGGCCTTCCATGGAACCCCTCCGACAGTCCATGATCGACCAGTTCAAAAAGAATGAACACACTTCATCCTCCACCCACTTTGTCAGCCCCAACAACGGCTTCGACAAAAACGTTTGTGTGAATAATTATCACAACAACAGACTTTTGGTGCCCGTGTCATGCGAGCACCTAGACGGCTTGAAAGATGCCAGTCTAAGCATTAACAAGACAGACTTATTGAAAGAAAGCAATAACTCAAAGGTGAAGGACAGTAACTTTGCCTCCAGTTGTTCAGTTGTAAACGATTCCAACAAAAACCATGCCAGCAAAGCTTCCAAGTTCCTCTTAGACAACCCCGATCATGCAAGTGCCAACACTGGCCTTACTAACATTGACACCGACCACAACAACACTAAACACTCTTTTTCACAGACGCTTACTTGCCATGATATTAATCAGAATGCCTCCATGGACCTTCACAAGGATGATTCAACAACACTCAAAAGCCCACAAAAAGTAACAACGGACAACAACAACAACAACAATCCATTGAACAAAGATTGTATCAAACAGCAAGCTATGCAACATCCATACGAGTTGAGGGGGGGTCTGGAAGGGTCGGTGAACAGGCCATGTCACCACGACACTGCCCACCTCCGAGACTGCTCCAACAATCTCCAAGAGGCACAATACCCTTTAAAGACCTTCACTTTTGATCCTTCATCCTCTTCTTCCTCTTCATCATCTTCCTTTTGCTTCCCTTCGGTGCACATACAGGCGCTGCAACAAGTTGACTCCAGCGTTGACAAGTCTTGTCACTTCAAAACCACCATCAATCCCCCCCAAACCACCCCCTATGGCGGAGGTGATCACCATCATCCCCATCACCACAACCATCATCATGTAAGTAATATCAACAACTACAAACATTTTAATGGCATCAATGATAATAATAATAATAATAATAATAATAATAATAATAATAATAATAATAATAATAATAATAATAATAATAATAATAATAATAATAATAATAATAATAATAATAATAACAATAATAATAACAATATTACTAATATTAATGGTGATAGTGGTGATATAAGAACCCATAATGGAAACGGTATTAACAATAACGACTGTAACGGTAATAATAATAACAATAATAATTGTAACAGTAATAATAATAATAATAATAATAATAATAATAATAATAATAATAATAATAATAACTGTAACAACAGTATTAACAATTACAGTAATAATAACAATAACAATAATGAGTGTAACAGTAATAATAACAATAACGATAATGACTGTAATGGTAATGATAACAATAATAATGACTGTAACGGTAACAATAACAATAACAACAATAATGAAAGAGGTATCAATAACAATAACAACAATAATGAGTGTAACGGTAACAATAACAATAACAACAATAATGAAAGAGGAAACAATAACAATAACAACAATAATGAAAGAGGTAACAATAACAATAACAACAATAATGAAAGAGGTATCAATAACAATAACAACAATAATGAAAGAGGTAACAATAACAATAACAACAATAATGAAAGAGGTATCAATATTGAACTAAAAATTTCTCACACTAATCCACTGGGAGCTCAGCTTATTTCTGAGGAGGAGGAGGAGGAGGAGGAGGAGGAAGAAGAAGATGGAGAAAAAGATGATGATGATGATGAGGATGATGATGGTGCACATAATGAAAAAAAGAATATTGAGAGAGGTTTGCGAGAAGAAGGAGGGGTTGATGATGGGCTGAAGTGTTACAAAGGCGCTGTTGAGAAGGTGGGAGGAAGCAACGACCCGGGAAGTGATGTTGTAATAGATAGCTCAAAAATATCACTCCGTGCTGATGCATTGCCTGGAAATGAGGCACAGACTGGTGTGGTTGGTGGAAATTCCAATGAACATAACAACAACAACAATGAAAAGGAAGAGGAGGAGGAGGAGGAGGAGGAGAAGGAGGAGGAGGAGGAGGAGGAGGAGGAGGAGGAGGAGGAGGAGGAGTGCAATAAAGAGATCATTTGTAATGGGGCAAGTAGCAGGAATGGCAAGGCTGTGAAGGCTGCTTGTGTTATTAATGCTTTCATTGGGCCTTCCAGTCTGCCTCAAAACAATTGTGCTAATGAGGAGGAGGAGGAAGAAGAGGAGGATGGTGTTAATACCGCTCATGATAGTAGTAGCAATGACGATAACAACAATAAAAATAATATCAGTTTCAATGGTGATACTAAAAACAATGGTGGTAAGTATAATAATATCAACAATAACGAAATAGTCTATAAAAATAACAAAGATATGAATTTTAGTAATAATGATCATATCAGCAGCCACAACAATAACAACAACAATACTAGCAACAAAAATGATAACAACAACAATACTAACAACGACAACGGCAACAGCAACAATACTAACAACGACACCAATGATAACATCGCCAATAACGACGGTAACACTGACAGCAGACTGGCTGAGGTTAAAGGGACGTCAGGATTGCACATAAAGGCTGAGAGGGATTTGAAGGCTGGTACCAGGAAATTCATGAAGATCGAGGATGAATCGATCATCAATGCCACACAAGATGCTCTGGGTGTGTCTAAAAGGCACACTCAGAGGCATGAGAATGAGACAGGTGGTGCTGATGATGATGCCTTAAAGTACCAGTGTTTGCATGGTAGGAATGGCATGGAGGTATTGGAGGGGGGTGTTGTTACAAGTGTTAGCGGCAATAAGAAAGCCATAAAGATCAGTGTTCCCGCCACAAGCGCCTGCGTAGGTGATGGCGCAACACGTCAAAACAAAGGCCATAAAGCTGACACGTGCCGTCAAGGAAGTAGGGCAGGCGCTAGGAAAGTGAAGGATGAAGGGACATTCAAAAGTGCATTGAGGAAGGTGGCCTCAACATCGCTTCTCTGCCCAAGTCGCTCCAAGGAGGTACTTGTGCTCAATCTATCTTCAACCCCCATGTTCTTGTGCATTCATTCAACCCCCATGTTCTTGTGCATTCATTCAACCCCCATGTTCTTGTGCATTCATTCAACCCCCATGTTCTTGTGCATTCATTCAACCCCCATGTTCTTGTGCATTCATTCAACCGCCGTGTTCTTGTGCATTCATTCAATCACCATGCTCTTGTGCATTCATTCAACCACCATGCACCACGCTAGCCTTTCTTGATGTTGTTGCACGCTCACAGCAGGAGCAGCAGAAGAAGAGGATGAGGAGGAGTGGCAGTGTGGACTCAGGTCTGCACCACTGCACAGGTGCTCTCCAAGCTCACTCACCTGCCCAATCCATCAATCCAATCACTCTCACAAACTCCATTCAACTTCACGTATCTGTGTAAACCATCACAAACTCCATTCAACTTCACGTATCTGTGTAAACCATCACAAACTCCATTCAACTTCACGTATCTGTGTAAACCATCACAAACTCCATTCAGCTTCACGTATCTGTGTAAACCATCACAAACTCCATTCAACTTCACCTATCTGTGTAAACCATCACAAACTCCATTCAACTTCTTGTTTTCCTCCATCGAAGCATAAATTCAACCTCTCATATTTTCCATTGAACAATTTATTCAACCCTTCATTGCAACTTTCAAACCACACACCTTTCCAGACCATTCCTGGAAAGAGGTTGTCTACAAGGACTCGAAGCACCCACCAAGCAGCAGTGTAACAAGAAAACCCACCAAGCATCTCCCAATGGAACACATAGTGTCACCACCACTCGTAGTGGTCACTCCCATGTCTCCGAGCACCACCACTCACTCCACTCCCACTCAACCGCCCATGCACCAATGTCCCCTCCAAGCGCCCATCACTTCCTCAAAGGTCACCTCTTGTCTTCTGCCTCCCCTCTCCTCCACTGATGCCCACTTAAGGGGCCTGGTTGATGGCTTGACCCGCTTCTTCACCCCCTCCAACAAGCGATCTTCCAGGGTGTCCCAAAACACCCTGCACCGACCCAACAACAACAATGCAGACGCCAGCAACAACAGAAGAGGCGTTCGAAATCGCCACAAAGAGCCAGTTTCTCTCCTCAAACCCTCCTCCAAACCACTCCACAACAGACGCACTTTTTCACCATCTTCTTCCTCTTCGTCACCCATGCCTTCATCATTCTGTGTAGAATCATCATCAACATCATCATTGTCGTCAACGTCATCATCATCATCATCATCATCATCATCATCATCATCATCCTCATCATCCTTACTTCTTATGACGACTTCGTTCCATCAGGATATTCTGCCATCATTGCCTTGTTTGACCTCTTTACTTCCCTCGCCACCCCACAACGGCATCTCATACAGACACGTCATCAACAACAAACTCATGCATGCCAACTCAATAGCATCCTCTTCCACTCTTTCAACATCTTCTGCTCCATCAACCACTTCTTCTACCTCTTCCATCCTTCCAATGTTTTCCACTCCTCCATCCTCCTTCCATAAGCACACCTCAGTGACCACGCCATTGCACATGACAGCTGCCTCAATGTCATCTGCTACTCACACCACCACCTCTTCCTCCTCCTCCTTTTCCTCCTCCTTCTCTTCCTCCTCCTCCTCCTCCTCCTTCTCCTCGAGGGAGGCTGATCTGAAGAACGCCAACAAGTTGAGGAAGTCGCGCAAGGAGCAGTTGTTTGACGGCTTGTCTCACTTCTTCACAGCCGAGGGCAAGCGCAAGACCCGCAAGGCCGCTCTCGAGGGCCTCAACAACTCCCACGCTCGCAGCTCCTCGCAGGACTCGAGCGAGGAAGCCTCCACGAGGAAACGATGCCACTCCGGCTCCAGTGACTCCAACGAACACCCCAAATCTCGAAAAAGATCGCCTTTAGACTCGCAATTTCCGCGCCATCAGCCACACCATCCTTCCACCTCTTCACTTCAATCACCCGTACTTTCATCACCATCGCCTTCCATCGATTCCACCACCTCATCTTGTGCGCCTCTCACACGCACAAATAACTCCAAAAAAATAGATAATCTTTATGCAAGCACTCTAAGCAACACTACATCACTCTCCTCAGCCAGCAAATACACCTCGTACCTTAGCCCACTCAACATAAATCTTTCATCTAAATTCATAGAATTTTCAAAAGCTTCAGCCAACTCCTCAAATCACTCAAGTGTGTCTAAAGGCACCAATCACGAAATTTACAACGCCGCTAATCAAAGTAAGGCAGCAGTGTGCAACGATTCCACTGATGACTCATCGCTTTCCACCTCCTCCTACAACCCCTCTTCTTCCTTCCACCACAATAGTCACCTCAAACACCACCACTTTTGCACCACAGCCACTACAACACACCAACCATCGATTCTCAACGCTGACACTCCTCTTGTCCAATCGACCACTCCTTATCTCAAAGCTCCAACCTCAACTCCCTGCCACATGCCTTCCACCACAGCCACTAAACCCACCACAGCCACTAAACCCACCACAGCCACCAAATCTTCCACAGCCACTAAACCCACCACAGCCGCCAAACCCATCACAGCCACCACAGCCACCAAAGCCATCTTCTGCAAATACTCGAGTGCTTACGACAACAACAACAACCTCCTCTCGCCAAGGCACCAGGGTGCCTCCAACTCATCCTCAGACACGCCTCAAAGACTTCACAGACATACGCGCCTCAGAAGCCAGTCCAACAAGAGAGACTCCACAGGCGCCAGGGACAAAAGACTATGCAATTACTTCGTCAAGGGAGGCCACAACAAGACAACCGCTTGGAAGGGGAGGCTGTCCCATCGGCTGCAGGCCAGACTGCCTGGTAGAGGAGTCAGAAAACCCTTCCACCTCTTCCTCAAACAGAACAAGAACTCCGTGCCCGAAGGTGCCTTTGTTGCTCTTTTTGTTGCTCTCTTTGTTGCTCTCTTTGTTGCTCTCTTTGTTGCTCTCTTTGTTGCTCTCTTTGTGGCTCTCTTTGTTGCTCTCTTTGTTGCTCTCTTTGTTGCTCTCTTTGTTGCTCTCTTTGTTGCTCTCTTTGTTGCTCTCTTTGTTGCTCTCTTTGTTGCTGCCGCTGTTGCTGTTGCTGTTGCTGCTGATGATGACACACTTGCCTGTTGTCATCATCAGCGTTTGATTGCTAAGTGGCTATTGAATGCCTTGGGCTTTCGCTGAACCACCACCACGTTTCTACTACTATTACTATAACCACCACCATCGCCACTACTACTACTACTTCTACTACTACTACTACTACTACTACTACTACTACTACTACTACTACTACTACTACTACTACTACTACTACTACTACTACTACTACTACTACTACTACTACCATAACTACCATCGCCACCACCACAGGCAGGACACGCTTCATGAGGAAGAGGACAGCACTGGGACTGGACCAGAAGGCCAGGCAGCACGACAACGACAAGCACCACTTGAACAGGCCTCCCAAGCGACTCAGGACCGCCAGGCCCACCAGCAACAAGGTGCTCATGGTCAAGCCTACCCACGACGACACCAGTACCTTCCGCAGGGCTCGCGAGAGCATCTCCCAAAAGGTTCGTGTCTTCTCTTGTCTTCTTTTTGTCTTTTTTGTTTCTCTTCTCTTTTTTTGTCTTCTTTGTTTTTTTATTTTTTTATTTTTTTTTGTCTTTTTTCTCCGCTTTATTCCTTGTTTTCTTTTTTTGTCTTCTCATTAAACCGATAATAACGTCGCTTGAAGTTCTTTTTCCGCCACTCAACCTTCACAATCACATTTTCAACGCACGCACGCACACACACACACACACACACACACACACACACACACACACACACACACACATACACACACACACACACAATAGATATGCGGCAGCTACTGCGAGTATTCGGAGTCGCACCTGAGTTACATCCACTTCGGATCCTTCCACTTGGACGCCATGTACCTCTCCGACTATCCCCCTCTCTACTCCAGGTGCCCACCACCCTACCGCCCTCTTCTTCAGCACCTCATATAAAACACGAAAATAAAAATCCATATGAAATCAAATTATTAAAATTCTTTGTTAATTTTCGCCAGTACTCCGACGTGCTTTTCGTTCGTTTTAGTTGCGATTATGAACATCATTGATTTGTTCAATTCGTCTTTGAATTATTCATTTTCACAACTCCCTCCAAACGCGTGCATACTCAGCTCTCCGGTACTCCACGTGTGTGAGTTCTGCTTGGACTTCTTCAGGACTGAGAGCCACTTCAACCGCCACAAGGTGCCTCCACCATTCCTTCACCATTCCTTCACCATTCCTTCCACCATCTTTCTCACCACTCCTCCACCATTCCTCCACCATCCTTTTCATCATTCCTTCCACCATTCTCCTTACTTTCTCCTTCACCATTACCCCCACCATTTTCCACCATCATTCTCACCAATTTTTTTAGTTTTTCAACTCGTTTCCTTCATAATCGTTTTAGTAAAATTTCTCATACAACTTTCTAGTAACCTTTAATAAATTTCAAGTCACACACACACACACACACACACACACACACACACACACACACACACACACACACACACACAGCTGCTGTGTGGACGCTTTTGTCCTCCAGGCAATGAGGTCTATCGTTCTAGCCACGTACTGCCTTCATCCTCTTCTTCTTCCTCCTCTTCCTGGCACTGCATCTTCGAGGTGGATGCGGACGTGAATGGTCTCTACTGCGACCGCCTCATGTCCTTCTCGAGACTCTTTGTGGAGCCTGAGTTGCAGCCCTCATTCGTCAGCCCCTCTCACCTCTTCTACCTCCTTACCGCCACCGACCACAGCGGCTCCCACCTCGTCGGCTACTTTGTTCGGGTTGGTGGCGCTTGAACAACTTCGTGTCGCTTCTCGTTGCGTTGTTGTAACCTGTTGTAACGTGTTGCTACTAGTGTTGTTCGTTTGAGTAGTGGGGGTGATTGTCGTCCAGAGATGAGGTGTTGTGACCACCACTGCAGGACAAGCGGGCCACCAAGGGAGCCTCCTTGAACTTCATCTTCGTGCTGCCTCCCCTCCGGAGGCAGGGATATGGCACTCTGCTCATCAACTTTAGTCAGTCCTCTCTTTTCATCCATTCTCCTCTCTTTCAATCCATCCTCTTCTCTCTGCATCCATCCTCTTCTCTCTTCATCCATCCTCTTCTCTCTTCAATCCATCCTCTTCTCTCTTCAATCCATCCTCTTCTCTCTTCATCCATCCTCTTCTCTCTTCAATCCATCCTCTTCTCTCTGCATCCATCTTCTTCTTTCTTCATCATCTTCAATATACTAATCACATTTTATTTTTAAAAAATCCCATTCTTACACCACCACCGTTACCACCACCACCACCACCACCACCACTCCACTACTACCACCACCACCACCACCACCAGGCTACCAGTTGTGTCGGTTGCAGGGGGTCAGGGGATCTCTGAGACGGACTTTTTGTGTGCCGCTTTTGTCGGCTTTCCAGAAGTTCTGGTGCTGGAGTGTTCTGACCCACCTGGAGTGCCTCTACTTCGGCAGAGAGGCCGGTCGTGGGGGGGACCACAAGGAGGCAGGAAGCGTCAAGCCCTACAGCAAAAAACCTATCACTGTGAAAGGTCTTTTGTTGGTCGTTCATGGAGTTTTAAAGATTCTGTTTTAATTATTTGTGAAATTTCTCTTCAGCGCCTCTGATGCACTAATCACAATTGTACATTTATTCTTTCATTCTCTTATTAAGGATTCATTCCACTTATTTGTGAAATATTCATTCCAATGATTTATGAAAGATTTTAAGGATTTAGCAAAGATTATTCAACTTTCTCCAACCTCTCGCACCACCCTTTGCACCACCCATCACACCACCCTTCACACCACCTTCACACCACTCCTCACACCACCCCTCACACCACCCCTAACACATTTCAGACCTCAGCAGCAGACTGGGCATTTGCAGCAGTAACATCGTCTCCACCCTCCTCAAACTTGGTGTGGTCCACTCAAAAATAAACAACACGTGAGTCGACATCCTTTTCTTTCACTCTCCTTTCTTGTCCTCCATCATCACACCACCTTCCATCACACCACCCTCCATCACACAACCCACCATCACCACCTCCATCACACCACCTTCCATCACACCATCCTCCATCACACAACCCACCATCACACCATCCTCCATCACACCACCTCCATCACACCATCCTCCATCACCACCACCCTCCATCACCACCTTCATCACACCACCCTTCATCACCACCTTCATCACACCACCCTCCATCACACCACCCACCATTACACAACCCACCATCACACAACCCACCATCACACCACCCTCCATCACACAACCCTCCATCACCACCTCCATCACACCACCCTCCATCACACCATCCTCCATCACACAACCCACCATCACACCATCCTCCATCACACAACCCACCATCACACCACCCTCCATCACACAACCCACCATCACACCACCCTCCATCACACAACCCACCATCACCACCTCCATCACACCACCTTCCATCACACCATCCTCCATCACACAACCCACCATCACACCATCCTCCATCACACCACCTCCATCACACCACCCTCTATCACACCACCCTCCATCACACCATCCTCCATCACCACCACCCTCCATCACCACCTTCATCACACCACCCTCCATCACACCACCCACCATTACACAACCCACCATCACACAACCCACCATCACACAACCCACCATCACACCACCCTCCATCACACAACCCTCCATCACCACCTCCATCACACCACCCTCCATCACACCATCCTCCATCACACAACCCACCATCCTCCATCACACAACCCACCATCACACCACCCTCCATCACACAACCCTCCATCACCACCTCCATCACACCACCCTCCATCACACCATCCTCCATCACACCACCCTCTATCACACCACCTCCATCACACCACCCTCTATCACACCACCTCTATCACACCATCCTCCATCACACCATCCTCCATCACATCACCCTCCATCACACCATCCTCCATCACACCATCCTCCATCACACCATCCTCCATCACACCACCCTCCATCACACCATCCTCCATCACACCATCCTCCATCACACCACCCTCCATCACACCATCCTCCATCACATCACCCTCCATCACACCATCCTCCATCACCACCACCACAGCACCCCCTTCATTCCGAACATGAGGGCCATAGAAAGTAACATGCGTGAACTGAGCTCCTCTCGCAGACCCATCCGCCCCGTGCCCCTCCGCAACATCCACTGCCCCCACTCCTGCCTGCTGGTCAGTCCCTCTCCCTAGACCTTCCAAGCTTATCTACTCTTATTTAATCTAATCCGATCTAATCAAATCTAATCCATCTAATCTAATCTAATCCAGTTCAATATAATCTAATCTAATCCATTATAATTCAATCTAACCTAATCTAATCCAATTAAACAAAATCTAATCGAACACTCTTGTAGCGCTGATTGGCACTCTTCAAGAGCGCTCAACCACGCTAGCTTTTGCTTCTTTCTTGTCTTTTTGTTCATACTCGTGTTTTTGACCTTGAAGCTTTTCAGGGTTAAAACCCACTATAGTTAATAATAATAATAATAATAATAATAATAATAATAATAATAATAATAATAATAATAAAATAATTTTTTTTTGTTTTATTGTTTTGTATGTGTTCTTCCATTATAATTTCGTCTAATCTATCTATCGATTAGCGTTACGTACCCAGCCCTAACCATGTCCTCCTTGCCACCCAAACCAGCAAAACGCTGGTGTGATGCAGAGGAAGCACGCCCTGGACACATTCTCACCTCCACAGGCCTCCTCACAACACCAAGCCCCCTTCCTTTCCCCCTCCTCCACCAATTCCCTCTCCACCTCCTCTGCAGACATCAACGACTCAGGCATTTGCCTGCAGGCCTTCCCACCAGCCACTGATGCTTTCACTCCTCCATTATTTTCTGCTTTTTCTTCCTCCTCTTCTTCCTCCTCTTCTTCCTCCTCTTCTTCCTCCTCTTCTGCCTCTTCTTTTTCTTCCTCCTCGTCCTCCTTCTCTTCTTTTTCTTCCTTCTCTTCAAAATCTCCGCTGCCAAGTCAATTGACCTCGACAGATCATCATTCGACAAACACCCTCTCTACCCCGCTCCTATCCAACACCCACCCTACCCCACTCCCATCCAACACCCACCCAACCACACCCTTATTAATTAATCATTCAACCACTCTTTCATCACACATCCACCTGAATACCCTTCCACCAAATACACAATTAACCACCCTCCCATCGCACACCCACCCAACCACCCTTCCGTCCCACACCCACCCAACCACCCTCCCATCGCACACCCACCCAACCACCCTTCCATCGCACACCCACTCAACCACCCTCCCATCACACACCCACCCAACCATCCTCTCATCACACACCCACTCAACCACCCTCTCATCACACACCCACTCAACCACCCTCTCATCACACACCCACTCAACCACCCTCTCATCACACACCCACTCAACCACCCTCCCATCACACACCCACCCAACCACCCTCTCATCACACACCCACCCAACCACCTTCCCATCACACACCCACTCAACCACCCTCCCATCACACACCCACTCGACTACACCCCCAATTACCACCCACTCCAACACACCCCCCTTGAGCAAGCATCAGAACACCCTCCACCACACCACCGTGTCTTCTTCAATCGAGTCTCCTAAAATCACAGCCGGCACCGACTCCCTCGCAAGGACCACAAGTACCACCAGCATCACAACTACCATCACTCCCAACAATGACAACGTCAAAGTTACCGAAAATACTACTGACAACAACACTACACTGGCTTCGAAAGACTCTAAACTAAGCAATGACGTCAACGACAATACAAAAATTAATAACAACAATAAAAACAACACAAACACTAACAACAACATCACAAACATTAACAAAACCAGTACAACTAGTGTTACTACAGGAAACAGCAGCAGCAGCGGCAGCAATAACAGCAGCAACAGAACTTTCCCGAAGGAGATGAGGACAGTTGAGGTGCAGACGGATGCTTATGAGAGCGAGTACACCTCGAGTGAGGAGGACGATGACGACGAAGATGACCAAGAAGAGGGTGTTGATGATGATGACGAAGATAGAGGCATCAAAGAGTCGACAGTTCTTCAAGAGAACAGTGAGGCGTGTGGCGGCAAACAGGCTACTGTGAAGAGTGGTGGCGGAAGTCCCAAGGCACTCTGCCACGCCAGGAAACCCCCCCAACACAACCATCAGCTCGTCCACAAGATTAACAACGTTCATAACAACACTAACAACAACAATACTAACAACAACAGCAACAACAATACTAACAAAAACAGCAACAACAATACTAACAACAACAGCAACAACAATACTAACAACAACAGCAACAACAATATTAACGACAACAAAAGTAACAGCATTAACAACAGCAATGGTAACATTTACCATGCAACCACCAATACAACCTCCAATGAAATCCGCGTGCCTTCAGAGAACCAGCAAGTCTCGAGTGGTGAAGGTAGAGGAAGTGGTGGTGGTGTAGATGGAGGCAGAGTGGTTGGAAATGGTGTAGATGGAGGCAGAGTGGTTGGAAATGGTGTAGATGGAGGCAGAGTGGTTGGAAATGGTATAGATGGAGGCAGAGTGGTTGGAAATGGTGTAGATGGTGGAGGAGGTGGTGATGGAAATGGAAAAGGTGGAGTTGAAGGGAGTTACTTCAACGGGAGCGGGGACAGGCTTGGAGGACCAAGTGGAGACAAAGCAGGAGGTGGTATGAGACCTGCATCCGACACTGGTAAGTTACCGTACTGCGGCAAAAACGATGCAAGTGGCTTCAAAGGCAACAACGGTGGCGAGTACAAGGAGGCCACCGAACGCCTCTACTGCCACAACGGAGACACTCAAACAAGCGACCACAAGGCACTCCAGGACAACAACAATAACAATAACAACTCTTCCACTCAATCCAGTCTGAACAACGACGAAAGTTACGAGGACGACGACGATGACGACGAGGAAGAAGAGGCTTGCATGAGTGATAAAGCGCCGATGTTGGCGGTTACGAGGGGCAGGCTAATGGTCGAAGGAAAGGGGCACCAGTGCGAGAGGGCCTCGGAAGACAAGTCGACAGATGGCAGTTACTACAAGGACTCCAAGGAGGAGAGGGTGGTCGGCAAGGGGGGCTGCTACGAGCAACAACTGCTGTCGCCAGGTCTCGAGGTGCACTCTTTCATGGGCTCTCTCGGGGCCTCTGCCAACAACGATGCCTTCAACCACGTGCCCACCTACAACGTGCCACTTGACAACTCCACAGTTCCCCACGATGCAGTCGACCACGTGGACATGGAAAAGAACAAGGCCTACCACATGGCCTCTCTCAGACGCGCTGGCACCACCATCGATTACTGCCTTGATGCCTACGGACACAAGGTCTTTAACAACTGCGACAATACTCCCAGCGCCTGCCAACAAGCTTCCATGGTGGCCATGAAAACGGCAGAACACGCCAGTCTTACCCCTCCCAACTCAGACACCTTGCAGCCCATGTACAGCAACCTCAACAACGACCTCAACAACAAGTTCAACTCGAACCGAGTGATGCTCAAGCAAAACTCTCCAGCCAGCCTCAACAACCACTACAACATCCCCACTCCCTCGCCCACCAACAGCAGTCTCAGGAGCTTCGGAATGGCTTCTCCCAACAGCTCCACCTACTCCAACTCACATCTACTCTCTCAACAACAACAATCTCAGCAACCTCAACAACAACAACAACAACAAAACCAGCATCAAAACCATTCGCTGCATCAAGAACAACAACAACACCACCTCCTCCAAAGTCACAAGAAGCAACAGCAGCGGTCGCAACACAAAGATGCTCGCTACTTCGAACGTGACTGTCCCAGCGCTCCTCTGGCCTACGTGAGGCCTGCCCTGGAGGGAGGCAACCAGTTCGCCTGGAATCACTTCTACGCCGAACAAGCTGACTCCGCTTCGCACTCGTACCCTTTCGTGAGGTTTCCCAGCAAAGACTTCGTCAACTGCACCAACAAGGCTCTTCCCTCCTCCTTCACGCCCAACCACTCCGACTCCAGCCTTCCAATCACTCCCAACGCGTGCCACAAGCCTCCCAGACCGGGCGAAAGAGGCGCCAAGAGGAGTGGGGGCAAGAACAAGTCCGTGCAGCCCATCATGCTGCGCAACCAGCACCTGCCTCCCAACGTGGCCATCCAGCCGGGCACCAACGCCATCACCAACTACAACGTCTTCAACGTGGCACAGGCCTATCGAGGCCACCAAGGACTCACCTCCTGCTGTACCTCTCCCTGCGTCCTCTCACCCAACGGAGCCCTCATGACACCAGCCACCGGCCACTTTCCTCACCCCATCGGCTTCTACCAACAACCATCCCTCTCTTCCAACCAGCAACAAGCAAACAACTTGTACGGTTACAACTACATCAACGGAGCCATGGCCCAACAAGCTTTCAGCATTAACGTTAATAGTATGATGAAGGAGTGAACACATTGTTTTAATCTGAGACTTCTTTGTGAAAGCTTTTACCAATGCATTGTGTTTATAGTTGCAAATACTCAAAATTGGCTTCCAGCTATGTTTCTCAATCCCTTTCAATCACACACACTTTACATGATCACTCTCATGCACACTTCTTAGCCGCCCGGACCTCTTGGCTCCGTGGACAATGAGTTATTTATGTTGTTAAGATTTTAAAAGTTGAAATCATGGACTATATATTATTTTTCATTTTGGTTTGTACTTCATGCGAGATTTTGAAAATTGTTATTTAATCTTTTTCAAAATCTGGTCCAGTGTACTTTTCAATCGTTTTCATCTATCAGTTAAATGATCAAGCATTTTTAATTTCGAAATCTGAAATAAAATTATATTTTATTTTTTTAATGAAATAAAAAAGACCACATCGCTTACGGAATAAAACATAAAGTCACTTTTGGTTGAAGAAGACAGAACAAGGCCGCACCACTCGAGTGGCCATTAAGACAACTCACGCCGTGTGCGATCCAGCCGAGGCCCAGAACATGTGAGTTAATAAAGCTGATTTGAACGGAAGGCTCATCATGCCTATGTTGTGGTTATTATATAAAGTCGGTGGTCGTTTTATCTCTTCAATTACCGACTCGTTAAGCACTTCTCTCCACAAGTGCTCATCTTGCAAACTCGTTATAATTGGTCCCGGATAAGGATCTGTCTGCGGTGGCGCTTCTCTTTCTTTAATGACACCTTCAAGAACATCCGCAATTGCTTCAATTACCCCGTTAATTACCGAGCCCACGCTACAAACACTTTGAAACACTGCTGTAAGAACAATGGTATAAAGCTTCAGCGGCCAGTGAATGTGGGTTGATTAGAAGCACGCTTGAGCAATTATCGCCTCAACTCCTCCCGACTTCATCTCATTCAATGGCATCCAACCAAACATTCGTGTGGCTGTGATTCTATTCAATCAACCACAAACTCAACTTCAACATTTCTAATCTAATCTAATCTAATCTAATCTAATCTAATCTAATCTAATCTCATCTCATCTCATCTAATCTAATCTCATCTCATCTAATCTAATCTAATCAAAACATTTGTAAGACTTTTGTTTAAAGAAACGCTTGAAGTCATCTTCGGAAGTTTTGCTGCGATAGCAGCTAGTCACAGCTATAAGAACCAATGAAAATTCCGAGTCGGTGTTATAATTGAAAAATATTTGGAGACACGCACGCGTTAGTGCTGAGGAATCTTCAATAGAAACGTTTTCTTCAAAGAAACCTTTGAAATAGGCGATTATTGTTGGAAACTTTACCGGTTCGATCGAAGGAAACTGCACAACATCGTACAAAAAGTTCAGTTTTTTGGCACGAGAGTTTTTCAGAAAGTCGAAATAAACTATAATAAGAGTCAAGATGGTCAGGAAGCTAGCGTGTGTGGTCTTTCTAACGCAACTTCTCTTCCTGCTGTGTCAAGTCGAAGCTGGTGAGTTCAATCTGATCTAATCTGCCAAAAAAGTGTTAATCTTCGCGTAGATGGAGTCTCTGATAACTTATGTTCCATGCAATGCCTTCTAATCTAATAAGCCTAAACGCACTGATGTTATGTTCCACCAGCTCTGGACTGCACTGGCTACGAGAGCATATACTGTTACATGGGTGAGTCTTGTCGCAACTCTTCAATGTCTCACGCACCCACTTGCTTCTCATCCCATCAACTCAATGCATTTGTATAGCGCTGATTATAAATTGTTCAAAGAGCTTCAATCATATTAATCTTATAACACTATCTTTATGTCTGCGCCTGTGGCATGATGATTGGCCTATTCCGCTGTAGAGTGTGTCTGGATGAGACCAGGTTTGAGCTATAGAATCGGCAGCTAAACAAAAGTATAGATGCCGTCTTAGAGTGCCTTGTCCTCTTGTAGCCCATAGCGCTAGAATATTTCTTGATTAGATTAGATTAGATCTATCCTTGTGTTTCACGATTGATCCGACCATTATGTTTGAATATCTTATTCAATTTTTTTTCCAATTTTTAAAGTATTACATCATCAATTGTCACCAAGGCAACGAGAAGAGGACCGTGGATTACAACGTGGACTTTCCATTCGACAACACAGCCGACCGAGTGGCGGGTAATTAAACGCGTCTGTTGCGAGAGATATGAAGAGTGCATGCGCAGTGGTTGCCCTTGTGTGAAGTTGAACGAAGAGAAATACATCGATCCGCACTAGCTGGCAAGCACACGCCTCCATAAACCAACCATGAGCACAACAAACAACTTGAATAAGAATTCGTCGAGGAAGTTGATTATAATTAATTAATATTATAACCTGATTATTCATAAGTTATAATTTGATTTAAATTCGAACCAACAGAGGCGGCTGCAAGCTCTAGGAAGAACTTTAATTTCGATGACGACGATGAAGAAGAAAAAGAAAAAAGAGAAAAAGAAGAAGAAGAAGAAGAAGAAAAAGAAGAAGAAGGAGAAGAAGAAGAAGAAGAAGAAAAAGAAGAAGAAGAAGAAAAAGAAGAAGAAGAAGAAGAAGAAGAAGAAGAAGAAGAAGAAGAAGAAGAAGAAGAAGAAGAAGAAGTTGTGGTTGATGATGATGATGACTTGGATTACAGCGTTAATGATGAATACGGTGATATGGGCGAGAGTGATTATGGTGGGGGTGATTCTAGTGAAGGAGGAAGAGTTAGGGACGAAAGAGAAGAAGAGGAAGAAGACGGAGGAGAATACGAAGAGTACGATAATGAAAGAAGATATGACGAAGGAGGACAGAAAGAAGACGATGTGGAGGAAAAAAATGAGATTGATGATTATGTGAACAAGATGAGAAGGGACGAAGATTATATGGACCAGAGAAGAAGGTATGACGCCTTTGTGGACAAGAGGAGGAGGTATGAGAACAACATGAGAAGGACGTATGAAGAGTACATGAGAAAGAGGTATGAAGAGAATGATGACGACGACGACGAAGATGACGCAGTGGTGTACAGAATGTTCAAATCGAAAAGACACTTGCCTAAAAACATAAAAATCTTCCCGAAGGTGTGACAGTCCGTGGGTGCCTCTGTGCTTTGTGTCTTTGAACTCGGAAATAAAGTTTTCTTTGATCTTTCAAATGTTCTCAATAAAAAGGAGGGACTGGAGTGTATTAACTTCAATGAAAAAGTATTAGAAGTACATAACATTTTGAGCGGCCTTGAAACTCTACGGGGTTAATGCCACTATAATAATATTCGTTTTTGTATTGTATTGTATTGTATTGTATTGTATTGTATTGTATTGTATTGTATTGTATTGTATTGTATAACTTTGATACAAGAGCATTAAAAATACATCACTTTAATACAAAAACGATTTTAAAACAAAAGCTTCCGAACGTTCTACGTGGCTCCAGTGCTCATTATAACAGTTTCTAGTTTTTGTTCAGCCAAAACCGGAGCATTAGCAATTGCATTATGCTGGAGTTATATAACTACGGCGTGTGCGGAGGCTATATAAGGAGGAAGCCCAGTGGAAAGTTATGTATAGGCGAGATGTCTGTGTGCCTGCGCTCTGTGATGCCGTGTGTTCTGTGATGCCGTGTGCTCTGTGATGCAGTGTGCTCTGTGATGCAGTGTTGAGTGCTACGACCCAGTGCCAGCGGATACACACGATGAAGTGCTCTCTTGTTGGTCTCTCAGTGCAGGTGAGTCAGTGGGGGCATCGTTCATTGGCCTCGAAGCTGCCGATGGATCAGCCGGGATTTGATTCTGTAAAAGTTATAATGCTATGATGGTGTTCATAGGCTAATAAAACCGCTGCGTGTCAGCATCGAGTGATTGGCGTTGATTGTTCCACCACGAGTTTGATTCAAACAATTTAAAGCCGTTTTGGTTTTCAAATAATTAAAAAAAAAGTTAAATTGAAACAAACTGAAAAACGCAGTGAGTATTGTTTGCTTTTGTGGACGAAAGAAAAGGCGTCTGTTCGTTTGATTCGCCTCCTAATTTGTGTTTATGACACCCGGCAAATAAATCCGCAGTGCTGTTGCTTGTTGTTATTACACGCAACAATAACAAAGCCAAAAGGTAACAGTTGTGTCCAATTGGCGCTATATCATCCGAACGCATTCACACGCTAACAACAGACTTTGAGATCGGTATCGTAAAAACGCCTCTAGGCAGATAAGTAGAATGAACCTTGGCACCGCTTGCTGTGTTGGCTGGTTACGCCACTCTAATGCCCGGGTGGCAACTCACGTTAGAACTTAACGAGACATTTCCCATCGGACCTCTCTGAAGCTAAGAAAGTGCATTTTGTAAAATCTTCAAAACTTATTTGAAGGTTGGAAATTTATCAAGCTCTTTGAAATCCTCCAACTCCTGCTCCATCCTGCGTGCGCAGGAACGCGCATAACTTCACTCCGGAGTAGCTGGAAAACAAATGTAAGTAATGTTTACCGTCCACTTTGACCCACATTCCCGACTCCTGAGTGGCAGGCGGTTGCTCTCATTTCATTCATCCACTTCTCGTTCTTTCTATCTTCTCTTCACTCATTCTCTCTCACTTCTTTTTCTCGTTAAGTCATTTTTTCATTTTCCTCTTTCATTTTTGTCATTCTTTTTTTTCACTCATTCAATCATTTTATTTTTATTTATTCTCCACATTTTTCTCAAGCACTCCCTCCGTCCTTCATGCTACTACGTTTTTGGAGCAATAACCTTGACGGCGCTGTTATCGAAGTGATTACGAGTGATAAAGAGGCATACAGCAAGCGAGATGCTTGATTACAGCGATCAGTGGTCTGTTGTGAGAGGTGCGTGCGTGTCGTTTGGGCAGGAAACTTATTATTACTCCACTTTCCTGCTTCTAAGCACTCAAAATTACACTCAATCTCATAAACCACTCGTGCATTTTTCATCCATCCGTCAATCTTGTTCGTTCGATCATTCTATCTATCTGTCTGTCTGTTCTTCGTTCATTCATCCACTCATCTTTTCCTTCCTTCCTTTATCTATTTTCTCCTACACGAATCTTTCAATTTCCTAATTAATTAATTTGTTCATTCATTCGTTCACCCATTCATTCATACATGCATTCCTTCAACCATCAATCCAACCATGCATTCATGCATTTCCTGTTTTCTTAATTTATCCTTTTGATTCATTTCCTCTTCATCCATCAACCAATCTTTCACGCCATCATTCATCTTGCAGACCTTCCTTAATCTTCCAGCTTTTGCATTAATTTATCTCTTAACGTAACTTCCAATTAATTCCTCTAATTGCAATCTTTTTTCATTATTTTTAAGTCTTCTTTTAAACAATGGCCATTCGTCACATGATCCATCCAGCCATTACTCATTCTGCTCGACAGCCAGTGAGTTATCTCCGCTTTAAGAGAATCTTCTTCGAGCGGATTGCTCCTTCTCATATTTCAAATCGCATTTTCCTCTTCAAAAATAAATCAAAAACGACTCATGACGAAAGCTTCTAGAAGGTTTCACAAACAATTAACAGCCTTCCAAGGAATCTTCAAAAAAACTTCTATCAGCGTCTTTTCCAATTTTCAAATTTTCATCATCATTGTCGTCGTCGTCGTCATCATCATCATCATCATCATCATCATCATCGTCGTCATCATCATCATCATCATCATCATCATCATCATCATCATCGTCGTCGTCATCATCATCATCATCATCATCATCATCATCATCATCATCATCATCATCATCATCATCATCATCATCGTCATCATCATCATCATCATCATCATCGTCATCATCATCATCATCATCATCATCATCATCATCATCATCATCATCACCATCATCAGCTGGCAACCACCACAACGTTGAAGACAGTTCGTTGTTGAGAACAAACGACGGAGTTGCACATGAGGTCACGTGATGATTTGTGGAAAGGCTCAGAATGAGCAGAAAGAAACATTCTTTTACTTTCAAGATTCACGCCAACCTTTGAAGCGGCTATCCTCCACATTTCCCACTATTCCTCCCTCCTCCTCCACACTCCACCATTCCTCCCTCCTCCTCCACACTCCACCATTCCTCCCTCCTCCTCCACACTCCACCATTCCTCCCTCCTCCTCCACACTCCACCATTCCTCCCTCCTCCTCCACACTCCACCATTCCTCCCTCCTTCTCCACACTCCATCCTTCCTCCCTCCTCCTCCACACTCCATCCTTCCTCTTCTTCTTCTACATTCCATCTTTCTTCCTCCTTTCTCCACATTCTACCATCGTTCTTTTCCACTCCAGAGACCACAAACGTGTTGGAAATACAATTCACTTTCCAACTTCAACGAGCCCATTCTGCACTGATGCTACGCTGCCATTCATCTTGTGCACACTTCATTTCGCAATCAAAAGAACTTACACAAAAGTAAGTTGTGCCTTCGAGAACTGCGTCTGAAACTGCATTTGAAGGCCTCGTTCACGAACATCAGCATCACTTCACCAACGTCTTCGAAGCATAAACAACACAGAGCCTTCGATTTATGAGCTTTGAAGACAACTACTACCATGTCAGCTTATGCTCTCTTCCCCTCTTCCTCTCTGAGCCCCCGTTCAACCTCCTTTCCATCCCCTCCCCCCTTTTCAGTTAAACCTTCTCTAAGCCCCTTCCAAACATTCTTCAAACCTCCTTCAAACCTCCTTCAAACCTCCTTCAAACCTCCTTCAAACCTTCTTCAAACCTCCTTCAAACCTCCTTCAAACCTCCTTCAAACCTCCTTCAAACCTCCTTCAAACCTCCTTCAAACCTCCTTCAAACCTCCTCCAAACATCCTTCAAACCTCCTTCAAACCTCCTTCAAACCTCCTTCAAACCTCCTTCAAACCTCTTTCAAACCTCCTTCAAACCTCCTTCAAACCTCCTTCAAACCTCCTTCAAACCTCCTTCAAACCTCATTCAAACCTCCTTCAAACCTTCTTCAAACCTCCTTCAAACCTCCTTCAAACCTCCTCCAAACATCCTTCAAACCTCCTTCAAACCTCCTTCAAACCTCCTTCAAACCTCCTTCAAACCTCCTTCAAACCTCCTTCAAACCTCTTTCAAACCTCCTTCAAACCTCCTTCAAACCTCCTTCAAACCTCCTTCAAACCTCCTTCAAACCTCCTTCAAACCTCCTTCAAACCTCCTTCAAACCTCCTTCAAACCTCCTCCAAACATCCTTCAAACCTCCTTCAAACCTCCTTCAAACCTCCTTCAAACCTCCTTCAAACCTCCTTCAAACCTCCTTCAAACCTCCTTCAAACCTCCTTCAAACCTCCTTCAAACCTCCTTCAAACCTCCTTCAAACCTCCTTCAAACCTCCTCCAAACCTCCTTCAAACCTCCTTCAAACCTCCTTCAAACCTCCTTCAAACCTCCTTCAAACCTCCTTCAAACCTCCTTCAAACCTCCTTCAAACCTCCTTTAAACCTCCTTCAAACCTCCTTCAAACCTCCTTCAAACCTCCTTCAAACCTCCCTCAAACCTCCTTCAAACCTCCTTCAAACCTCCCTCAAACCTCCTTCAAACCTCCTTCAAACCTTCCTCAAACTCACTGCAGCTTTTTTGACTTATACCAACCTTTTCAAGCATAAGTTAGTCGGGAAGACACGATGCAGATGAGGCATAATATAATACAAACTCAGATGTTACTCAAGAAGGAGGCTTGGAGACTTTTTCAACCGTCTGCTCATTAACGACGAACGTTAGCGTTGGCGTGACGTTAAGCCTTGATATTAACGTTGAAGTTAACAAACTCTAACGTTACAATTAACAATAGCATTAATACTAATGTTAACAGTAAGCCTTATATGTGCCTCAAAATTCTCCGAGTTAGTGCCACTATAATAATATTCGTATTTTTATTTTATTTTATTGTATTGTGTTGTATTGTAGTTTGTTTCGTTATATTGTATTGTATTATATTGTATTTCATTGTAGTGTATCCTTTATACTGTATTGTATTGTATTATATTGTGGCCTCGAAACTCTAAGGGGTTAATGCCACTATAATAATATTAGTGTTTGTATTGTGTTGTATTGTAATTCACTGTATCGTACCCTATCGTATTGTATTGTATCGTATTATACTGTGTTGTATTGTATTTCATTGTATTGTATCGTATTGTATTGTATTGTATCGTATTGTATTGTATCGTATCGTATTGTATCGTATCGTATTGTATTGTATCGTATTGTATTGTATCGTATTGTATCGTATTGTATTGTATTGTATCGTATTATATTGTGTTAACAATGGATGAGTGTCGATATTGAATAAACAGTTTACAACAATAAACAAGGATGAGCGGGGATTGTGTGTTTGTGATAGTGGGTAGTGGTGGTGATAAAGGGTGGTGGTGGTGGTAGTGGGTGGAGGCGGTGATAAAGGGTGGTGGTGGTGGTAGTGAGTGGTGGTGGTGGAAGTGGGTGGTGGTGGTGGTGGTAGTGGGTGGTGGTGGTGGTGGTGGTGGTGGTGGTGGTGGTAGTGGGTGGTGGCGGTGATAAAGGGTGGTTGTGGTGGTGGTAGTGGGTGGTGGTGATAAATGGTGGTGGTGGTGGTAGTGGGTGGTGGTGGGATAAATGGTGGTGGTGGTGGTGATAAATGATGGTGGTGGTGGTAGTGGGTGGTGGTGGTGGTGATAAATGGTGGTGGTGGTGGTAGTGGGTGGTGGTGGTGATAAATGGTGGTGGTGGTGGTGCTAAAGGGTGGTGGTGGTGATAAAGGATGATGGTGGTGGTGATAAAGAGTGGTGGTGGTGGTTGTGATACTAATAATAATAATAATAATAATAATAATAATAATAATAATAATAATAATAATAATAATAATAATAATAATAATAATAATAATAATAATAATAATAATAATAATAATAATAATAATAATAATAATAATAATAATAATAATAATAATAATAATAATAATAATAATAATAATAATAATAAAAATAATA
>OX387247.1:12551511-12566511 GCA_947562095.1 Branchellion lobata
GCACATGACCTCATTGAAAATCTAGCGAATGTGTTGTCAACACTGACAAAATCATTGGTGGAAGTTACATTGGCGTTACTAACGTTTATAACACAACACAGCGATATCAACAAAACCTACTAACAGTGC
The DNA here is from genome assembly GCA_947562095.1 of Branchellion lobata. Classification (NCBI taxonomy): domain Eukaryota; kingdom Metazoa; phylum Annelida; class Clitellata; order Hirudinida; family Piscicolidae; genus Branchellion; species Branchellion lobata. Next base: position 12,551,641 of record OX387247.1, read on the forward strand.
TAACAACATCAACAACAGCTACACAAGCAACAAATCAACATCAACAAAAGCTACACAAGCAACAATATCAACATCAACAACAGCTACACAAGCAACAATATCAACATCGACAACAGCTACACAAGCAACAAATCAACATCAACAACAGCTACACAAGCAACAATATCAACATCAACAACAGCTACACAAGCAACAAATCAACATCAACAACAGCTACACAAGCAACAATATCAACATCGACAACAGCTACACAAGCAACAATATCAACATCAACAACAGCTACACAAGCAACAATATCAACATCAACAACAGCTACACAAGCAACAATATCAACATCAACAACAGCTACACAAGCAACAATATCAACATCAACAGCAACAACATCAGTATCAACATCAACAACAGCATCTAACAAAGGTGTGCCTTGGGCTCACAGCCTTTCCTCTCAGATGGCACCGTGTTTTGATGCATGTATGGGTATTTGTGTGCGTGTATAAGTACACACGTGCATGCACACGTGTTTCTTATTGTTCGTATACCTCTTCTAAGGACACCGGCGTATTTTGTGACCTCCTTGTTGTTGTTGTTGTTATTGTTGTTGTTGTTGTTGTTGTTGTTGTTGTGCACACTTGTGCGTGTTCCTTGAAGTTTCTCAGTCATTTTGAACACCCCCGTTTATTTTGAAGAGCATCAAATTGGCAAGTTGAAATTTTTGTTGACAATTCCAATTTATTTTTAAGCATTTCCGAAGCGCTACAAAGAATGTTCCTTTGTGCGTGCTTTTGTGTGCATGGTATATGTGTGTGTGTGTGTGCTTGTGTGTTTGTGTGTTTGTGTATATGAGCGTGTGTTTACTTGCATATGTGTGTGTGTGTGTTTGTGTTTGTGTGTATGAGCGTGTGTTTACTTGCATATGTGTGTGTGTGTGTGTTTGTGTTTGTGTGTATGAGCGTGTGTTTACTTGCATAGGCGTGTGAACGTATGTGTTATTATGTGTTATTATGTGTTTTGTGTATGTGTGTGTGTGTGTGTGTGTGTGTGTGTGTGTGTGTGTGTGTGTGTGTGTGTGTGTGTGTGTGTGTGTGTGTGTGTATGTATGTATGTGTGTGTGTGTGTGTGTGTGTGTGTGTGTGTGTGTGTGTGTGTGTGTGTGTGTGTGTGTGTGTGTGTATGTGTGTGTGTGTGTGTGTGTGTGTGTGTGTGTGTGTGTGTGTGTGTGTGTGTGTGTGTGTGTGTGTGTGTGTGTGTGTGTGTGTGTGTGTGTGTGTGTGTGTGTGTGTGTGTGTGTGTGTGTGTGCGTGTGTTTTTGTATGTGTGTGTACTTGTGCGTGTAGGTTTACGCATATTTGTTCTGCCCAAACGATTGATAAGATTCTAAGATGGTGCTTACAGTTTAAATGTTCAAACAACATTCAACACTTGTTAATCTCTGCTATTTATAAGATTCAAAGTATTCCAAGAATCGAAAATAAATAAAATAAATAATGATAAAAATATAAATACAAATAATAAATAATAATATCAATAAAAATAATAATAAATAATAATATCAATAATAAAAATAATAAAAAACAATAATAATGATGGAGCGAGTGCACACCAGAGAGGGGGAAAGATCCAATCAGAGTGTGGCCTCCAAGTCCTCGTGGACTCACGCCACTGCGCGACACTGGTCGTGGAGTAGTACCACGTGATCTGTGCTCACTTGACCTCCTCGTCGGAGTCAATGCCGTTAAGAGTGGCCAGACTGGTGTCCTGTTGCGTGGCTCTCTTGGGCAGCAAGTGGCTGTTGTTGCTGTTGCTGCTGCTGAGGTTGAGGAAGACGGGTGAGTTTGATTGGTTGTTGTTGTTGTTGTTGTTGTCATCGTCAGAGAAGAAGTCCAGATTGTCCTTCTTGTTGGCTCGGAGGGCTGGCTTGTCGTCGTCGTGGTCGTCGAGGAAGGATGGCTTGTAGTCCGCGAAAATGGAAGAGACGTTGTGGTTGCTGCCTGAGAAGGTGTTGAGGGTGTTGTTGTCGTTGTTGTCGTTGTTGTTGTTGTTGTTGTTTTTAGTGGTGGTGGTGCTATAGTTTGTGATGCTGTTGCTATCGTTGTTGTTGTTGTTGTTGTTGTTGTTGTTGTTGTTGTTGTTGTTGTGGTTGTTGTTGTTGTTGTTGTCACTAGTGGTGGTTGCCATGGTTTGGTACTTATTGTCATCCACTTTTTTCATTCGTTCCAGCAACGCCTCTTTCTGTTTGTCAGCGTTCTTGTTGTTCTTCGTCTTGCTGCCTGTCTTGCTGCTCTTGCTGCTTTTGTTGCCAGTGGCTTTGCTGGACTTGCTGCTCTTGTTGTTGTTGCCAATGTTGTTGTTGCCAATTTTGTTGTTGCCAATGGTGTTGTTGCCATCAAATTGCTGGATTTTCCGTTCCAACTCCTCAAGTTCCCTGTTCTTGTCCTCCACCTCACGCTCATCCTTGCTCACTGCTGCATAGTGGTTGTTGCCAGCACCTTTTGCGTAATGACTTTTACTGTCTTCTTTCGTGTCACCATCACCTCTATGCGAAACCTTTCCCTGGAATAAAAAAAAGATTATGATTGTACTTATAGTACAAATTTCATAGGATCAGATCAGATAAGCTCGAATTAGATCACATTGTACTACATTAGCTCGGGTAATCTCGAGTTTGAAGACACCGTGGAAGGCAACCGACCTTAGAGTGGAAATCGTCGAAAGAGGACTTTTTGCTGAGGCGCTTGTAGGCGCTGTCTGTGCGGGGTAGGTGCTGCAGAGCGGGAGTGGACCTGATGGAGGAGGACAGGCGGTGGGGTGGTCTCTTACGGTGCTGCAGAGAATAAATGTTGAACACCGCAGACTCTTTTTCTTTTTCCTGCATGGAGGAGTGGTAGATGGGAGTGGAGGCCAGTGCGGGTATAACATCACTAAAATAATTACGCTTTATGAGATCTAGGTCAATTAATTGAAAAAGAAGAAAAAGAAGAAGAAGAAAAGAAAAAAGAAAAAGAAATGAAAAAGAAAAAAAAGAAGAAACAGCTGTCTAAGCCTCACACCAGCACCTGCATCAGTGAGTACAGACGCTGCACCTCCTTGCGCAAGTCCTCCACCTCCTCGTTAGAGGCCCTCTGTCGAGCCTTTTTCAAACCCATCTCGTGCTTGTGGTTCTTGTGCATGTTGTCGATGTGTCTTTCCAGATTCTGGGGTGAGTGAAAATAGCTTTTCAAAAGCATCTCTACAAACAGCTTTGTTTTACAGTATACATTTTTTCGCTAAGCCAACCATTAAGCCAGCCTACTACGACGTGTGGACACTGACCGATGGCTTACGAATAGAAGTAAACGACGTCGAAGCTGACTCACCCTGATGTTCTCTTCCTTGCTGCTCAGCTGTTGTTGCGCATCTTCCAGCTGCTGTGTCAGCTTCTGCCTCTTCTTGAGGTCCTTCTGATGCACTAACGAGTTCATCTGCTTCAGCTGCTGCTGCTTCGAGTCCAGCTGGGCATCGGCTTCCTTCAGCTTCCTTTCCTGCGTTTTCAGACGCTCTTTAAGGCTCCTCATCTGCTCCACCAACGACTTGGTCTCGTTCGACTGCCTCTCTATCAAGTTCGGCATCGAGTCCTCCTTCAAGAGTGTGGCGTAATGTTTGCTTATCAGTGAACCTCATGAACCCTTCGACGAATGATAGTTGGTGCCTTCAAAGGACACAAAGTGTGTTGAGGCTGTTGACTCACCTGCAGCTGAATCTTCTTAAGGTGCACCTCTTGTCGCTTCAGCATCCTCCTCAGATCCCTGTTTTCGAACTGGTACTTAGAGACCAGGTCCAGCAACTCAATGTTCTTGTTCCTCAATTCCGACATCTTCACCTTGTTCTCGTTCATGATGTCCATCGGCACCTTTTTCTGCTTCATGCCTCTCTTGAGCGCCCTCAAGTCTTGCGCGTTTCCCATGAACACAAAGGCTCCCCTCTTCATCGACTTCTTGTCCTCATCGTCCTCTTCATCACGAGTATCTTCATATTCAGTTTCATTATAATGATGTTTACTTTAGGAAAAGTTAAAAGACCCTCGTTAAAATAAAAAATCTTTTTATTTATTTTTCAAGTGATGAATTAACTCATACTGCATTAAACGCTAAAATATACAATGCCAAACAAACCTCGGCCGTTATTTCTGGATCGTTCGGAATAGTATGACTCGGAGTCTGAGTAATAACTTCTGTCGTCACTGTCACCACTGCCACGTCTTCTTGATTCGTTATCTGACATCACTCAAAAGATAAAAGCTTCAAAAATGTCAACAAAATTTTAAAGTTTAAAACATAAAAAAACTCGGAACGAAGAATTTGAGCATGGATATAAATATCAAAATGGGAGTTTGTTGACTTCTTACTTAGCAACCGACATCTGTACGTTGTGAGAGAGGGTGATGGTGCTAGTGACGATTCTTCTTTATGCAAATCTTTCAACATCAAACCTCCTTATCGATCTTTCAGTCACGACCGTCCTTTAAATTCACATCATGGTGATTTCTATTCAGATTGAATACAAATTATTGCGCATGGTCACACTTGAGTATCTTTTTTAGCTTTATAGAAAAAAAAAACAATTTTTCATTCTTCAGCAAAAACCAATGGGGAATGCCCATTCAAACAAAATATTTTTAAAAGTATGGAAAGCAAAGGTTTTCAACTATGGAATTGAAAATGAGTATATTAACGGCAGATAAAAGTGAAGCATACAGTTTCCAATGATACACCTCATAATGTCACAAAAGAAGCTGAAACGGTGTCAAAAGCTTGTATGGCTGTTCAGTAAATGCATTATAGAGTGGGAGGAGCAGCACCGTCGTCAACACTAGAGTTGACGACGGTGTAGCAGGCGTACACGCAGGTGGCTGAAGAAACAATTATAGTAAGTCTTCATGCTTGAAAAAATTAAAATGTAAGTCAAAAATAACTGAATGAGCCTATTCTAAGATGTCACGTGAAGCCTGTCCTCTACAGAGCTGAATACCCTCACCAAAAATATATGGCCACCAGTGATAACTTGAAATGCTTGAAGAAGGAATGGCGGCAAAGATCATTCCACAGAGAAATGCAATTCACCAGTGATGAGGCAACCTTCGTCATGAAATTAATTTTGTTCGCTATTCAAATTTACAAAACTTTTGAGCATAAGTGAATTACAAATCTTAAATTAATAAGTATGAACAAGAAAGACGCCAAAAGGTGGACCAGCAATTCAGCTCTTTGTTGAACTTTGCGCTTAGAGGGTGATTGTATGCGTGAGTTGAATATAAATATATTATGATTGTAGAAATAAAAAAGGGTTCTATGTATGATGAATGGGTGTAATGCACTACAAGTCGATGAAATACCAAATAATAAAATTAAACAAAAGCTGCTAATTTAAAAACCAGCGACCAGCTAGGTGAAATGTATGGGTGTTAAAAACTTTAACAGTCTCTTCTTCAACCTGCCACAACATACTACTTTATTGTACTGCACTATGAAGATATTTTTGATATCATGAGTATCTTAGGTTAAAAAGTAATTTTGATATCTTAAGTAATATTTTGTGATAGTATTATGCTGGAGGTGATGGACAAAGAGCCTGTTCAATGTGGAGGAAGGATTGCAAGATGTCATTCTCATTGGCATCGTGGAAACCTTCATAGTCCTGTGTGAGCAAAAGTCACTCATGACTCAGATTATCCAAAAAAAAAACTCTGCAACAATATGCATAAACAGAATTGCACATAAGCTTGAGCATAGTGCTAAAAGACGCGTTGAAAATGTCTTGATTAGATTATATCACACCCTGCAACCAGCCAACCAGGATACAAATGTACACCATTTGGTCAATCTCCTCATAATCTAGCATTTATTTTTTAATTTCATTTTTTCATATTGATGTAAGTCATATTGATTTAGTTAGAAATTCATTATTTTTGGAGACATTTTACATTATCTCATATGACTAAAATATCTTTTTAAAAAGTTAACTTATTATTTCATTCTACCATTAATTTATGAAAAATATTTTTCATCAATATCCAAAAATCGTTTATATTTACTTTAATAAAGAGTAAAAACGAAAGTTGCCTCCCATATGAACCCACTCAACTAGCGCCCACTCACCCCACAGTAGATGGAATTGTTGAAGATTTGTGGTGGCAGTATGTTGGCGCCCTCCCGAGCTGCTTTGCTATTCTCGCGCATAAACGACTTGCCATGTTCGTTGGCAGCGTCTGAAATGTCGATTTCCTCAAACTCTATCTTTTTCGCTTTCAACACCGAATTTATGAAATCTTGCTTTTTGCGAATCTGTGTTATGTACAGGATGTAATATTTTGAAGATAATAATTTCAACTCTAAAAAGTAGCCTTTACACTTATGGTGCATATGATTATGTATTTAATGTTTATTTTATTTTGCAAAACTCACTTCGATGCTGCCTGAAACTCGCGAAATGTAAACCTTGATGACCATTTTAATATTAGAGAAGAAATGCAATTGTAAAAAATTATATCCTGATTGAGAACGGTAAGTGAAATAGAAAATCAGCCTGTTCAGCTGAAGCTATAAAAGCAAAGAACCAGAAATCCTTTAAATATCAACTCAAAATATTATATTGTATACAGCAGAAAAAAAGTCTTTTTAAACCTTAAAAAAAATTGAAATGAAATTTCAGTTATAAACTTTCAAAATCTTTTGATGTAAATTTAAGACCTGAGATTACAAGATTTTTTGAAATATTTTTTTGCGTATACTTGAAGAAATCAATTCATAAAAACTATTCATAAATTTTTTTCGAAATCAGAATAATTTACTGATGTAAATTTTTTATATGTGAGGCTAGCTCAGTGAATATGAAATCAGTATAGTCTAGTAAAAACAATTGTATAAAAATTTCACAATCAACATTAACTTCAAAGCATTAGACGTCCTTAATGTCATTACACGGATTATAACTATTGGATCTTCACACTCATACCTAGCATATAGTTATCAGTACTAATCGAGCAAGTAGATTGAAGGGGTTATGAGTATGAATAAGAATGAAGTTGCCAGAATGACTCAAATAACTGAATGGCGTTAACACAATGCCTTTGCTTTCATAATCTAGTTGGTTCTTAATTAGTTGATCAAAGATTTAATTGGAACTTGAGTAAACCGATTATAATCACACGAACTCTGAAATATTTTTATTTATAATTGTTAATACAGATAATCAATGGAACTGGCAGCTAATCACACACAAACTATACCTTATCACAGTGATAATAACAGTGGTATTAGTGTATCTACTATCATCATGTTCACTGTATTTTTCATAATTGCAACCATCACTCTCCTCATCGTTACTCTAGTTTGCATTGCTGTGCGCCTAAAACATAAACGAAACATTTTCAGGTGGGTGGGAAGCTAGTAGACGGCTTAAAACATCGTCGTAACTTTATTTCTTCAAAATATTCTCTCTACAACGACGTGAAAAACGTTATTTCAAACCATTAGGAGTTTAGAGGCTTGCAAAAGTCACAAGAACAAGCATCAACGCGTGCTAACTTTTTCAGTTCCTTCAAATGTGTCACAGAACGCCAACTACAAGGCACCAACTCCTCTCTCCAACGTCTCTCTGTCGCACCTTTCTTCCCCTGAAAACGACTACGAGCAGCTCCTGGAGCTTCTTCTGCCATCCTCTCACGCAGTCAACGCTAGCCTTGACCCTGCTTCCGTTGGAGAATGCCACAGAGCAGGCAGTTGTGGTGACAACAAAGACGGCGCATCATTTGACGACGTGCAACAAAGAAGCAAAACTTCATTACCTCCACTCAGCGATTCGAGAGTGTACGAAAATGTACAAGTACCCTACCACCACCAACCAGCGCCAGTGAGTGCCCCGTACGACACCGTATACACTCCTCACTCGAGCCTGCAGGCCATGCTGAGAAGGGTGGACCCTCACACCTGCTACGTCACCACCCGACAGGCAAGGACCGCCTCCCGTTTGAAAAGATGATCTCAAGCTCTCAGTGCGAAGAAATGACACAGAAGCTTCCAGTTCGAGAAATAAGTAGGAACTAAGATGGAACCCTTGAAACTCTTGGCATTTGATGCGACACAAATAATATTCGTGATTGTATTGTAATTTCAGGGTATTGTATTGACTTGCAAACGCATCATTTTTCAATTTCAAATTTTTACGTTACGAACCGTATGTTTAAGTTTTTAATGAGAAAAAAACACCTACTTATCTTGCAATGAGGTGAAGGATTGTTTGCCATACAATGAAGTAGACATAGGCAATGGTGTTATTTTTATAATTTTTTAACCTTGAGACTGTTGTGTTTTATTGCATGTCACGAGGCATGGCTTGTGACGTCGAATCCAAATTTTAATTGCAAAAAACCTGAATAGACTGAGTAAGTGCAAAATGTGGGAATGACTGAAAACAAGAGAGGAAAACAAACGTCCATGAAACCATCAACTTGAAATCTTTTTATGCTTTATGTACACAAGTATCATATCAAGTAAGAATCAATAATAGTGAAATCGAATTTCTGCACGCGTCAGGCGGGCCAGCTCTTGAGGGAGGTGATGAGGCCTGGGTGCATGGCTTCAGCACAGCCCAAGACCACCCTCCAGTCCCACTCCAACGACAAGCCCATCTCCTTACGCACCTCCTTCACCACCTCTTCGTAACTCAACACCGACAAAAAAGGAGACGCAGAACGACCTCTGGACGATGATCGAGTCCTCGCTATAGGCTGTGGAGCCGGCCTGTTGCTGGAGGATGGTGATGTTAAGAGACGGTGCTAAAAGGAGGAAGGCGGTGCTAGGAGGAGGGTGGTGGTGGTGGTGGCCTCGAAACTCTACGGGGTTATGCCACTATAATAATATTCGTGTTTGCATTGTATTGCATTTAAAGTGTGGTGTTTGAAAGCGAAGGTGTGGTGCTTGGAAAGGCATTGGTTGAACTGAGCACTTCGTTCTCAATTCATCGTTAACAATTTATTCTTCAACATCACTACCTATATAACTCCATCCAACATCACCACCCATCAACCCCATCCAACAACAACAAAACCCATCCAACAACAACACCACCACCCATCTAACAACACCACTACCACCACCCATCTAACAACAACACCACCATCACCACTCATCTAAAAACAACACCACCACCACCACCCATCCAACAACACCACCATCACCACCCATCCAACAACAACACCACCATCACCACTCATCCAACAACACCACCATCACCACCCATCTAACAACAACACCACCACCCATCCAACAAAAACACCACCACCACCACCCATCCAACAACAACACCACCACCACCATCCAACAACAACACCACCACCACCTCTCATCCAACAACAACACCACCATCACCACCCATCCAACAACAACACCACCATCACCACCCATCCAACAACAACAACAACACCACCACCACCACCCATCCAACAACAACACCACCACCACCACCCATCCAACAACAATACCACCACCACCACCCATCCAACAACAACACCACCACCACCACCCATCCAACAACAAGACCACCACCACCACCCATCCAACAACAACACCACCACCACCACCCATCCAACAACACCACCACCCCCCTCACAGCTTCTGCGTCAAACACTGCACCAGCACCAACACCTTCCTATGCAGCATCTTCATGGCGTGGTGAGGAACAGAGTTACTCACGTGGGGCGGCAAAAGCTCCAACTGCCGATGAAGTGGTGCAACTAAAACAAACAATTCGCTAAACTTAAATATTCAATAATAATAAACTAAAAAAAGTATATATCATTATTATTATTATTATTATTATTATTATTATTATTATTATTATTATTATTATTATTATTGTTAAAAACAACAAGAAAGCCTCCGAGATACACGAAGTACAGTGATGTGTGGCGATGGATGTGAAGGAAAGCTCCAAGAATTTTTAAACTTTTTTGTTCAAACAGTTCGTAGTAGGGCGCTCTTGAACAGTGTGTAATCAGCGCTATACAAATGTTTGATTAGATTAGATTAGATTAGACAAGATTAGATTAGACAAGATTAGATTAGACAAGATTAGATTAGATAAGATAAGATTGAAAGAGGAACCACCAACATCCTTAAGGAATGGTAGTATGAGAGAGTCCTTCACCTTGACGCCTTTGAAGATGTCTCTGTGGTCGTGCATGGAGGGTGCATGGATGGATGGATTGATGAATGGATGGATGGGTAGATGAACGGATGGGTAGGTGAATGGATGAATGAATGAATAAATGGGTGGGTGAATAGATGGGTAAATGACTGACTAGGCGAACAATTGACTGGATGGATAAATGGATGACTGGATGGAGAGATGGGTACATGGATGGATGGATGGGTGGATGGATGGATGGGTGGATGGATGGAGAGATGGGTACATGGATGGATGGATGGATGGATGGATGGGTAGAGAAATACAAAAAATGGATGAAAAACTTGAAGAGAGGGCGAGGCTGAGAAGACTCGTTCCAGAGGTGCAAAAGGTTGCTGGTCAGGAAGGAGCGGTGTTTTTGCTCATAATCCTCCAACGCACATTGCAGCGACACCTAGCGAATGTCGTAAAATTCTGTTACTGATCTCAAAACAAGTTTTCGAAGGCACACCTCTCCGGTGTCAAGGTCGATGAAGCACGAGGGCTGTTCACTGAAACCACACAAGCTTCCTATGCTCCTCAAGGTGTCTTCCCTCTGTGGTGATGACGATGATGATGATGATGATGATGATGATGATGATGATGATGATGATGCTGATGATGATGCTGATGATGATGATAATGATGATGGTGATGCTGATGATGCTGATGATGATGCTGATGATGATGATGATGCTGATGATGATGATGATGCTGATGATGATGATGATGATAACACTAATGATGATGGTGAGAAGCTACTGAACTTATTAGTAGCACCATTTTCGAATAAAAAACCACGAAGTACAAATAAATCCAACTTTCAGGATGCCTTGGACGTGCAAGTCTGGTGAGTAGGGGCGGTAGGTGTGGGTGACGGGGTGGTGACGATGTCGGTGTTGAGAAGGACTGAATTGGGACAAACGGTGCACCATCTGGTGTGTTGCAGTGAGGTTTCATTTTCTCACAAACCATGTCGTCATAGTGATATTGTATGTTCGTTTTGGTCACCAAGGTTACTCACAACAAAACATAGGGAAAAAGTTCCGCTGAGTTCACAAACACTACATTGGAAGAGTAAGTCTTCTCAGTGCTGATGCACGAACGCCACTTGAATGAGATTTTTCGATGTATTGCATCGTTTTATAAGGTCCTTATAAGGCAGCTTTAATGTGTGAACGACAGTGCACAACCACCACACCACCACACCACCACACCTGTGCACCACCACACCACCACACCTATGCACCACCACACCACCACACCTGTAAACCACCACACCACCACACCTATGCACCACCACACCATCACACCTATGCACCACCACACCACCACACCTATGCACCACCACACCACCACACCTATGCACCACCACACCACCACACCTATGCACCACCACACCATCACACCTATGCACCACCACACCACCACACCTATGCACCACCACACCATCACACCTATGCACCACCACACCACCACACCTATGCACCACCACACCACCACACCTATGCACCACCACACCACTGCACTGACGCTCCTACCAGTCCCCCAGCACCTTGTTGATGAGACTGTGGTCGGAGCCGATGACGATGGAGTGGTGTGCCTGTGCTAAGTGGGCCACCACGGCTGTGTGGATCAAGTCCATCGGGAGGTCCTTGTTCCACAGGTTGCCGGGTGTCTGTGGTGGTGTGTCATGGTGACGTTTTGTGTCATAGTGTGTTGGTGTGTCATGGTGATTTAGTGTGTCATGGTGATGTGGTGTGTCATGGTGACGTTTTGTGTCATAGTGTGTTGGTGTGTCATGGTGATTTGGTGTGTCATGGTGATTTGGTGTGTCATGGTGATGTGGTGTGTCATGGTGGCGTTGTGTGTCATGGTGATGTTGTGTGTCATGGTGACGTGGTGTGTCATGGCGATGTTGTGTGTCATAGTGTGTCATAATGAGGAAGTGGGGTTTTGATGGTGAGAGTGAGGTGTGATGTGGTTTGAGCAGATGGTGGTGTAGTGGTTTGATGGTGTGATTAGCGTCGAACTGTAGTGTTGTTACTTGCTGTGAAACTCTCAATAGAATACAATACAATACAATACAAATACGAACATTATTATAGTGGCATTAACCCCGCAGAGTTTCGAGGCCACTCAGAAGCTAATTCATAAGATGAGAAATATACGAACGGTAAGATATAAGAGGTAGATGAGGAAGATGGAGAAGATGAAGATGACGGAGATGAAGATGAATAGAATACCTTACTAACGATCAGTATAACGCCTTATCAACGGTAGAACCATGCGTGGCCAGCAAGCAAACAATCACAAACCAAGTATTTCATGAATAGATCCCTTTGTTATTTATTATTAATACTAATATCAAAATTATTCGTATAATAATTAAAAAAAAATTATTATTTGTATAATTAAAAAAAATATTATTTGTATAATTAATAAAAAAATTATTATTATTATTTTAAAGTTTATAGTTCATGCTCTAGCCAACCACCACGCCCACAGCAGGCCACCCACAGGCACGTCCAGCACAGAGACACTGTTGTCTACCACTTGCACAAGGTCCTTCACACCCTCCCTCACCAGGGCGTATCCATTCGCTGCATTCTACGGTGTTCAAAAAAAAGGTTTTTAATGAAATAAAGATGAATTATGAGTTTAAAAATTCACATTCACAGCCACAAAGACATGCACACCACCGCCACAAAAACATGCACGCCACAGCCACAAAGACATGAAAAACGGCACCACTCACAGTGGCCAAGGTGACTCGGAGCTGCAGCACACAACGCAGCAGCCACTCGTTGAACACGTCCCTCCAGCGCAGGAATGCATCCACCCTCGAGTAGCGTGCCACCAGCACCAGAGAGTGCATGCTCACATCAAACTGACTCAAGGCTCCGAAGGCCACCCCCATCATAGCCAGGCGCTGTGGTGCATTGGTGTTAGGTCAATGTGTGGTGGTGTCACCTTATTGAGGGGGAGTGCATTGAAAGATGAACCTTGTTGATGCAGTGAACAAGTTTTGAGTCGAGATGTGGTTGTGTGGGATCCTTCATTATTTCTGAGCACAGTGCCTGTCGTGCTACCACATTCAAGGTGTCCCAGTCCAGAACCGTCTCTTCATCTCTCTTTTCACCATCTCTCTCATCTTCACTGGCACCATCTTCCACTTCAGAAGGATTTTTCGAATTATTTTTTTTCTTTTCTGGTCTTTTGCCAAGGACCCACATATTTCTTACCTGAAATATAAACAATCATCATTGGCTTTTCAGTAACACAATATTATCACCTTGGGTCCATAAATGTTATCCCAGTGGCACAAAACGACTGCCTCGATAGTTTTTTCAGAAATTTCACAGTCAACGTGAAAAATGGGAATCTTGCTGTAAAGAAACTTGTTTGCATCCTTGGATGATTCTTTGATTTCGTTGTTTGGTGTAGGATGTTTAAGAGCTTCTTCTTTTCTATCGTTGTCACTTCCATCAGATATTTGCATTGTGGAAAAAAATGTCACAGAGTAACTACAACAATAAGATTTTTATCAGTTATAAACTTCCAAACATTCTTTGAATCATCTGAGCTTGAATAATTAAGTGAAAATATAGGGTAGGGTTAAAAGCAAACATCTGAATAATCACAGTTTTTATTGGTTGTTGATCAATAATTATCAAACCTACTCAGTTAGAAAAGATATTACTTTCAAGCTTTTACTTAGATTAACTTTTAGTGCTTATTTCGTGAGCGCCAAGTATATACCGGTTTAGTCCATAGTTCGTGTTTCTTGTGAAGTTTTGTAGTCAAAATTTTTAATCATTCCCAAAATCAAATATTTAAAATTTCTGTCGGAAATGTCAACTAAAAGGAAAGCGGAACTGTTTGCGACCACCCCAGTAACTAAAAAATCGAAGGTTTATATCATTTATAGAGGATACTATTATAAATGATTGTGCCGCTTAATGAATGATTTTACTTTTTTTTATTCATTTTGAAATTCTAATTCAATCATTTTTCATTCTTGTTGAAATTTTTTTAAATATTTTTTCACATAATACTTCACTCTCATTTCCTGCAAGACGACGGACTCAGCTAAAAAAGATGGAAAAATCCCTAAAAAAACTGCACCCAAAAAGAAGCCTTTAGACACCAAAAAAAAGACCATTCCAAGCGTTAGCAAGTTGGATTTCAGCAGCCAGTCGACAACCAAGGATGGGAAAAAGTGGAACTTTAAGTTGTCCACGTGGAATGTTAACGGCATCAGGGCCTGGTGTGAGGTCTGTGCTAAGTCAACGAAGTGATGGTGTTCTTCAACTTATCAATCAATTCATTTTAGTTATAAACTTATCATTTTAGTAGCAATAGTAATTCAGCAGTGACCAGGTAAGCCATCTTCACATCACATTGGCACCACAGAAGAACGGTCACTCGTACCTGGGTCATGAGGATGCCGATGTGGTCTGCCTGCAGGAGACCAAGTGTGACACCCACAACATCCCAGCTCCTGCCAAGCCTGAAGGTTTTTATGCTGTGATGTCTAATCTTATTGTCATTTTATTTATTTTTATTTTTTCTGTTATACCTTATTTTATTGTTGTTTTATGCGGCCATGTGCATAGGAATAATGCATTGGTAGCTTTGTTAATCATGCTAACATAGCTTATTTAAATATTG
>OX387247.1:12569011-12571511 GCA_947562095.1 Branchellion lobata
TCGCTCCCTCCCTTCCTTTCACCTCCTTCACTCCCTCCATTCCTTTCACCTCCTTCACTCCCTCCCTTCCTTTCACCTCCTTCACTCCCTCCCTTCCTTTCACCTCCTTCACTCCCTCCCTTCCTTTCACCTCCTTCACTCCCTCCCTTCCTTTCACCTCCTTCACTCCCTTCATTACTTCTAACATTCTTTTACGCTCCTTCCGCTAATCTCTTCAACGCTTCTTTCTCCTTATTTGTATATAATTATATTTATATATTAATAATATATATTATTCATTTATAAATTGTATAAAATTGGTTAAATATTCCATAAGTATAAGTTGTGGTAGCACAGGCAGCCTCCCTCAGGCACTTGTACCCCGCTCTGGAGGGTGCCTACACCTACTGGTCCTACATGGGCAACGCCAGAGCCAAGAACACCGGATGGTGGGTGGCTTATATTTGAGGGCATGTGCCATTAACACCCATGATTTCAAGGAGTAAAATAAAGACATTTTTTCGATGTTTTGTACTATCTTTTCGATATTTTGTACTATCTTTTCGATATTTTGTACTATCTCTTCGATATGTTTTTCGATATTCGATCACCTTCTCGACCACACAGGCGCCTCGACTACTTCATGCTTAGCAAGAGCCTGCTTCCCTCGTTGTGTGACGTGGTGATCAGAAGGGAGGTCTTCGGCAGTGACCATTGTCCTCTGGTACTCTATCTGAGCTTGTGACGCGCAAGCAGGAGAAGAAGGAAGAAGAAGAAGAAGAAGAAGAAGAAGAAGAAGAAGAAGAAGAAGAAGAAGAAGAAGAAGAAGAAGAAGACGAATTTAACAAACATCTTTTTATAAGCCCTATACGATTATTTAAATGTTGTTTTCAAATATATGTTTAAAACCTTCAAATTTATAGCGAAGCGTGAATGCGAGGAATAGCCGTCATTGAATGTGTTTTATCTGAATCGTTTAAGCGTTCAAGGTATCGACCCTTCTTCCTTCACCCCCTGTACCCTCTGTAGCCGTACCCAGGACCTGGAGGATCTGAGAGGTTTGTTGTGGTTGCATCTAACGAAACTTGTATACTTCATCCCCCCTATCGAAACCAACCCAAACAAATACAATAACTCCAGACTAGATTCAAAGTGTTACTTCAATCTAGTCAAAGGTTATGTGCTATCTGTGTTATCTGCACCAACCGCACAGGAAGTCGGTGGGACAGTTGTTGGAGCACAGGTCACATTTCTTGCCTGGAGTGAACGGCCTTGATCCGGGGTAGTAGCCACTGTGTGCCCGTTGCACGTGGTAGTTGTCAGTGGTGTCAACGTGAAAGAGATTTTGGATTTGAAAAGAAAAAAGGCTGTGTGAAAGAGACTGGCGTGTTAAGAACTGATGCAGCGCCTGCTCACCTGATTTCGAACTTGCAGACGATGATGGCTTTAGTTTTGAACTTTTCATACTCTTCACCGTGGCTGTAGCTGTCGCAGATTTTGTACGTACAACCAACCTTCTCCGTGTCCGCCGCGTAGATCTGAAGGAGGCTCTTGCAATGTAAAAGTCAAGTAAATGTAAAGGTTCTGAGACTGACTAGAGTTATTGGGATCTTATGTAAATTGAGCATATCATTGTTGAAAACTGTAGATGGCTCAAATGGCTGCTTAAGGTCAAGTGGGGTTGCACCAGTGTGAAGTAGAGGCACATGACGTCGTTCTTGGGACATTTGAGGTCCTTGTACGTCTTCTGTCCCCTCCACCACAGTATCATGGCCAGTCTGAGGTCAGGGTACACTTTACCTGCAAGTTGTGGTGGCGATGATGGAGGTGGTGTGGTGGTGATGATGGAGGTGGTATGGTGGTGTAATGATGGTATAATAGTGGTGTACTGATGGTATAAGGGTTGTGTATTGGTGATGATGATGATTATGCTGGTGTAGAGGTGCAAAAACTACCAATCAAAAATAATTTTCGATTAAACTAAAAAATCATATAACTGAAAATAAAAAAAAACAGAACCAAAGATTAAAAAATAAGTTCGCTGAGTCACAAGACACACAGGCGCACCGTTGAGGGTGACGTTGTACTGGGACAAGTCCATGGCTATAGTGGCGTCCCTGGTGTCCACGAGTTTTAAGCTGCATGAGTCTGAAACCGTATGTGACCAGTCCTCAAATTTTTTGTCCCACGACTGGTTGTGTATGCGTGTGTTTGTTTGTGTTTGCTTGTGTGTGTGTGTGTGTGTGTGTGTGTGTGTGTGTGTGTGTGTGTGTGTGTGTGTGTGTGTGTGTGTGTGTGTATGTGTGTGTGTGTGTGTGTGTGTGTGTGTGTGTGTGTGTGTGTGTGTGTGTGTGTGTGTGTGTGTGTGTGTGTGTGTGTGTGTGTGTGTGTGTGTGTGTGTGTGTGTGTGTGTGTGTGTGTGTGTGTGTGTGTGTGTGTGTTGTGTTTGTTTGTTTGTTTGTGTATATTATCTATATTCTAATCTGATAAAATCTTTTATATAGCGCTGATTCCACACTCT
>OX387247.1:12579011-12591511 GCA_947562095.1 Branchellion lobata
GTGTGTGTGTGTGTGTGTGTGTGTGTGTGTGTGTGTGTGTGTGTGTGTGTGTGTGTGTGTGTGTGTGTGTGTGTGTGTGTGTGTGTGTGTGTGTGTGTGTGTGTGTGTGTGTGTGTGTGTGTGTGTGTGTGTGTGTGTGTGTGTGTGTGTGTGTGTGTGTGTGTGTGTGTGTGTGTGTGTGTGTGTGTGTGTGTGTGTGTGTGTGTGTGTGTGTGTGTGTGTGTGTGTGTGTGTGTGTGTGTGTGTGTGTGTGTGTGTGTGTGTGTGTGTGTGTGTGTGCCTTTGAACGTACCTATATGTTGTACAAGCAACTGATCCAAGGCACTCATCACTCACCCTTGAGCTCGGTGTTGGAGTTGACGATGGAGGCGTGGCTGAAGTCGTTCAACTTCAAGTCCAGGTTCTCAGACACCAAAACCGTGTCTAACTGTATGTACGTTCCACAGTTCAAATGAATAAATAAAAAAATAATAAACAAATAAATGAATAACTAAATAAATATACAAAAAATAAACAAATAAACAAACAAATAAACAAACAAACAAACAAACAAACAAACAAACAATCAAACAAACAAACAAATAAACAAACAAATAAATAACTAAATAAATAAGCAAAAAAACAAACAAACAAACAAACAAACAAACAAATAAACAAGCAAACAAACAAACAAACAAACAAATAAACAAACAAATAAATAACTAAATAAATAAATAAACAAACAAACAAACAAACAAACAAATAAACAAACAAATAAATAACTAAATAAATAAACAAATTGAGTGAACATTCGATTAATTAACTTGCACTACTCAAGTGGCAACACACGAATTGTGGGGGGGCAAGCAGACACCTTGACGTTCCGATGCACCACATTCTTGTGGTGCATGTACTTCACTGCCCCCAACAACTGCATCATCACCTCGCTGTGTGGTCATTGTCCTTATCAAGTACACTACCAATATTTAGTATAGTATTAATAATAATGATAATAATAATAATAATAATAATAATAATAATAATAATAATAATAATAATAATAATAATAATAATAATAATAATAATAATAATAATAATAATAATAATAATAATAATAATAATAATAATAATAATAATAATAATAATAATAATAATAATAATAATAATAATAATAATAATAATAATAATAATAATAATAAAAATAAACTAATAATAATAATAGTAATAATATAATTAATAATAATAATAATAATAATATAAATAATAATAATAAAAATAATAATAATAATAAAAATAAAAATAATAATAATAATAATATAAATAATAATAATAATAATAATAGTAATAATATAAATAATAATAATAATAATAATAGTAATAATAACAGTAAAAAATAAATTAAGAAATTGTAATTATAATTAAAATAATAATGTGCAATAAACCAATTTTGTGGAGTTATTATCAATCAGCACAGCCACGCCCCCTACCGAATCTCCACCCTCTGCATCTTGCCGTGTTCCGACAGGTAGTCGTGTAGGTTCTTCTTGGGGTATCTGAGGTGGAGCAAAACCATTGCCAGTCACGTGGTTATAAGTCTCGCTCGCTCGTGTTGGCGCTTTAAAAAATAAATTCGTTATTTTATTGATATTTTGAAAAAGATTATTATTAACTTTATTCTTTGATTAATAAATTTATTATTTGATTAATAAACTATAAAATTTTAACTCTGCCATTTCATTCGTATTAAACAATTAGATGGCTCATTGGATACAAACGCTTCGGTGAGGATCATGAGGTGCGATGGAGTCTCAAACACCGACATTATTCTCACTGTGGGTTGTTCATTGTGTTCTTGCTCACTACTTGTTCATTGAAGATTATCGTTTAATTTTATTTCATATTTGATCAGCTACCGATTGTGAGAATTAATTTGAGATGTTCTTAGACGATAGCGCCAATGGAAGTGCTTAACGCAAGAAACGAAGGCAGGAACGTATGTTGGGGTGCTTCTTGCAAAGGTTCATCAGCTGGATCTCAATTTGACCGACTTTTTTGTGGTCGCCATCATACATCGTCACGTCTACCATCTTCACCGACAACATCGTCTGCTTCTTCAAGTCCTTGCAGTTCTTCACAACGTAGTTGGGGCCTCTGGTGGTTCGATGAAAAGTCAACAAAGTTCGATAAAAAGTCAAAAAAAAAAAATTAAAAGTGAATCGATACACACCTTTGGATGACTGCGCTTTCCAAGTTAAACATGGACTGGAAAGCACCAGGCTTGGTATAAGTCTTGAATCCCGATTTCAACATTTTTTTATGCTTTTGTATTGTATATTGCTATTGGAATGTTTTAAAAAGTTACTGTGCACTAGAATAACGGTCGACTTTCAATCGTAGAAACAATAAAATTGCAGACGAAACTTGTGTTGTTTGCTGTCAAGGCGACAAAGAAACTCTAGTATTTTTTATGAACCACAAATATTTTGAATAATAAATAAAAACCAGTTAAAAGTTTGAAAAAACTTAAAAAAATATTATTCTGATTCTGAATCTTCAACCAGCACAACTTTTTTGGACTCTTTGGAAGGCGTCAGTTCTGGAGACTGAGATAGGGCACAGAAGATGGACTTGAGCTGGTAAGTGATGAAAATATTTGAATGAATTATTGATTTATATATTTATTAATTACAATTTTAATATAAATCGAACAAAGTAAAAATAATTATAAATCGCTAAATGAAAAAAAAACTTTTTTTTAAATTTAGGATGAAATCGTGTTGAATTAATTACTTCAAAGGAGGCTACACAACAAAGATCACGTAAGAGAGTGAATTGAACCTTCTTGTTGGGAGGTTCTCGCGGTGGAGATGCTTCAACGACGTCGTTGTCTTCTTCCTCCTCACCACTGCCCCCCATTTCTACATCACCTCCTCCATGCTCCCCTTCAACCTCATCTCCACCATCCTCCTCATCAGCTTTTTCAAAATTGCTTTCGAAGGCGCCATTGGCAACACCATCACCACTCACGTTGTTATCATCGACACCCATACAGCCAACGTTGCTCACGTCTACGTGATTATTGTCTTCTTCTTCCTCTTCCGCCGACTTTTTCTTGCGCCTTTTAACTTTTTTTTTCGGTGCTTCTTTGCTCCTGGAAATTGAAAAAATAAAAATGAAACTACGTACCAAAACAACAAGCGAAGAATCGGAATGAAGCTCCGTGCGAAGTAATGGTGACCAACTTGAGAGGAGTCTGGGTGGTGCTGAGGTGTTCAGAAGCCACAGTGGCCAGCACCAAGTGGCACTCGAACGAAGGGTCCGTCTCCAGAGCAAAGACTATGGGCCTGGCGGTGATGGTGTTCGATGTTGAGAATGAGGAACAGTGGGCTTTGAATACAATGCAATACTATGCAAAACACAATAAAATACAGTAGGATAGAGTGCAGAGCAGATGTGCCCTCAAACACCCTCTCACCTGCCTGCCTGGTCTGCATACATGGAGAGATCCATGTTGCTCAGCTCACAGAAGAAGAGAAAAGCCTGAGGAGGTGGCTGTGACTCGATGAAGCCGTTTAAAAAAAACTTATGGCATTTCAATAGCTTCACGAAAACCAATGCAACAACCATACAAATAAACCCCGAAATATTCTGCCCTGCAACACCACAGCTCCCCCTCTTTCTCTTCCACACTCCTCCTCCTCCTCCTCCTCCTCTTTTTCCTCCTCTTTTTCCTCCTCTTCCCCCTCTTCCTCCTCCTCCTCCTCCTCCTCCTCCTCCTCCTCCTCCTCCTCTTCCTCCTCCTCCTCCTCCTCCTCTTTTTCCTCCTCTTCCTCCTCCTCCTCCTCCTCCTCCTCCTCCTCCTCCTCCTCCTCCTCCTCCTCCTCCTCCTCCTCCTTCTCCTCCTCCTCCTCCTCCTCCTCCTCCTCCTCCTCCTCCTTCTCCTCTTCCTCCTCTTTCTTCTCTTTCTTCTCTTTCTTCTCTTTCTTCTCTTTCTCCTCTTTCTCCTCCTCCTCTTCCTCCTCCTCCTCCTCCTCCTCTTCCTCCTCTTTCTTCTCTTTCTTCTCTTTCTCCTCTTTCTCCTCCTCCTCTTCCTCCTCCTCCTCCTCCTCCTCCTCCTCCTCCTCCTCCTCCTCCTCCTCCTCCTCCTCCTCCTCCTCCTCCTCCTCCACATCTTTCTTCTTCCTCCACATCTTTCCCTCCTCACAAACCCGAAACTCCTTGAGGCAAAACACCGAAATTGTGTCTTCACTGAAGCTGTACTCGTCAAACTCGCCTGATGAAGATGACGACGACGACGATGATAATGACGACGACGACGACGACGATGGTGATGAAGATGATGATGCTAATGATGAAGATGATATTGTTAAAATAATTTTTTAAAAGATGAATAAAAGAGGTCTTAACAACAGCGACCAGGACGACAGTGACCAAGCAACAGCGACTTACTCGAGTGCAGAACGACCTCAGTCTTGACACAACCTCCGGAGACCTCTGTGTGAGAGGACTAGCATGAAGCTCACTAGCCTTCGGGCCTCCCCTCCTCACCCACCTTGTTTGTGGTCGAGGTGGTTCCGGAAGGAGATGGAGTGGGCAGACATCGACACCTTCATCTCATCCACCCCAGTCTGAAAGTTTCCCACCACGTCTATCAAAAGCCTGCGTGGAGGCCGTGTTATGGAGCTGGTGTACTATATCGTTTTATTTTATATTTTATGAATTATACAAATATTCATAATTAATAATATAATTATAATTATTTATCATTAAAACCCGATATAATGGAATATTAGTGTATCATAATAATTCAGTACATCCCTGAAAATTGAACTGTTGATAATGGAAGAAGCAATCAAGTTGGCCCACTTGGAGGGGCTTCTGAGGGAGTTGAGGGATGTTTGGGTGTTGAAGATGGCCTTGAGCTTCTCACACTCACTGTATGTCAGCTTAAATGTCTTCACCAAACCTGCGCATGTGTGTGTGTGTGTGTGTGTGTGTGTGTGTGTGTGTGTGTGTGTGTGTGTCTGTCTGTGTGTGTGTGTGTGTGTGTGTGTGTGTGTGTGTGTGTGTGTGTGTGTGTGTGTTTGTGTGTGTGTGTGCGTGCGTGTGTGTGTGTGTGTGTGTGTGTGTGTGTGTGTGTGTGTGTGTGTGTGTGTGTGTGTGTGTGTTTGTTAGTGAGTATAATGCATGTTCCTAGAACTCTATAAAATAATTAAATCATGGCGTTAACCATTGTTACTACTCTACCATTACACCACTGACCCACCATATCTGCAAAAGAGAGTGAAGACAAATCTGTCAGCGTCAGAGTCGAGGGAGAGACGACACCGGTCGACCAGCTTGTCCATGTTGGAGCCTCCCTTGAAGACAGTCAAACAGGACTGCAAATGTGAAAAAGAAACCAGTGTGTTAATTGCAAAATGACAAAATGTATAATGATGCCGAGTGTACCTTTGTGTAAACTTTGCATTTGAGAATTTCCTCTTTGTCATTTTCTTTGTGACGTTGGTTTTTATTTTCTTCTTCATCGTCATTTTCTAGTTCATGGTCGTCATTTTCATCATTGGAATGAGAGTTGTGTAATGACTTGTGTTGGTACTTGATGAAGAAAGATGGCTTGAAGAAGAAAGTAGCAAAGGCTGACCTGCTCGAGTTCACAGTCCTCACTGACAGCTAGTGGGTTTACGAATTAAAAATAATATCACCACAAGTTGAGTTTTGTATGTTAGTTCTATAAATAGCATTATGGCTATTCTCACTCCATTAGCATCTGCTTCAAAATAAATTTCATCGCCAATCTTCGACAAAGCGTGGATAACTCTTGCAAATACTGTAAAATTTATTATAGTTAGTTTTTGTGTAAAGATAATAATGTATAAAGACGAGTAATGAGACACCTCTATATAAGCTGAGTTGAATGCTAAGTTGAAAATAACTTTTATAATAACCTTTGAGATTTACTCCAGGTATGACACAGAGCATTTCAGAAAAACCATTAAGAATAAGACAAACTTTAAACTATATTTCGCGCAAACTCAAAAACTTAAATTCACTTTTGAGAAAAAGTATTAAAAGAAATTCTTATGATTTTTTCAAATTTTCAATTTTTTTGATAATTGGAAGAATTAATAGAATTTCTATATTATTAATGTATAAAATTTTTTGTCACCAAAAAAAAATTAGTTTCTATAAACAAACACTTTAACTGCGAAAGTTATAGGCTGTTGATCAATTTATAACTATTTTCTATCAAATTGAGAGTCATAGTTTTGGTACTATAATAATCTTATTTTTAAAAGTTTAGATTCAAGATTTCAAGCCTAAATTTCACAAAGATCGTTCTACAGTCGTTGTGAAACAATGCCAAACTTTAATTCAGTTGATCGTCTGCAGGGAAGTGAGAACGATAAAAAAGGTGGATTAGTGATTATGAAGAAAGCAGATTCTGACAAAGATGACGCTTTCAAGAAGCCACATTCTCTTTACACCGGTTTGTTTGAGTGAATATAAAAAAGTAATGTCAGTGAGCGTTTCAATTAACAATTTCCATTGAGTTAACAAAACTAACGTTTCGACTAGGTTAAATTCATGAAATATATTTTTGAAAGGAAAGTCAAAGTTGGGTTTGGACAAATTGGCTGCTAGAATGAAGGAACACAAGTAAGCTTTTAGACTCACTGCAGTAATTTTGTTATAATTATCTTTTTCATTAATTTTTTTTAGTTTAGTTTTCTGAAATCTTCTTGATAATCTTCTAAGGATATCTTCCAGAAATCTCTATGCTGCCACCAATCACAGGAAGCACTATAGAGAGAGGCAGGATGAGACTCCAGGCCACTCGAGCACTGACGATTTCACAAGGAGGCAGAAAAAACATCACCGAGGCGACTTCCACACAACCAAGAAAAACAAAGGTTGAACAAAACTCCATCAAACATCACTGCATCAGTTTCATCTACTCTCCTCACTTCCCCTATCAACATTAATGGCACCACCTTCATCCTCACACAAATTTCACACTAGACACCGACAAGGTCTCAAGCTCATCGTCTCGGAGGGGTGGTGGTGAGGAGGAGGATAGAGGATGGGACACTCCGAGGAGGGATGGGGGGAGAACACCCAGAGGTTCAGTTTCTTCTTCCATATATTGAGTTGTCTCTAAACCTCAATTAGCTCCGATGGTCGAGCTGTCTTTGAAACTTAGTTGGCTCTGATGATTGCCCGTCTCTTGTTTGGTTGAGCCTTATCACATCCACCACCTCATGCACCCAATCAATCACTACATTTGGAATCATCATCACAGGCTCTTGGGAGGATGAGGGTGATGATGGGGGAGGGGGCTCTCATAGGAGGCAAGGGTGGGACTCTGAAAGATCTTCATCACGATCTCACCATCGGCACTCTAGGTCTTGTCATTCCTTACTCAACGTTCAACACCATGGCAACACCATGACAACGCTAACGTCACCGTCACCACACCAACATCACCATCTTAATACTGATTTCATCATGACAACATCAACATCACCACAACAACATAACCATGACAACATCAACATCACCATGACAACACCAACATCACCATGACAACACCAACTTCACCATGACAACACCAACATCACCATGACAACACCAACTTCACCATGACAACATCAACTTCACCATGACAACACCAACATCGCCATGACAACACCAAATTCTCCATGACAACACCAACATCACCATGACAACACCAACATCACCATGACAACACCAACTTCACCATGACAACACCAACTTCACCATGACAACATCAACTTCACCATGACAACATCAACATCACCATGACAACACCAACTTCATCATGACAACATCAACTTCACCATGACAACACCAACTTTACCATGACAACATTAACATCACCATGACAACACCAACTTCACCATGACAACATCAACTTCACCATGACAACAGACGTGCTCATGCTTCTCCATATCCGACTCCGTCACACCAGTACAACACATGGATGGAGGGAAAATCTATCAAGTACACCCCTCGAGAAGGGAGAGAGAGAGGAAGTGAGAGGAGGAATGATGACAGGAGAAGTGAAAGAGTGGGGGGAAGTGAGAGGAGGACTGAGGAGAAGGATGTGGTCAGAGGTGAGTGGGTGAGCGGGTAGGTGTATGATCTGACCTTTTAGGATTTTGAATTTTTTGAGTTTTGATAAATACATCATCATCATAGTATCATCATCATAGTATCATCATCATGTCTTTATCATCATTATAGTATCATCATCAACATCGTCATTGTGTCATCATCATAGTATCATCATCTTCATCATCATCATCACCACCAACATCATCATCATCTTCATCATCTTCATCATCACCATCACCATGTTGCTGTAACAGATGAGGAGTGGATGGAGGACGAGTTGAGAGCAGACAGGCAGTGGTACACAATGGATGAGGGTAGGTGCCTCTTCCTATTGTGATGGCCTCCTCCACCACCATCAACACCACCACCACCAAGATCACTACCAGAACTATCAAAAACACCACCACTATACCTTTATCACTGCCTTCAATTTGATTTTATCACACTACCACACACCAACAAACCCTACCACACCACACCACTCCACACCACACCACTCTACACCACACCACCTCACACCACACCACACCACACCACTCCACACCACATCACACCACACCACTCCACACCACACCACGCACACCACACCACATCACACCACTGCAGGCAAGGACTTGGAGTATCTGGCAGCGCAGGAGAGCACCGAGTACATGAAGAAGAAGCAGGAGTCGAGTGCCCGCAAACTCACAGCACAACAAAAACACATCCAACAGGTGGTTCTCCACTTCCCTTAGCAACCATCCACCTCCCTTAGCAACCATAAACCTCTTTTAGCAACCATCCACCTCCCTTAGCAACCCTTAGGCTCAAACTTCGATTTCGATTTGGATTTCGAGGCTTTGTAATGTGAAAGTTATTTCTGATGGTTTTTCATTATTGTGTGGTTTGTTTTATAAATGCTATTTCTTCCTTCTTTTATTTCCATCCGGAACATTCTTCCACTCACGCCACCGCGGGCCACCAGGAGAACGAGAAGTGGGAGCTGGACAGGATGTGCAAAAGTGGCGTCATCCAAATGAACCCCACAGACCCCAACAACGACAACGTGTGTTCTTTAACTCATTCATTACGTCACTAACTCTCCAATCGCCAAGCAGAGCCATTCTGACCTGCGGTTGTTCAATTGTGGTTATCACTCAATAATATTCTGTGTTGTATACTTATAAATAGCTTCTCATCTCAATCATCATTCAACCAACTAGTTAACCTGTTTTAATTAATATAAATCAGTTTAGGTGGATTAATAAATCACTACAATAATGTTTCAAAACACTCGCCAGGTGGGGGTAGAGAAGCGGGTGGTGATTCTGACACACAACATTGTGCCTCCCTTCCTCGATGGACGCATCGTCTTCACCAAGCAGCCCGAGCCCGTCTTCCCTGTCAAGGTTCACTAACGTTGCAACTCTCTCCTCCCCATCCCACCTTACTCCTCTCCTCTCCATCCCACCTCACTCTTCTCTTCCCCATCCCACCTCACTCTTCTCTTCCCCATCCCACCTCACTCTTCTCTTCCCCATCCCACCTCACTCCTCTTCTCCCCATCCCACCTCACTCTTCTCTTCCCCATCCCACCTCACTCTTCTCTTCCCCATCCCACCTCACTCCTCTTCTCCCCATCCCACCTCACTCTTTTCCTCCCCATCCCATCTCACTCCTCTCCTCCCCATCCCACCCCACTCCTCTCCATCCCATCTTTTTCCTCTTCCTACCATCCCACCTCACTCCTCTTCTCCCCATCCCACCTCACTCTTTTCCTCCCCATCCCACCCCACTCCTCTCCATCCCATCTTATTCCTCTTCCTACCATCCCACCTCACTCCTCTTCTCCCCATCCCACCTCACTCTTTTCCTCCCCATCCCATCTCACTCCTCTCCTCCCCATCCCACCCCACTCCTCTCCATCCCATCTTTTTCCTCTTCCTACCATCCCATCTCACTCCTCTCCTCCCCATCCCACCCCACTCCTCTCCATCCCATCTTTTTCCTCTTCCTACCATCCCACCTCACTCCTCTTCTCCCCATCCCACTCTACTCCTCTCCTCCCCATCCCATCTCACTCCACCTGTAGTTACCATCGTTTTGTTATTGTTATTATTCTCATTGTTTTGATTTCTTTTTTTTTTTAATTTTTTTATTAATTTTATTAATATTTTCATTATTTTTATTATTTTCATATTTATTTATTTATTATTATTATTATTATTATTATTATTATTATTATTATTATTATAATAATAATAATTATTATTATTATTAATTTTATTTTTATTATTATTGTTATTCAATGCCACCGCAGGACCCTGGCAGTGACATGGCGGTGGTGGCTCGTAATGGCAGTCACGTGGTCAGGAAGTACAGAGAACTCAAGGTAGATGGACGCATGCATGCATGGATGGATTCATGCATGGATGGATGGATGAATAGATTAATGAATGGATAAAAGGCTGGATAATGGATAATAGATACAGGGATGGATGAATGGATGAGTAGATGGGTGGTTGAATGGATTGAGGGGGTGGATGGATGAATGGATGAGTAGATGGATGGATGAATGGATGAGTAGATGGGTGGTTGAATGGATGGAGGGGGTGGATGGATGAATGGATGAGTGGATGGATGGATGAAAGGATGAAGGGATGGATAGATGGAAGGATGAGGGGATGGATGAATAGAAGGATGAGGGAATGGATGGATGGATGGAAGGATGAAAAGAGCCCATGAACGCAGGAGCGCAAGCGGTCTCAGAACAAGGTGTGGGAGATGTCGGGCTCGAAGATCGGAGAGATCCTGGGAGTGAAGAACGTGGAGGAGGAGGAGGTGGGTGGTGTCTTGTTAGGGTTTTCCAATGCTTCACTTTACAATTCATGCTCTCACCAACAAGCGTGTCCAAACACACACACACACACACACACACACACACACACACACACACACACACACACACACACACACACACACACACACACACATACACACATACACGTACACAGAAGAAGAAGGAGGTGAAGGAGGAGGTTGACTACAAGACGGGTCAGAAGTTCTCGGACCACATGCACGACCTCGAGGGGCCTGTGTCGGAGTTCTCAAAGAGGAAAACCATGAAGCAACAACGACAGTTCCTGCCCATCTACCGAGTCAGAGATGAGGTTTGTGTGTGTGTGTGTGTGTGTGTGTGTGTGTGTGTGTGTGTGTGTGTGTGTGTGTGTGTGTGTGTGTGTGTGTGTGTGTGTGTGTGTGTGTGTGTGTGTGTGTGTGTGGGTGTGTGGGTGGGTGTGTGTGTGTGTGTGTGTGTGTATGTGTGTGTGTGTGTGTGTGTGTGTGTGTGTGTGTGTGTGTGTGTGTGTGTGTGTGTGTGTGTGTGTGTGTGTGTGTGTGTGTGTGTGTGTGTGTGTGTGTGTGTGTGCCTGTGTGTATGTGTGTGTGTGTGTGTGTGTATGTGTGCCTGTGTGTATGTGTGCGTGTGTGTGTGTGTTTGGATGCTTACTGACGATTGCAATGGGAACCCTCACAGCTGTTGAGAATCGTGAGCGAGAACAACGTGGTGGTGATAGTGGGCGAGACGGGGTCGGGGAAGACCACTCAGCTGACGCAGGTGCTTGCTTGCTTCAGCCCTTGTGAAATATATCCGCCATCATTATCATTTGTATTTAAAAAAATAACATCAACAATAATAATGATAACAAACACAATAATAATAATAATAATAACAATAATAATAATAATAATAATAACAATAATAATAATAATAATAATAATAATAATAATAATAATAATAATAATAATAATAATAACAATAATAATAATAATAGGGACACTACTAATAACTACCGTGCTTTTGAAAGTTGCTTGAAGCGTCAGTACCATTATAAATGCCATGGTTGTAGGCCCGCCTGCCACGTGCATTGTTATTCACATTTTCATTACAACTCTTCCATGGAAGCACCGTGCATGCTCCACAGTACCTGCACGAGGCGGGTTACAGCAGGCATGGCATGGTAGGGTGCACACAGCCAAGGAGGGTGGCAGCCATGTCGGTGGCCAAGCGGGTGTCCACCGAGATGTCCGTGAGGCTCGGTGCCGAGGTGGGCTATGCCATCCGCTTTGAAGACTGCACCTCCGAGGTGTGTCAGTGTGGGTGGTGTGGTGTGGGGTTGTGTGGGTAGAGTTTTGTGGATTAGTGGTGTTGTATGTTGTTGTCGTGCTGTATTCCTCCACCCTAAACTCACCCCAACCACCCACTCACCACCCCCCACCCACTCCCTCCCCCCCCCCACACAGAGCACCCGCATCAAGTACATGACAGACGGAATCCTTTTGAGAGAGTCCCTCAGGGAGCCTGATCTTGACCACTACAGGTGGGCGATAGGAAGCAGGGATGC
>OX387247.1:12596511-12611511 GCA_947562095.1 Branchellion lobata
CTCCATCCATCCTTCCCTCTATCCTCCATCTATCCTTCCCTCCATCATCCATCCATCCTTCCCTCATCCTCCATCCATTCTTCCTTCTATCCTCCATCCATCCTTCCCTCTATCCTCCATCCATCCTTCCTTCTATCCTCCATCCATCCTTCCCTCTATCCTCCATCTATCCTTCCCTCATCCTCCATCTATCCTTCCCTCATCCTCCATCCATCCTCCCCTCTATCCTCCATCTATTCTTCCCTCTATCCTCCATCCATCCTTCCCTCTATCCTCCATCCATCTTCCATCCCCTCTAGGAGCACTCACCCCCGTGGGACGCAGCATGGGAGAGTTGCCATTAGACCCTTGCCTCTCCAAGATGCTGGTCATGTCGGTGCAGATGCGCTGCTCTGTGGAGATATTGGTAAGTGGTGGGAAGGTTGAAGGAGATATTGATGAGTAGTGAGGGGATTGTGAGGTTGATGAATAGTGAGGAGATTGAGGGGTGTTTGAAGAGTTAGTTGAGGCTCACGGAGGCTTCGACCACTCTGCAGACCATCGTGTCCATGTTGTCCATCCCCTCCATCTTCTACCGTCCCAAAGGCAGGGAGGAAGAGTCAGACCAGGTGGGAGTTTTAAATGCTTCTACTTGCCTTCCGCTCACGCCACACCACCACGTCACCACCACGCCACACCACCATGCCACACCACCACGCCACACCACCATGCCACACCACCACGCCACACCACCATGCCACACCACGCCACACCACCATGCCACACCACGCCACACCACCACGTCACACCACGCCACACCACCACGCCACACCACCATGCCACACCACGCCACACTACCATGCCACACCGCCACGCCACACCACACCTCACCCCACCATACACCACCACACCACACCACACCCCACCACACCCCAGGTGCGTGAGAAGTTCCAGGTGAGCGAGAGTGACCACTTGTCGCTGGTGAACATCTACAACCAGTGGAAAGTCAACAAGTACTCTTCCACCTGGTGCCTCAAAAACTTCATCCACGTCAAAGCCATGAAGAAGGTCCCTGTCTTCTTCCCTGTCTCCTTCCCTGTCTTCTTCTTTGTCATCTTCTTTGTCTTCTTCTTTGTCTTCTTCTTTGTCTTCTTCTTTGTCTTCTTCTTTGTCTTCTTTTTCTTCTTCTTTGTCCTCTTCTTTGTCTTCTTTTTTGTCTTCTTCCTGTCATCCTCGTTGTCAGCTTCATTTTCATCGTTATTATTTTCATTATCATCATCTTCATCGTTCTCATCATCATCGTTATCATCATTACGACCACACCGCACCACATCATCACACTTCACCACCACACCATCACACCTCACCACACTACACCTCACCATCACACCTCACTAAACCACACCACCACACCTCACCACACCTCACCACACCACACCACACCACACCACACCTCACTACACCACACCACCACACCACACCTCACCACACCTCACCACACCACACCACACCACACCACACCTCACTACTCCACACCACCACACCACACCTCACTACTTCACACCACCACAGGTGCGTGAGATACGGCAGCAGCTGCAGGACATAATGACGAAGGAGAAGATGGAGTTGGTATCATGTGACGACTGGGACGTGGTGCGCAAGTGCATCTGCTCTGCCTACTTCCAAAACGCCGCCAAGAACTCCTCCCTGGTAGAGTACACCAACCTCAGGTGGTGTGGTTTGGTGTGGTGTTGCGTGGTGTGGTGGTGTTTGGTGTGGTGGTGTGGTGTGGTGTGGTAGGGTGAAGTGTGGTGTGGTGTGGTGTGGTGTGGTGTGGTGTGGTGTGGTGTGGTGTAGTGTGGTGTGGTGTGGTGTGGTGTGGCGAGATGATGCTATAAACAGGAAGTGTTAAGAAGGCATGTGGACACTCATGTCTCCTTACAACCTCCACTGATCCACCACTACCACCCAGGTCGGGCATGAAGGCTCACCTACATCCCACCTCAGCCCTCATCGGCATGGGCTTCACTCCGGACTACATCGTGTACCACGAAGTGGTCATGTCCTCCAAGGAGTACATGCAGTGTGTCACTGCCGTCGAAGGCAGGTGGCTGGCAGAACTTGGTCCTATGTTCTTCACCGTCAAAGAACCTGATGTGTCAAGACTGGTCAGTCCCTCGTTTCTGCTTCTCGAGTCCTTTCAATGAAGTTTACTTTTATTTCTTCGTTTGCATCGTGTGACCACTTGATCCATCTAATGCTGCAGGAGAGCAGACGTCAGCACCTGGAAAAGAAGGCTCGCATGGAAGGCGAGATGAAAGAGGCCGAGATTGAAATGATGAACATGCAACAAGACTCAAACATCCGCTACTCCGTCAAGAGGTCAGCGCTTTGAGGCGAATTTTCAAACTATAACCTGTCGATTATACATAACTGCTGATACATAAAATAACTACTCCCACCAACACCACCCCTGCCAGCACACCCATCGTGACACCGGGTGAGTACAGGCCTGACATGCCGACAAGAAGAAACAAGACGCACTTCGGATTATGAAAAGCGAATTTTTTTTTTTTTTGAATTTCTGCAAAACTCATTGAATCATTTGAACTCGCGTCTGTTTGAGCGTTCACTTTTTGGCGTGACAGTTTCCATCATAATCACGATTATGGCCCGTTCTTTATATGTCCTCTAGCTCTCATACAGACCATCATGAATTAATATTTTAGAATGAACTTAACAGTCCAACCTAATCTAATCAAGAAATTTTAATGTGCCTTTCAGCATTATGTTCACGCGAATGGTTTTAACCGCTTTGGGCTATTACGGGACTGGACGCTCTAAAACGGTATCTGCATTTTGAGCTGCCGTTTCTGGAGCTTGAACCTGGGCTCGTCCGGTCACACTTCACAGCTGGGCGCTAATCTGGCGTAGGTACGCTTGAGGGGTCCAGTTTCAATTTTTAAAAAAGTTTTTAGATTCGATCTACTTTATTAGGCAAAAAGCGAAGTACTCGTGAAAGTGTCAAAATCTGCGAAGTGTCAGCTAAAATATCAAAATGCATTATTGCAAATAAATGAGGTGTCAATAACTTAACGGTGAACAAAAATTCAAAAATATTCAAAACAATCGAGGTATGCAGATAGTGACAAAAAAGCTTCGGTGCCTTGGCAGACGTCTGCCATCTCTCAGGCCGCTCGAGGACACACACACCTCTCGGCCTCCGGAACATCCTTCATCACCTCATCCTTGTGTTTGCCGCAGCCTGCATGTCGGAAACCTTTGATTATTTCTTTGAAGACTAATTGTTAAATTGATTGAGGTTAATCATCGTTTTAAGAAACTTTGAAAAGCTCGTAAAAGAATTATGATATTGATACCCTTCCACGTCTTCTTCTTGCATTTGTCGCAAACCACTTGAAAGCACATTTTGATTATTTATTTCGTTAATATCAAATTCAACGAGATTCTCCGCAACTATTCTAACTGCGACGTTCGTCTAGGAAACAATAAAGGTAGGTGCGATGCATATCGACTTATCGAATGTGCCGTAAAATTTACATATTTTAAATGCATTTAGTATTTTAAAATTATTGAAATTAAAAAAAAAAGAGTAAAAAAATGTTTAAAGTGAAAATTTTTGTTTCAATAAAAACTATTAAAAAAAACAACTTTTTCGGATTATTTTTTACTGAAAATCTTTAAAACATTTATATTTGTGTTAGTTTTTGTGCAATAACTTATTTTTGTATTAAGTATTTTATAAAGCAGTCAATTACTCTCTTATTGAGTGAACAAGCTCCAAGAAGGTTCTCTGTTTCCGAAAATGGATGAAAGTATGAACAATTCACAATTGAATCATCGCTTTAACTTTTTAAAAACTTTTTCAAAAATTCAAATAATTCTTTGAATCAAGTCTTTTTAATGAAAATGTTCTAATTTAATCTTATAGCATATGTAAAGCGTCTTTTAGCAAAGTTTAAAGTCCATGAAGCTGGCTTTACTCACTGCGTGATAATAAAAGACTAAGCCATTCTAGTACAGCTTTTGTTCTTTGTTTGAGCCACAGCTCTCAAAACCCAAACCTGAGCTTCTTCCATCCGTCCCAATCCAATTTTGTCAGTGTTTGTATAGCGCTGATCAATACTGCTCAAAGCGCTTTGTACGAACTCTTTAGACAAATGCATTGAGCTTCACGCTTTACAGCGTAGCAAGTTTCAATGAAAATTTTTAGTGAACATCATTTTTTGACACTTACGGTAAATCTTCTAGAGCGGCATGCATTTTACACGCAGCTGCACGATGGAGTCATAATCTCGCAACTTTTAGAACGACAGTTATAGATTTCTAAATTACCTACGACGAAATTTTTATCACCAGGCACTGCGTAGATGAAAATGATTTTCAATGCAACTCCTGTGAGCTTAGTACCCCCAATATGGGCTGAAATTCTGCGTTTTTCACTTTAAGATAAAAATTTAAAAAGAATGGAGTTTGATTGGGTGTTTTAATTCACAAGACGCATAGTCTTAATGGAGGTTTATTTGTAGATACAAAAGTACATAAATAAAATAATGGGCATTCCGACAGCCTCCTACATGGTGAGCTCCTGAAAAGTTTCAATAATTAATTAGTACAATAATTAATTTAGGGGTCTAAAAATCCCCAAGTGAAATTATTAACAAAACATCACAAGCACTGAAACAAGTTATTCCGACCATGATGGCGTTGACGATATCATTCTGGTTGTTCTTGAGGGCTTTGACGGCCTTTGACTTGGAGACACCCGCCTGAGACATCACCAACTCCACATCCTTCGCCTCAATGCCAGTGTCGTCAATGTTCTGTCGGGTGTTGCATTGTATGTGAAGGCACTTGTAGTGAAATGTATGATTGGATTGAATGACTCAACAGCAGCCAACCCTCTGCTGCTTAACAGAGTCACCGAGAAAAGTAACTATAACAACCATAATAGAAATACAAAGTTCATAAATTTAGTCTTGGACTTTGAAAACATTAAGATTTAAGAAACCCCAAAAAACCTCATCATCGGATTCCTCCTGTGCAGCTGGCTGGGTGGTTGCAGCAGCAGAGGCATCAGCAGTTGTGCTCAAGTTGGCTGCATCAGGAGCTTTGAACTTTTCAGCTGCTGCCATCTGTGCTTGCTGACTCAAGTCTTCAATCTGCATGAGTTGCTAGATGCTTCAAAAAATTGTTCACCCAAAAACTTTAATAGCTGATATGCCAGTCTACCAAACATACAAAAGTGCATCTTATCTGCTTAATTTTGCACTTTGGAAATAAAACATACATTGGGAAATTACAATTACGATTATCAAAACATCACCATTGCATTACTTACAGCTCAGCTTAAATTTAAAATTTCTTAAATATGATTTAAAAAATGATAACTGTGTACCTTTGTTTCACCGAAAAGAATGTATGTATCAGAGACAGGACTCTTATAGACATCAGGTTTGTTAATGACAAAGAGAATGCTCTTTGACTTGCGCACTGTCACCCTTGAGACTCCTGTGATGGTCTTCAATCCTGTGAAATAGATTAATTATATATAATTTCAGAAAATCCGACATTATTTTATTTCCGAAATATGTTGAAAAGTTCAATAATCGAAAAATACCAAATTTAGACATGGCCTTCCTGGCTTTCTTTTCTGCTCTTGTCTGCTTGGCTTTGCTTACAGCATCAGAATTCAATTCAGAACCCTGAAAAAAGACAATTATTATTATTATTATTATTATTATTATTATTAATATAAGAGTCTAACAAATTGAAGCAATATGTCTGAAAAATGAGCCAATCGAAAAATTATGAAATTCACCGCCGGTTGTTCCTGTTTGGAATCGCCTTCTTCCAACTCAGGTACTGAGTCTTCTCCATCGGAATCTGTGGCAGAGTCGCCCTCAGCCTTTTGCTCCACCTTTTCAGCGGCAACTTGTTCCAATTTTTCGGTAGTCATTATTTCTGACAGAAGATAATTTACTAATAAATCATTTGATTGTGTTTAGCTAAAAAATATTAGTTTAGTGTGTTCTAACTTAATTACTTTTAAACTTGAAAAATACTTTTTCAATTATTTCAATTTTATAAAAAATGGTTGATTTGGGAAGCTCTAGCAACAAACTTTATAAGATCTGGCGGATCAGGATGACGCTGAAAGACCAAGAATATTATCGCCCTGACTAAAGCGGAAAAGTCGATGTATGTTTATATTAAATAGATGTTTTTGGTTTCAAAGAAAACAAAATTTTTATCTGATCATCTGGTTTTTAAATTAAAAAAATCAATTTTAAAAAAATTTTAAAAAAATATGTTCAACTGTATCCAACATTTTTTTTGATAGAGTTGAATTTACTTTTCTTATTTTACAATCCTATAAAATGATTAAAAAAATGAAAAATTGAAAATATATTTATTTTTGATAAATAATTTAGAATTAAAAAAAAGGAGTTTTGAGTGTTCTCAATCTACTCATGATCACTTTTAAATCTGTGTCCCTTGCTACTTTCAAATTTGTGTGAAAAATTTTACCACGAGACATTATCAAAATTTATATAATTTTTCAAAAAATGTCGAATCACACAAAATTTTCCGGTAGCAAAGCTATAGTTGTTTTAGGGACTCAATGGGGTGACGAGGGTAAAGGCAAGATCGTGGATCTGCTGTGTCAGTCGGCTGATGTTGTTTGCCGCTTCCAGGTTTGTTAATTCTTTTTTTATATTTTTTTTTTTTTCATTCCATATTTTTTTAATAAAATGTTCACACGTTGTATCGTTTTGATATTTTATTAAAACATTTTTGAAAATTAAAAATAACAAGTAAATTATTTTTTCGAAAGATAACATACAAAATTTCAATTTTTTTTATTGACACGCGTTTTTGTATAGCTGTTGCAAAAACAAAATTAAAAAAATAAATTTTGTTAATTAAATCAGCTCTATTCATTTTCTTAATTTCACATCACAGGGAGGCAACAACGCAGGCCACACTGTGGTGGCCAATGGCATCATGTACGACTTCCACCTGTTGCCGAGTGGTCTCTTGAATGAAAAGTGCATCAACATCATGGGTATGTGGCCTGGAAGAAGGCTGCAAAGTGGCCTGGAAGAACACTACCGAGTTTCAACTCTCAAATTAACCAAGCGATTTCAACACCAAAAACAACTATATCAAAAATTATTCTCCATCCCCCCTTTTCATCCCCCCTTTTCATCCCCCCCCCCCCCCCCCCCACAGGTAACGGCATGGTGATCCACCTGCCTGGCCTCTTTGATGAGCTGCAGGCCAACGAAGCCAAGGGACTCACCAACTGGCAAGGCAGGCTGATTGTGTCATCCAGGGCACACCTCGGTGGGTAGTGCATCAGAGGCTTGTTGGTGTTGCAGTGTAGGCTGTGCTCAGGCTGAATGATTGTGAATACACGTAAACTATACCCAATGTTGGTTATTGGATAATATTAATTAATTAATGTTGGTATGATGTGTAAAAGTTATAACCAAATTAGGATGGATTGCTGAGAGTTATTGTAGGAATGGATCAAATAAATTAATTTTTCATTTTTGTTGATTCACATCACCACTTTTTCTGTGCAGTTTTTGACTTTCACCAGCAAGCTGATGGCCTGGAGGAGCTGACCAAGGGGAAAGACAAGTTTATATTTTCTTTCTTCTTTCTCACTTTCCAATTCGAATCTCAAATCTGTATTTATTTCTTATTTTTTCTTTCTCACTTTCCAATTCACATTTTCAAATCTCAAATCTGCACCGATGACACTCATGTTAACAGTACAGTACAAGACAATACAAATACAAATTTTATTATAGTGGCATCAACCCCATAGAGTTTTGAGGCCACAACAGTACTTCAGTAGTTTATAGTAGTCTCGGAGCTTTTGGGGTTAAATGCCACCAATGACGATTAATGATATTGATGTGTGTTCCCACTAGAGTTCCACCAAAGTTATTTTGCACCACTGCAGGATCGGCACCACCAAGAAGGGCATAGGTCCCACCTACTCCTGCAAGGTTGGCGACCACTCTTCTGCAATCACCACCCCACAAGCCCTCATTATCAAAAGCAACAAGACCACACCATCAAAACTCTCTCAAAACACACACACACACACACACACACACACACAAAGGCAGCCAGATCAGGCATCCGAGTGGCAGACCTCGTGTACGACTTCAACGTCTTCACTGAAAAGTACCTCCATCCTTCTTCCATTCATTCATTTTTCCATCCTTCTTCCATCCATTCATTCCTCTATCCTTCTTTCATCCATCCATCCCTCTATCCTTCTTTCATCCATCCATCCCTCTATCCTTCTTCCATCCATCCATTCCTCTATCCTTCTTTCATCCATCCATTCCTCTATCCTTCCATCCATCCATTCCTCTATCCTTCTTTCATTCATTCATCCCTCTAT
The DNA here is from genome assembly GCA_947562095.1 of Branchellion lobata. Lineage (NCBI taxonomy): Eukaryota > Metazoa > Annelida > Clitellata > Hirudinida > Piscicolidae > Branchellion > Branchellion lobata. The sequence continues at coordinate 12,604,940 of OX387247.1, forward strand.
CCTTCCATCCATCCATTCCTCTATCCTTCTTCCATCCATCCATTCCTCTATCCTTCCATCCATCCATTCCTCTATCCTTCTTTCATTCATTCATTCCTCCTCCATCCATCCATTCATGCATTTTTTTTCTTATCCATCCATCCATGCATCTTTCTTTCTCATCCATTCATCTTCCTTTCTCTCCATCAATCTCCTTTTTAACCATTCTTTCATTCATTCATCTCTAATTTTCATTTCAATTTTGGTCATCACACCTCTCTTCTCCACATCCATTCATCCATTCACTCAATCTATAAATAGAGGAAGGGGCTACTTAAGGAGTAAAATGTTTAAAAGGTAATTTAGATCAAAGAATGAGTGCGTGTATGAATCCATAACCAATTTGATCGCCCAAAAGCACCAAGTAGTCACGTGTTGGCGCCTTTTTTGCGCGAGATCACGTGACGACTGCAACATGGCAGGTTCAAGCTGTTGGCTGGCTCCTTCCTCAAGAGGTACCCGGAACTGCAAGTCGACGTGGAAAAGGAGCTACAGAGATACAAGGTGTTGCTGAGGATGCATGTGCGTGTGCATGTGCATGTGCGTGTGCATGTGCGTGTGCATGTGCATGTGCATGTGCGTGTGCGTGTGCGTGTGCATGTGCATGTGCGTGTGCGTGTGCATGTGCGTGTGCGTGTGCGTGGATGGGTGTGAACGACTGGAGGTGGAGAAATAGCAAGTCCATTTTATTTCTTCACCCACTCTTCTACTTTTCCACCATCACCACTTCTACCTCCTTACCACCACCACCACTCCACCATCACCACTTCTACCTCCTTACCACCACCACCACTCCACCATCACCACTTCTACCTCCTTACCACCACCACCACTCCACCACCACCACCAGGACTTCCGGGAGCGCCTCAGGCCCATGGTGAAGGACACGGTGAGTCTGATGCACCACTTCCTCTCGCAGCCCGGCAAGAGCATCATCATTGAGGGGGCCAATGCTACCATGCTCGACATCGACTTCGGTGCCTGCTCAGTCATTCCCATCATTTTTCCACTTCGCCTCCACCTCATTTCCATCTCGCCCTCAAAACTCATTTCAAATACCCGCTCTCCTCTCTCCCTTGACATTCACTAACCCACCCAGCCACCCATCAACCCACCCAGCCACCCATCAACCCACCCAGCCACTCATCAACCCACCCAGCCACTCATCAACCCACCCAGCCACTCATCAACCCACCCAGCCACCCATCAACCCACCCAGCCACTCATCAACCCACCCAGCCACCCATCAACCCACCCAGCCACTCATCAACCCACCCAGCCACCCATCAACCCACCCAGCCACCCATCAACCCACCCAGCCACCCATCAACCCACCCAGCCACCCATCAACCCACCCAGCCACCCATCAACCCACCCAGCCACCCATCAACCCACCCAGCCACCCATCAACCCACTCAGCCACCCATCAACCCACCCACCAACCAACTAGTCAAGCAACCCTTACACTATCTTCACAGCCTCCCACCATAACCTCCCACACAACCTCCCACACAACTACCCACACAACCTGCCACCACAGGCACCTACCCCATGGTGACTTCGAGCAACTGTTCAGTGGGTGGCATCTTCACAGGCCTGGGCATCCCAGTTTCGAGCATCGGCCCGGTCTACGGGGTGGCCAAGGCATACTGCACCAGAGTGGGTAGTGGAGAGTTCCCCACCGAGATGGACCCGGTAGTGCTGAAGCCTTTGTGCATGCTTCCAGTGTACTTGTCCGTCTCTACGTCTATCTATTCGTCTCTACGTCTATTTGTCTGTCTCTACGTCTAGCTATCTGTACGGCTCTGTGTCTGTTTATTTGTTCGTTTCTGTGTCTGTTTATCTGTTCGTTTGTATGTTTTCCTGTACGTTCGTTTATATGTCCCTTTGGTTCTTATCGCTTCAACAACCTCACAAACTTATCTTCTTCCCTTCCATTTACCCATCTTTTTTTCACTCACCCATCTTCTCCAACTCATCCATTTTCAACCCACTCATCACCCACCCACCCATCCATCACCTACCCACCCATCCGTCACCCACCCATCCATCACCCACTCACTCATCACTCACCCATCCGTCACCCACCCACTCATCAATCACCCATCCACCCACTCACCAGGAGATGGACGAGTTGGTGCGACAGCGGGGCAACGAGTACGGAGTGACGACGAAGAGAGGACGTCGGTGTGGCTGGTTCGACGTGCCTCAGATGAAATACGTGCACATGATCAACGGATTCTCTGCGTTGGTGGGAGGAGAAAGGAGAGGGGAGAGGGAGAGAGGAAAGGAGAGGGGGGAGGAGGGAAGAAAGGGAGGAGGAGAGGAGAGAGGGAGGAAAGGAAGGAGGAGAGGAGAGAGGGAGGAAAGGAAGGAGGAGAGGAGAGAGGGAAGAAAGAGAGAAGGAGAGGAGAGAGGGAGGAAAGAGAGAAGGAGAGGAGAGAGGGAAGGGGTACTCATCAGGGGTTGAGGTTGTCCACTCATGCCTGTGGTATCTCAATATATGCTGCCTTAAGCAGTAGTTGTTGAAGGTCATTGTTGTTGAAGGTCATTGTTGTTGAAGGTCATTGTTGTTGAAGGTCATTATTGTTGAAGGTCATTGTTGTTGAAGGTCATTGTTGATGAAGGTCATTATTGTTGAAGGTCATTGTTGTTGAAGGTCATTGTTGTTGAAGGTCATTATTGTTGAAGGTCATTATTGTTGAAGGTCATTATTGTTGAAGGTCATTGTTGTTGAAGGTCATTGTTGATGAAGGTCATTGTTGATGAAGGTCATTGTTGTTGAAGGTCATTGTTGTTGAAGGTCATTGTTGTTGAAGGTCATTATTGTTGAAGGTCATTATTGTTGAAGGTCATTATTGTTGAAGGTCATTATTGTTGAAGGTCATTGTTGTTGAAGGTCATTGTTGATGAAGGTCATTGTTGTTGAAGGTCATTGTTGTTGAAGGTCATTGTTGATGAAGGTCATTGTTGTTGAAGGTCATTATTGTTGAAGGTCATTGTTGTTGAAGGTCATTGTTGTTGAAGATAATCCTCAGTTGTCACCTCTGCAGCTTGGCCATCACCAAGTTGGACATCTTGGACGACTTTGAGGAGGTCAAGGTGGGTGTGCGCTACATACTCAATGGCCAGCCCATCGACTACTTCCCTGGTTGCTGTTGTTGTTGTTGCAGTTGTTGTTGCTGTTGTTGTTGTTACTGTTTTTTTTGCTGTTGTAGCTGCTGTTTTTGTTACTATTGTTGCTGCTGTTTTTGTTACTGTTGTTTTTGCTGTTTACAATACCGTCGTTGTTGTCGTTGCTGTTGCAAGATATGATTGTTTTGATTTTTTGTCACTTTTCATTGACACAAGTCATCAGATTAACAGTACCAAACAAAACTTCAACAAACTAAAGAAGGAAAAATTCCACTCAGCACCGATCCATTTCCAACCTTTTCATCCATCACTCCGTTTATGCGTGCATCCATCCATCCACTTCACCCATCCACCCACTCACACTCATCCATCCATTCAACAACCACCCATCAATCCACCCACCCATCCATCCAACAACCACCAACCTATCCAATCATCCACCCATCCAACATTCATCCACCCATCCAACACTCAGCCACCCATCCAACACCCAGCCACCCATCCAACACCCAGCCATCTGCCCACCACAGCCTCGCAGGAGGAGTTGAAGGAGGTGAAGGTGGAGTACCTGACGATGGCAGGCTGGAAGGAGAACACCACAGGACTCAGGTCCTTCCACCAACTGCCCCTCCCGGCACAACAATACGTCCTCAAACTGCAAGAACTCACCGGGGTGCCAAGTGGGTGATGATGATGATGATGATGATGATGATGATGATGATGATGATGATGATGATGATGATGATGATGATGATGATGGTGATGATGGTGATGATGGTGATGGTGATGATGATGATGGTGATGATGATGACGATGATGATGATGATGATGATGATGATGATGATGATGGTGATGATGATGATGATGATGATGATGATGATGATGATGATGATGATGATAACTTTCACATTCACAACCTTCATTATGGCAGTCAAGTGGGTTGGTGTTGGCAGTTCCAGAGACGCAGTGATCTACATGGACGTGCATGAGGCCTTATGATTGGTCGATAAGTAGGGCATTTAACCTGATTATTCCGCTTCTGATTGGAGGTAATAGCAGCTGATATGGTTGGCATAAGGTTTTTATTTTGAAGCGATAATCCACGTGTGGAAAAGTACCTTCCACTTGTCGAAGGCTTGTCACCTTTTCCTGTAGCGGGTTTTAAGCTAACGAAATATCGATTGTGTTTGTGTGTGTGTGTGTGTGTGTGTGTGTGTGTGTGTGTGTGTGTGTGTGTGTGTGTGTGTGTGTGTGTGTGTGTGTGTGGGTGTGTCTGTGTGTGTGTGTGGGTGTGGGTGTGTGTGTGTGTGTGTGTGTGTGTGTGTGTGTGTGTGTGTGTGTGTGGGAGGGAGGAAGGGGGGAGGGGGGAAGGAGGGGAATGCGGTTTAGGGGTATAGATTTTCTGAGTATGGTTTTTTGTGTGGGTTTGCGTGTGTGTAAGTAATTAAGGATTTTAGATTCGCTTAGGTTTCTATTGGCATTTCAAGCTGACTAACTTAACTTGCACTTTTGACGTCGAGGGAGTTCTGTCGTTGATAACTTCACAAATGCTGAATACCTTTCACCCATCACTCCCCACCCACCACTCCTCACCCCCCACTCCTCACCCCCCACTCCTCACCCTCCACTCCTCACCCACCACTCCTCACCCACCACTCCTCACCCACCACTCCTCACCCACCACTCCTCACCCACCACTCCTCACCCCCCACTCCTCACCCACCACTCCTCACCCACCACTCCTCACCCCCCACTCCTCACCCACCACTCCTCACCCCCCACTCCTCACCCACCACTCCGCACCTCTTCCTGCGACTTCTCATTAACTTGAGACTACAGTGATTTCCGATTATTTTGTTGTTGATTTTCCAGGCCATAACGTGTGCTCCACCTGCTCCATAATATTCTTCCGCGGTGCTTTCGCTGTTTCACCAACAGTTTTTGAGGTCCTTTAAATGCAGTGCTAATAAACGGTCACACCACGCCTTCCGTTGCTTCCACCCTCACAAGAGGGCCTTGTGAGGGAATATTTTACGTGCCTCCAAACCTCAAAAATGTCACTCCTTTCTATAACTCTTCTCGACACATTCTCACCCTCATACATGATGTACACCCTCACACATGATGTACACCCTCACACATTATGTACACCATCACACATGATGTACACCCTCACACATGATGTACACCCTCACACATGACGTACACCATCACACATGATGTACACCATCACACATGACGTACACCATCACACATGATGTACACCATCACACATGACGTACACCATCACACATGATGTACACCATCACACATGACGTACACCATCACACATGATGTACACCATCACACATGACGTACACCATCACACATGATGTACACCATCACACATGATGTACACCATCACACATGATGTGCACCATCACACATGACGTACACCATCACACATGATGTACACCATCACACACGATGTACACCATCACACATGACGTACACCATCACACATGATGTACACCATCACACATGATGTACACCATCACACATGATGTACACCATCACACATGATGTACACCATCACACATGATGTACACCATCACACATGACGTACACCATCACACATGATGTACACCATCACACATGACGTACACCATCACACATGACGTACACCCTCATATTTTTTACTTCACTTTTTCACTTTCAAACACGCTACATTCTTCTTCCTTCTCCAATCTACTTCAACACAGCATCCACGTGGCGTCAGATGTTCTTTGCTGAAACTCCTTTCCTTTTCTCATCTTCATTTTCATCATTTAAAAACCAATAATCACCTTGAGTTACGCTGAAATAACAACAACAACAATGCACATTTGAAGAGCCATGCACAGCGTTGCAGTTGAAAATGAGTCCCGGCACGAAAGCTTGTGTCGTCTGGGGCTGTTTGGCACCTCGAAGAGTCAATTCAAACGTCTCTTCGGCAGACTTGACCTTGTGAGAAGGTTGTCAAAAGGTGTGGAAGTCACATGGCCATGTTGTGATGGAAAGAGCAGTTTCTGGTGAATTCTCAGTTGCTACCCACACGTCGTTCGGAGCTTACGTAACAGGATTGCAAGAAGTGGCTGAAGGTAAAAGTACCATGATTATAACTAGCAACCCAATGCCTCCAACACTACCACAAAGTACCAAAAGTACCGCAATGAAGGCGAGTTGAAAAATTACTTCACGGACCTAATAATGCGTTCCAACTGGGTACGATTTCTTCTTTTTCACCACCATACGAACCTGAGTCGTCTATTTGTTGGGATCTTTTGTCTCTACAAGCATTATACTTTTCCATTGCAGTGGTTCCACAAGGTGTACTTAAGCAGTAAGTTTTCAAGGACTTCATGGAACGAAGTAGAAAT
>OX387247.1:12616511-12626511 GCA_947562095.1 Branchellion lobata
GTGGTGGTGGTGCAGCAGTGGTGGTGATGCAGCAGTGGTGGTGGTGGTGCAGTAGTGGTGGTGGTGAAGCAGTGGTGGTGGTGGTGGTGCACCTGAGAAGCCACATGAAGCAGCAAGAAGCGGTCGTTGTGGTCGATGGAGAAGGAGATGATGGCGTTGTCCTCCTGGAAGCTGTGGAGAGGGTAATAATAATGAAAATATTATTGAAAATGTATAAATAAAAGTTTTGAAGCATCAAAAAGCAAGCAGCTGAAGCAAGCAGCTGAAGCAAGCAGCTGAAGCAAGCAGCTGAAGCAAGCAGCTGAAGCAGCCACAAAGGAGAGGTGTAATGATGAAGCTACCAAACCATCCACATCCCACCAGCAACACATTCCACCTAAAACAACCACCTCATCAAAAACAACAAACAATCAACAACGCCAACATAAACTCCAACACCCCCCCCCTCCCAACTCACAGATGTTCCTCCTTCTTGTCACGCAGATTGTACATCCTGACGCGGTGGAGAGTGTCCGCCAATATGACGTCATCGCCTTGTGACGTCACACACAAACACCGCGTTCTCACACCCTCCCACGATTTGAGTAATTTGCCTTTCTTGTCCTGTTATAAGAAGTAGTGGTGTTGTTTGGTGGTGGTGGTGTTGTTTGGTGGTGGTGGTGTTGTTTGGTGGTGGTGGTGTTGTTTGGTGGTGGTGGTGTTGAAATGGTTTGCGGTGTTGTGTTGGTGAATTTCGTTGTTGTTGATGTTGGAGTTATGGTGGAGTCTGGTGAAATTGCTGTCTGGTCGTTTCCCCTCTTCACTCTTCTTCTTCTTCTCTTCTTCTTCTCTTTCTCTTCAACCCACCTTCTCGGTCCTTCTTTCTTGTTCCCTCTCACCACTTCCAGACTCTTCCACCATTCCACAATCCTCCCTCCACCCTCTTCCTTCTCCACCTCACTAATCTTCCACTCAACTCCATCCCATCATTCCCACACTCACTCCAAACCACCCACGTACACACAGATAAAACTGGCCCTTGGTGCCAGCAGCGACAAAGGATTGGGAATCGGGCAGCCAAGCAGCCGTGGTGAGACTGTCTTCTGCCGAATATGACACTCGAGTCGTCTGCTCTCCCGTCTGTGGAGGTGCTCGTGAGTGTAGGTGTTGGTATATATACGCATATACGTACGCGCATATACACGCAGGTGCACATGCACACACACACACACACACACACACACACACACACACACACACACACACACACACACACACACACACACACACACACACACACGCACACACACACACACACACACACAACACAACAAAAACCCAAATAACCAAACCCCAACAAACACAAACCTACCCAAACAGTCAAACCCACCCTACCCAAAAAACAAAAAGGAAAACCCCACAAGTCCCCGCCCTACCCCCCCTCACAGAGGCGTTCCAGATGACGAGGTCTGAGCTGTCCTCGGTGCCACAGCTGATGAGGAGGGTGCTGTCAGGACTCCAGGCCAAGAAGGAAACCCCGTAGATGGGTCCCTGTGTCAGGCTGTACCGGACTGACACCTCCCTGCTCTCCTGGCGAACGTGGGATTGGTTGGGTGATTTTTGGGTGTGGGTCTTTGTTGGGGAACTAACTCATTTTGAGATGCTCCACTCACACACCACACCACACCCCACCACACCACACCACACCACACCACACCACACCACACCACACCCCACCACACCACACCACACTCCACCACACCACACCACACCACACCACACCACACCACACCACACTACACCACACCACACCACACCACACCACACCACACCAACCAGCTCAACTCCCCAGATGATGAGCGAGCCATCCTTGCAGCCTGAGGCCAGCATGCTGCCATCTGGCGAAAACTTCACAAACCACACCTCGTCTTGGTGACCCTTCAACACGTGCGAGGTGGATGTTGGAAAAGATTCTCTGTGGTGGGGATGAAGTGGGTGAGTTGTGTGGTGGGGATGAAGTGGGTGAGTTGTGTGGTGGGGATGAAGTGGGTGAGTTGTGTGGGTGGGTGAAGTGGGTGAGTTGTGTGGGTGGGTGTTTTGGGTGTAGTGGGTGGGTGTTTTGAGGTGCTCGGTTTTGTTTGGCAGACGATTTTGTGTGGGTTGTCTTATTTATTGAAGTGGTGTCAGATTTATAAAGAAGGTTGATGCTGGGCGGGTGAAATTATTGTTGAGTGTTGTAGTTGGGTGTTGTTGTTGGGTGTTGTTGTTTGGTGTTGTAGTTGGGTGTTGTTGTTGGGTGTTGTTGCTGGGTGTTGTTGTTGGGTGTTGTTGTTGGGTGTTGTTGTTGGGTGTTGTTGTTGGGTGTTGTTGTTGGGTGTTGTTGTTGGGTGTTGTTGTTGGGTGTTGTTGTTGAGTGTTGTAGTTGGGTGTTGTTGTTGGGTGTTGTTGCTGGGTGTTGTTGTTGGGTGTTGTTGTTGGGTGTTGTTGTTGGGTGTTGTTGTTGGGTGTTGTTGTTGAGTGTTGTTGTTGGGTGTTGTTGTTGAGTGTTTTAGTTGGGTGTTTTTGTTGGGTGTTGTTGTTGGGTGTTGTTGTTGGGTGTTGTTGTTTGGTGTTGTAGTTGGGTGTTGTTGTTGGGTGTTGTTGTTGAGTGTTGTAGTTGGGTGTTGTTGTTGGGTGTTGTTGCTGGGTGTTGTTGTTGGTTGTTGTTGTTGGGTGTTGTTGTTGGGTGTTGTTGTTGGGTGTTGTTGTTGAGTGTTGTTGTTGGGTGTTGTTGTTGAGTGTTTTAGTTGGGTGTTTTTGTTGGGTGTTGTTGTTGGGTGTTGTTGTTGGGTGTTGTTGTTTAGTGTTGTAGTTGGGTGTTGTTGTTGTGTGTTGTTGCTGGGTGTTGTTGTTGGGTGTTGTTGTTGGGTGTTGTTGTTGGGTGTTGTTGTTGGGTGTTGTTGTTGAGTGTTGTTGTTGGGTGTTGTTGTTGAGTGTTTTAGTTGGGTGTTTTTGTTGGGTGTTGTTGTTGGGTGTTGTTGTTGGGTGTTGTAGTTGAGTGTTGTTGTTGGGTGTTGTAGTTGAGTGTTGTTGTTGGGTGTTGTTGTTGAGTGTTGTTGTTGGGTGTTGTTGTTGGATGTTGTTGTTGAGTGTTGTTGTTGGGTGTTGTTGTTGGGTGTTGTTGTTGGGTGTTGTTGTTGGGTGTTGTTGTTGGGTGTTGTTGCGTGGCCATTGAATAACCCCCTCCTCCCCAAATTGAATAATTGGGCCTCACCTGGAGCAGACATGATCGTGGATGAGTGAAGTGTTGTTGTAGAGGTGGTTGTGGACGAGGGAGTTGTTGTTAAGAAAGTGGTTGTCATGGCAAGGGTTGTTATGGAGGTGGTTGTCGTGTGAAGTGTCGTTGTGAAGGTGGTTGTTAGAGGGGTTGTTGTGGGGGTGACTGGTGAGGTTGTTGTTGTGGGAGTGGTCATGGGAGGTGTTGTGGAGAAGACAGTTTTGTCGTTGTCTAGCCACCGCCTGCTGCATGAGGGTGTCTAGACGGCTGGAAGGCAGCATGACCGAGAGGGGGAGGAAGTCTAGAGAGGTGGGTGGGGAGTGGTTGAGTGGAAGTCTGGAGAGGTGGGTGGAGAGTGGTTGAATGGGAGTCTAGAGGAGGTGGGCGGAGAGTGGTTGAATGGGAGTCTAGAGGAGGTGGGCGGAGAGTGGTTGGGTGGGTTGGAGAGTGGCTGAGTTTGAAGGAATGATGAATGGAAGAAAGGAGGGTAAGAAGAAAGGTGATGAATGGATGGATGCTTTTTGAAAAATGAAACGACATCAAAAACCACTTTTAAAATGACCTACCACACCAGCAACATTATCATCATCCTCACCATCATCATCATCATCATCATCATCATCATCATCATCATCATCATCACCATCATCATCATCATCATCATCATCATCTTTATCATCATCACCATCATCATCATCATCATCATCATCTTTATCATCATCATCATCTTCATCATCATCATCATCTTCATCATCATCATCATCACCATCATCATCACCATCATCATCATCATCATCATCATCATCATCATCATCATCGTCATCATCATCATCATCATCATCATCATCGTCATCATCATCATCATCATCATCATCATCATCATCATCATCATCATCATCATCACCATCATCAACATCAACAACCACCTCTCAGCTTTTCCACCACAGCCCTTCTCTCTTGCACACCATTCCACCCGGCCATCCTCCTCAAGTCCTCCCCATCACGACAAACCAGGTAGCTGCAGAGGTGGTGATGGTGGTTGGTGTACAATGGGATGGTGGTGGTGGTGGGTGTACAATGAGGTGGTGGTGGTGGCGGTGGTGGGTGTACAATGGGATGGTGGTGGTGGTGGGTGTACAATGAGGTGGTGGTGGTGGTGGTGGGTGTACAATGAGGTGGTGGTGGTGGCGGTGGTGGGTGTACAATGGGATGGTGGTGGTGGTGGGTGTACAATGGGATGGTGGTGGTGGTGGGTGTACAATGGGATGGTGGTGGTGGTGGGTGTACAATGGGATGGTGGTGGTGGTGGGTGTACAATGGGATGGTGGTGGTGGTGGGTATACAATGGGGGTGGTTGTGGGTATACAATGTGGTGGTGGTGGTGGTGGGTATACAATGGGGGTGGTTGTGGGTATACAATGTGGTGGTGGTGGTGGTGGGTATACAATGGGGGTGGTTGTGGGTATACAATGTGGTGGTGGCGATGGTGGGTGTACAATGGGATGGTGGTGGTGGTGGGTATACAATGGGGGTGGTTGTGGGTATACAATGTGGTGGTGGTGGGTATACAATGGGATGGTGGCAGGTGTACAATGGGGTGGTGGTGGGAGAGGCGCTCAATGGTAGTGGTAAATGAAGAGCTTGACGGTGGTGGTGTTGGGGAGGTCGCAGTGGTGGCTGGATGAGTGATGGTGATTTATAAATTGGGAGGTGGTTAGGAGTGGGTGGACGGAGGTTGGAATGGGTGGACGGAGGTTGGAATGGGTAGACGGAGGTTGGAGTGGGTGGGCGGAGGTTGGAGTGGGTGGACGGAGGTTGGAGTGGGTGGACGGAGGTTGAAGTGGGTGGACGGAGGTTGGAGTGGGTGGACGGAGGTTGGAGTGGGTGGGCGGAGGTTGGAGTGGGTGGACGGAGGTTGGAGTGGGTGGACGGAGGTTGGAGTGGGTGGACGGAGGTTGGAGTGGGTGGACGGAGGTTGGAGTGGGTGGACGGAGGTTGGAGTGGGTGGACGGAGGTTGGAGTGGGTGGACGGAGGTTGGAGTGGGTGGACGGAGGTTGGAGTGGGTGGACGGAGGTTGGAGTGGGTGGACGGAGGTTGGAGTGGGTGGGCGGAGGTTGGAGTGGGTGGACGGAGGTTGGAGTGGGTGGACGGAGGTTGGAGTGTGGGTGGACGGAGGTTGGAGTGGGTGGACGGAGGTTGGAGTGGGTGACGGAGGTTGGAGTGGGTGGACGGAGGTTGGAGTGGGTGGACGGAGGTTGGAGGGGTGACGAGGTTGGAGTGGTGGACGGAGGTTGGAGTGGGTGGACGGAGGTTGGAGTGGTTGGACGGGTTGGAGTGGCGTGGACGGAGGTCTGGAGTGGGTGACGGAGGTTGGAGGGCGTGCGTGAGTTGGAGTGCCTTCGGAGTGTTGGTGTGACGAGGTTGGAGTGGGTGGACGGAGGTTGGAGTGGGTGGACGGAGTTGGAGTGTGGGTGGACGGAGGTTGGAGTGGACGTGGTTGGCGAGGTTGTGGAGGTGGAAGGAAGAAGAAGGAAGTGTTAATGGAATGACGGATGCATGGAAGGACGAACTAGGTGAGTTGGTGGACACGAGGGGTATTGAAGAGAAGGGGGGTGAGGTGGTTGCGGAGGGTGTCGAGGGCCTCCAGACTCCTGCCCTGCTGTAACAGCTCCATATACCGCTGCTCACCCATCTGGAACCTCATGCTCTGCAGGGAGGGGGGGGGGGGGATGTATGGATAAATGGATGAAGGAATGGATGGATGGACAGATGAATGAATGGGTGGATGGATGGATGGATGAATTGATGGACGGATGAATGGATGGATGGATGGATGAATTGATGGACGGATGAATGGATGGATGGATGGATGGATGGATGAATTGATGGACGGATGAATGAGTGGATGGGTAGATGGTAGGAAGGCTATTTATTCTCTAATAAATCAAAAAAGCAAACGCCAATCTTCTTCAGAGCACCCACCAGAACGCCTTGCGGCTTTATCATCAGTGGTTCCAAATCCATCAGAGCTGACAGTGCCTGTTGACGTTGTTGTTACTGTTGTTGTTGTTGACGTTGTTGTTGATGTTGTTGACGTTATTGTTTATGTTGTTGTTGACGTTGTTGTTGATGTTTTTGTGTTGATTTGGATTTTTTTCTTAATGTTGTGTGATGTTGTTGATAGTTTTGATGACATTTTTGTATTGTTTCGTTGGTTGTATTGTTGTATCGAGAGGTACTGGTGTTGTAACTGTTGCTAAAAAGTTGCAATTGTTTGTTGTTGTTTGTTGTTGTTTTTGTTGTTTGTTGTTGTTTTTGTTGTTTGTTGTTGTTTGTTGTTGTTGTTTTAGAATTTATTTTGAATGGTGTTGGTGAGATAACGTTTGCAAAAAGTTCATATTGAGGTGTTGCAGTTGTTGCTATGGTGATGTTGATAAGGTTTAGTTCAACAGTGCCGATTATAAAATTAAATCAAATTGAGAGCCTAACTCAGGTGCATAGGCTTGTATGTGTATGTATGCCTTTGCGTTTGTGTGCGTGTATGTGTGAGTGTATGTTTGTATCTTTGTGTGTATCTATGTTTATTTTTGTATATGTAATGTGTGAGTAAGCGTGTAAATATCTCTTGAGCATTAAAGCTATTACAACAGCGGCAACTGAAACAACAAAAACAACAATAAGAGTAGCAACAGCAGCATAGAAAAAACAATTGTAGCAACAGCAACAACAACAGCAGCAGCAGCAGAAACACTAAACACAGCAGCAACAGCAACAGTAACGCCAATAACAGTAGCAACAGCTACAACCGACCGCATCCCACTCTCCGTCTATGGTGTGTTTCCTGAGTTTGGTGACTGAAGGATGCTCAAACATACAGCCCGACTCCACTATCAGTTGTTCTACTGTGGAACTGTCGAGGTGGTTCATACGTTTCCTTGTGCTTGTTTATGTTTTGAGGATTTTTGTTTGTTGTTTTTTTGTGTTAAATTAGTTTTTGCATTGTTGGTTCTCATTGGTTGGTTAGTTTTCATTGGTTGTTTAGTTTTTGTATGGTTGGTTTTCATTGGTCGGTTAGTTTTTTTGTGGTTGGCTGGTTGCTTGTTCATGGCTGTTCATTTGTGTATATATTTTTGTTGGTGTTTTTGCATGTTTTTATTTTTGTATTGTTTATTGTGTGTGGGTTCTTTTAGTCTGCCTTTTTAATTTTTTTATTCAAATTTTGTGTATGTGAAATTGATTTTTTTTGCTGGTGTGCTAAACTTGTTAATTTTCACTCAGCTTTAAATATCTTTATGGAATTTAAAAAAATATTTATAAATATACTTGTTTCAAAATTTTATCAGGTGGCCATTAGTTGAAAATATTTCTAGAAAATCTTGTCAAATTGGATTCAAATGATTACTTGAAAATTTGCCAGTTGACTAAGTCAATAAAATGGCTTTAAAAGAAAAATCACAAATAAGTTAAATTAAGTTTGATTGAGCTAACTTTAATCCCAGATCATGGAAATATTGTCCCAGGATTCTACAAATATCTTTATCACACTTGGAAAGTAGTTTTGGAGAAGAGACAGAAAAATCAAAAGGGACAATTAAATTTTTAGAATCAGCCTGTTTGCAACTGTTCATCTGCTGCGGCAACGGACAGGTAGCTTTGGCCACAGTGTTCGGAGACAACAACGGATCGGACAGAAGAAGGTTCTTGATGATGGGCACGGGAGAGGGTCGTTTGTGGCGACCCGCAACATTGAAATGCGAGTTCCCACTGCTCTGCATGGCCACTCCCTCACCTCTCTTAGTTTCTAAACGAAGCTTTTTGTGAGGCAGTAGGCAGCCCCCTTCTTCGCTTTCCGATGAAGAGTCCAGGCTTGCGTATTAAACTCTTGTTTTGTAAGAAGCAGCTTTTCTGTCTGTAATAATTTCGTAAATATATCTTATCACTCTGAATCAAAGTTAGTGAAATTAAAAATCAAAATAAATTAAGAAAAGAATTTCTGACTGAAAACCTTATTATTTCTGTAGCCTATTATATAGGCTAGGATTAGCTAGTTCGCAGCTCAGCTGATAGTTTAGATCAATCATGAAAAATAATTATTAAATTTAAACCTTAATATTCAACCAATAATAAATAAAATCACTTTGAAGTAAAATGAAGAACAATTTTAGAGCAATCTTTCAATATAAAATAGACTGCGCTTTTGAGATACCATAGCTGTAAAACCGTTTAGAAGATTGCATACTTGACAATTTGGTCTTTCAAAAGAATAAAATTTTGTTTTTAAAAAAGTTTTGTTGTGAAAAAAATTTCTTGAATATCTTAATGTTTCATGATGAGTTCAAATTTTGGTTGAAAGTAATTTAATCTAATGATAAGTTTTTAAATTTTATCTCAATGGAATACTAAGTCATCCACTTTTTAATAATTAACAATTTTTGGAAAATGCATTGTTTCTAAAAATTAAGTCGGAATTCTAACATCATAAGTTGATCACTAATCTAATCAAAGAAATTTTATAGCGCTTGATTTTTTCAAGAGCGCTATGCAAGAAACTGGGTAATCTAATATAATTTAGTCAAAGAATTTATAATGCGCTGATTACAAAATAATTAACAATAAGGTGATAAGAAATCGATAAAAAATAGAAATGCAGAAGAAGTAAGGAAAGGAAGAGTCCCATAAGAGGAGACCGCATCTGAAAAATTTGGTATCAGCGTAAATATGCTTTAGAGTTACGACAAAAAGTGAATAAAAGATTGAAGTCTTTTGCAAAGTGGCAGGTCAATTAGGTCTGTTAGATGAATTGGTGAATGGTTCTTGTAAATATTTTTCGAAAAAATAGCCTTTAAACTCATGATTTTAAGCTCCTCAAATAAGAATGTGATCAGCCTACACAAGTGTTCTGATTGGATTAGAGCAAAAACGTCCATTCGTGTTTTGAAAAAAAATTTCTACAAAAAATTGCATTAACTTGTAAATTTCAACTCACCCGTCTAATCGTTGTTTTGTGCATAAACTACAAACTTTTTTTCCTCGACCCTCTCCGCACTGATTGCTGATGGTGTCAAACGAGTGATTAATGCTTTGAACACTACGCAATCAGCGCTACATAAATTTTTAATTAGATCAGATTAAACACATTGATTAACGAGTAGGTTTTCTGGAACATTCTGCAAGGTTGAAAGCAAGTAATTTCGAACTGTCCTTTATTTATTCCTATAAATTATTCAACTAAAAATCCATGTCCTTAAAAATCCCAGCTAAGCTAATCCAATCAAGACATTCGTATCGCGCCTTTTAGCACTATGTCAAAGGCGCTCCCATGAAAACGGGTTTACTCGCTGTGGGCTACTAGAGGACTGGACACTCTAGGACGGCATGTACTGTACTGTACTGTACTGTACTGTACTGTACTGTACTGTACTGTACTGTACTGTACTGTACTGTACTGTACTGTACTGTACTGTACTGTACTGTACTGTACTGTACTGTACTGTACTGTACTGTACTGTACTGTACTGTACTGTACTGTACTGTACTGTACTGTACTGTACTGTACTGCCCCATATGTCAAGGCTTTCCAATATACTAAAAAATATATTATTAAATTAATAATCATAAAATATATTATTAAATTATATTTTTTCAAACTTATAATTAAATCTATCATTAAATTATTTTATTTTTTTATCATTTTTAACAGCACGAACATGCCTTACAAGACCAATCGTCCAAATTAGCAATTATATAACTGAAGCGTTCGTATG
>OX387247.1:12636511-12639011 GCA_947562095.1 Branchellion lobata
CTGCTCCTTCCAGTTCAATATGAACTTCCTGGTTCGTAGGGGGAGGAGAGGAGGAAGGAGAGGAGGAAGGAGGAGGAGGAGGAGGAGGAGGAAGGAGAGGAGGAGGAGGAGGGAGAAGAGGAGGTAGGAGGAGGAGGAGGAGGAGGAGGAAGAGGAGGAGGAGGAGGAGGAGGAGGAGGAGGAGGAGGAAATGGATTTTGAGATTTTTTTTGGGGCCTTTAAACCTTTGTTGGGGAAAATGAGGAGTTTTTTTGGGGTGGATGGTGGTGGTTTGAGGATTGAAGACTGAATATCTGGTTCAGGATGGGTCGGTTATTATGGGGCTGAATGATTGGCTGGATGGAGGGCTGTTCTGATTGATAATTGGCTGGATGGAGGGCTGTTCTGATTGATAATTGGCTGGATGGGAGGTTGGTTTGCTTGATGATTGGTTGAATGGGAGAGGGCTTTAGTTGAATGATTGGTTAGGATAAATATTTGCTTTGTTTATTTGTGTTTACAACATCCACACCACCTCCCCTCACGCAGGTGAAGCTGGCGGAGCACACGTACTCATGTCTCTTCGGCGACTTCCTCTTCAACAGCGACCTGGAGCGCCATCGACAAGCCGGCAAGACTGCCTCTGTGTGGTCCTTCCTCCTCCACTCTCCCCGTTTCATCAATCCCCTCTACAAAGCCACTCACAAGGTGCACGGCTGGGTTTTATTGTTGGAGGGTTGGGGTTAGATGTTGGTAGTGAGGGTGGATGGTGAAGGGGGGAGGGTGAAGGTGGAGTGGGGTGGGTAAGGAGTGAGGGTGGGAAAGTGAGGGTGGGGCGAGGATGGGATGATGAGGGTTGGAGGGGGTGAGGAAGATGGCTTGAAGCTGTAGTTCCAAGTTTTGGCGGGTTGATGTGCGGACAGAATCTTCTATTTGATTTCAAAACAAAAAAACAAAAAAACAAAAAAAAACGTGACGACATTACAGGTGCTTCGACCGCAGTGTGCCAGCAGGGAAATGCACTACTGGAGCCAAGTGTACACGTCATCATCCCAACCCGTCGTGACGTCATCCATCATCGAGGAACTCTCCAACCAATCAGACGCCTGCGATGACGACGATGACGTCACTATCTCTAATGGCGCCAAAAACAATGGGGTAGTGGAAAATGGAAGAAGGTTGGGTGAAAGAAAGGGTGGCGAGAGGATGAGGGAAAAGATGGATAGAAAGAAGGATGAGGAGGGGATGGGTGAGAAGGCGGGTGTGTCTAATGGACGCATTCTGAACGGCACTGTTGCCCCACACTGTCACTCGAGTTACCACGTTGATAATAATAATAATAATAATAATAATAATAATAATAATAATAATAACATTATTAACAATGATAATGATAATAACAATGAGAATAAAAATAACGTTAAGGAAATCACCACTAACACTCACCTTTGCAACGGACACGCTAATATCAAATACGAAAGTAACAACAACAACAACAACAACGACAACAACAATAACAACAAAAACAACATTGACACCAACGGCCACAATAACAACACTAACGGCCACAACAACAAAACTAACGGCCACAACAACAACAACGACAAGGATGACGTAACGAAAGTTTGCGACATGAACGGTGACGTCACAAACGACGATGAAGACACCTACAAGGACTACAACGGAGACAACGAGGATGACGCAGAAGGTACTTAAAAGTCCTTAATTAACTTATTAACTCATTACGTTAGTTAACAAGGACTGTTAACTAGTCCATTTAGAAAATATTATACATATTATTATTATTACGTATTATACATATTATTATTACATATTATACATATTAATTATAATTAATTTTTTTTTAAATTGGTCTGGGAATCACTAAGAGAGTAGATTAGTTACTGAGACTCTAGTAGCGACGACAATGTCACAGACGTCTTCGGTCACCATGACAACGTGCCCCCTCGTATCCGATCCCTCAGTTCGTCCACCAGGTCCAAGCACTCCGCATGTCGTGGTGGGTGGGGGGGATTGGAGAGGTGGGAAAGGTAGGGGGGGGGGTTGGAGGGGTGGGAAAGGTAGGGGGGGGGGATTGGAGGGGTGGACAAATAAACAACCAAACACCACCACCGCAGACACAGACACAGACAAACAACCAAACACCACCACTGCAGACACAGACACAGAAAAAGACAGGGAGGAGGAGGGAGTGAGACGAGCAAGAAGAGACTCTTTCGACTCATCACACACCCGCAAAACTCTGCCTATCGCCATCAAACACCACAGCCACCATAGCAACCACCACCACAGCCACCACAGCCACAGCGACAATAAGCTTGACCTTCCTTCCTCCTTGGCAGACCTTTCCTTCAGGTCAGAGTACCTCTCCTCCTCTTCGCCCAGAGTCTGCCGCTTCAAACTCACTGAGAATGTTTTCCAGGTAGGCTTTTGGTGGTTTGTGGTGGTTTGTGGTGGTTTGTGGTGGGTTGTGGTGGTTTGTGATGGTTTGTGGTGGCTT
>OX387247.1:12644011-12646511 GCA_947562095.1 Branchellion lobata
ATCATCATCGTCATCTTCATCATCATCATCATCGTCATCATCATCATCATCTTCATCATCATCGTCATCATCATCATCGTCATCATCATCATCATCATCATCATCATCATCATCGTCATCATCCTCATCATCATCATCATCATCATCATCATCATCATCATCATCATCATCGTCATCATCCTCATCATCATCATCGTCATCATCATCATCATCATCATCATCACCATCATCATCATCATCATCACCATCATCACCATCATCGTCATCATCATCACCTTCAACATAACCTTCATACGTATGATTTTTCATGCATGAACCTCGTGAACATGAATCGATCATATTTTTTTTCCAGTTAAGTTAATTCACTTTTAAACATTCTACAATTAAAGAGGATTTTGTGAGTCATTTTATTAAAATTACAAATGGTTTTAAAGCTACGGAAACAAGAGTAGTTAATATCATTAATAAATAGAAAATAAATAAATTAGTAATAAAAATAAAAATAACAATGAAACTTAAAATAATAAAAATAATTAACAATAAGAGTTGTATTATTAATGTTAATAAAAGATAAAATTGAGTTAACAATTTTTGAACAGTATCTTAAATTTAAAAACAGGTTTTAAACTTAAAAATTAAATTTTATAGTGTTTGTCACAGAAAATATAAATAATAAAATTATTTTAGAATGAAAATAATAGAAATAAAACTGAAATGTTGTTTGAAAATTCGTGGATAATACTGAAACGAATGGATCGATTATTCAAAATTTAGTCACTTATGCGTTTTTTGATGTAAATTTTGTAGATTAATTGCTTTTGAATAAATTTAGAAATTCAATAAAAAAATATTAGAAAAACCCAGTTTTTATATTAAAATAAAAATAGTAAATAACTTAGTATATGCTGAAAATTCATTCATTTTAAAAAAATAAATTTTTATTTTAAATTAATAAAAACTGTAACCAATTTACTTTGAAAAACCAAATAAACGCCAACAAAAGTAAAAGTGAAGCCTGAACTGGTTTCAAAAAAGTATCCGCGATGAAAGTCATTTTTGCTAAATATTGAGTCCGTAACTTTGAGAACAAGTTTATTAAAAACTCAAATAAAAAAAAGAATAAAAAAAGTCGAAATGTCTTCTGACATGTTGAGCGACTTGCAGGAGATAGTGGAGTGTGTCTTGCAGCATTTGCCCGTCAAGGAAATCAACAAATTTATGATGTGCAAACTTTTATATTTTTAAAAAATCAAAGAATTTTTCCAATAAAAATTAAATTTATGTCACTTATTTATGCAACTATATTTTATTTGATCCATTATTTCTCTCCCCTTCATATAATCTCATCTTTTCCATTTTTCATAAAATCTTTTTCATAACTTCATTTTCTGTTTTTCTTTCATGACTTTAGAGTGAACAAGGTGTGGAGGGAGGCAGGCAGACGAGTAAAGAACCACCGGAGAGGAGGGTTGTCATGGTACACTTTTAAAAACTACACCCACCAGTCACTTGCTATTGATGACGGCTGCATACAGGTATTTATATTTTTTCTGTTCAATTATTCTAAAACTTATTCTTTTCAATATATATTTTCTTATTTATAAATTTTTTCAATTTATTGTTTTTTTAATATTTTTATTGATTTCATTTACGTCCATCTTTTCTTTGATCTATTACTTTTCCAATTCTATGATTTTTTATTTATCCATTAAGGCCTAGTGCACTTTTGACCACAGGAGCTGCCTTCGGAGCCTCACACGGCCTTGACCTTGATGACCTCACAAGTGGAACAGACTGGCATCCGAGTCAAGAAGTGAGTGGCTGTTTGTGTTCCATCCCTTATTGTCCCTTCCTTATCATCTCTCTTCATCTTTTCTATTCCCCTTTTTCTCCTTCTTCTTCCTCTTCCTCCTCCTCCTCCTTTTCTTCCTCTTCATCCTCCTTCTTCCACACAGCAAGAGCAAGTACAGGAGGGTGTCTTTGAAACCCTTCTTGCACTCTCAGCTGCCCCGCCACTGCACCTGCATCTCTGTTGTCACCCAACAAATCATAGGTTTTCCGAATAATTTATTTGTTTATACAATACAATACAATACAATAAAATACAATACAATACAATAAAATACAATAATATACAATAAAATACAATACAATAAAATACAATACAATAAAATAAAATACAATACCATACAATACAGTACAAGTACGAATATTATTGTAGTGGCATTAACCCTGTAGAGTTATGACGCCATTTGAACTTGCTTCTTAACAGCTTGATAGGTTCCCAACTAATTCATTCATTCATTCAGTCAATCAGTGGTGAACAATCAGTCATTTATTCAATACTTTTTCTAATTTTACAAGTCATCGAATTCTTCTCACTCAATTTCCATGAAGCATTGTGAGAGCACAAGTAACAAATAAAGCAACATCAACATCACTGTTGCAACAACACCTTGTTACAACAACATCAACACCACTGTTGCAACACCACCTTGTT
>OX387247.1:12649011-12651511 GCA_947562095.1 Branchellion lobata
TCCCATCCCCTCCTTTCTTCCTTCTTCCTCCCATCCCCTCCTTTCTTCCTTCTTCCTCCCATCCTCTCCTTTCTTCCTTCTCTCCTCCCATCCCCTCCTTTCTTCCTTCTCTCCTCCCATCCCCTCCTTTCTTCCTTCTCTCCTCCCATCCCCTCCTTTCTTCCTTCTCTCCTCCCATCCCCTCCTTTCTTCCTTCTTCCTCCCATCCCCTCCTTTCTTCCTTCTTCCTCCCATCCCCTCCTTTCTTCCTTCTCTCCTCCCATCCCCTCCTTTCTTCCTTCTCTCCTCCCATCCCCTCCTTTCTTCCTTCTTCCTCCCATCCCCTCCTTTCTTCCTTCTCTCCTCCCATCCCCTCCTTTCTTCCTTCTCTCCTCCCATCCCCTCCTTTCTTCCTTCTTCCTCCCATCCCCTCCTTTCTTCCTTCTTCCTCCCATCCCCTCCTTTCTTCCTTCTTCCTCCCATCCCCTCCTTTCTTCCTTCTTCCTCCCATCCTCTCCTTTCTTCCTTCACTCCTCCCATCCCCTCCTTTCTTCCTTCTCCTCCCATCCCCTCCTTTCTTCCTTCTTCCTCCCATCCCCTCCTTTCTTCCTTCTCTCCTCCCATCCCCTCCTTTCTTCCTTCTATCCTCCTACCAACACCCTTCCACAGCCTACACAGACCTCCATGGCCTCATGTTTTCGTGCGATGGTCGTGGTTCGTACCTCTATGGCCATACAGATGTTGAGTCGGCTGTCTTTTCAAAGGTGTGTGTTTGTCTGTGTGTACGTGTGTTTGTGCGTTTTTGTGTGCGTGTGTATGTGGGTGGGTGTATGTGGGTGGATGTATGTGGGTGGGTGTATGTGGGTGGGTGTATGTGGGTGGGTGTATGTGTATACTAGCACATTACTACTCCACTCCACCACACTACACTACACCACCAAACCATTCCATACCACACCTTTCTACTCCACCGCACCACACCATGCCACACCCCTCCACCACACCACACCACCACACCACACCACACCACTCCACCACACCACTCCATCACACCACTCCACCACACCACTCCACCACACCACACAGATCTTTCCAGGCATTCCTCTCTTTGGTTTATTTGGAGCAGGTGAAATTGGTCATGACGTATTGGGGGTGGGAAACCCTGGAGGAGGGGGTGGTGGTGGAGGTGGAGGTGGTGATCGATGGGGTGGGGGTGGTGATGGAGGTGGTGGGGGTGATGATGGTGGTGGTGGGGGTGATGATGGTGGAATTAAAGAGTGTCCTGACGTTGAATTGGTGAATTACTACAGCACTGTGTTTGTGCTGCTTGGTGTGCTCAAGTAGTGCTGCATGTCTGTGTCTGTGTCTGCATGTATGTGTCTCTGTTTTTCTGTGTCTTTGTATTGTTTCGTTTTTATTATTTTCTGTGGTTGTGTCTGTTTTGTTTTATTTGTTTTCTTGGTTGCTTTTTTTTATTTCATTGTCTGTCTTGGTGTCTATCCTTCGATTTGTTTGTCTTTCTGTCTGTTTGTTTGTTTGTCTCTCTGTTTGTTTGTTTATCTCTCTGTCTGTTTGTTTGTCTCTCTGTTTGTTTGTCTTTCTGCTCGGTACTTTTCCATTCATGCCATCGGTTACTTTTCTATTTTTTTAATAATTTTTTTTTTCGAACTTCAAAACTTCAAACTTCCACTCCTCCTCCACTCGAGTCCACATCTCCTTCATACTGCTCTCCTACTGCAACAACTCCGTCGTTCACTCACTTCATCTTGTACTCCTACACTTTGAACCATTACAATTCTATCGTGTAAGTGTAATACGATAATGATTATAATAATTAACAATAATAATAACAATAATAATAATAATAACTATAATAATAATAATAATGATAATAATAATAATAATAATAATAATAATAATAATAATAATAATAATAATAATAATAATAATAATAATAGTAACTATAATAATAATAATAATAATAATACTAACAATAATAATAATACTACTATCACTGATAATCCTAATAAATGATAAACTGAACTTGGTCCTTCACATTGTGCTATGAAACTGTGAAGCCGTATCGAGGGGACCACCACAGCGAGGTGGTCATGAATATGAAGTTTCTTCAAACCTTCCCTATTAAAGTGATGTGCCAAAAAAAGAATATTTAATAAAAAACAGAATAAATTGAACGTCGCAAAATTATGGAAGAATTAAAGGACCAGGTATATGGGACCTGGACAGAAATTGGTTTATGAGATGGAAGAGTGAGGTTGGAAGGAAATGAACGGAGGAAAGAATGAAGGCATGAATGAATTAAAGAATGAAGGAATGAATGAAAGAAGAAATAAATGAATGAATGAATGAAGAAATGAATAAATGATGCTAATGAAGCTACTTTTAAAACCAAGAATGATCGTGAAGAGGTGGGTTGACACTTGAAATTAATTTTAAGCTATGATTTAATTTTTAATTTTTGAAATTTTCTAATAAAAAAAAAAGAAGACTTTAGTAATTA
>OX387247.1:12661511-12666598 GCA_947562095.1 Branchellion lobata
AACAACACCACCAACCACAACAACACCACCAACCACAACAATACCAACAACCACAACAACACCACCAACCACAACAACACCACCAACCACAACAACACCAACAACCTCAACAACACCCACAACAACAACACCAACCACAACAACACCAACAACCTCAACAACACCCACAACAACAACACCAACCACAACAACACCAACAACCACATCAACACCAACAACCACAACAACACCAACAACCAAAACAACAACAACAACCACAACAACAACAACACCAACAACACCATCGCTGTTGACAATAAATAATGAACCGGTTGTTTGAAGGAGGTTGTTGTTACAAACGAGTTGGAAGCTATCATCGTTGTAACCTTTGTTGCAACACCATCACGTCTTGGCTGTTAACACTCCGTTATAAAGGGTCTGCGGACACGACAACCAGCATTGAGTTGACAAAGCCACGTATGAAGGACCTCCTTGCTGAGTCATACAGTGTAGCCTCGTTCATGGCTTCACACTGGAAATAACATTACACTGAAATCCCATTTGAACTGCATACAACAAGAAATACAATACAACGGGACATACAATACAACAAGAAATAAATACAATACAACAAGAAATACAATACAACAAGAAATACAATACAACAAGAAAGACAATACAACAAGAAATACAATACAACTAGAAATACAATACAACAAAAAATACAATACAACGGGACATATATACAACAGGACATACATACAACGGGACATACATACAACGGGACATACAATACAACGGAAAATATATACAACAGGACATACATACGAATAGAAATACAATACAACAAGAAATAAATACAATACAACAAGATATACAATACAACGCGACATACATACAACAGGACATACATACAACAGGACATACATACAACAGGACGTACATACAACAGGACATACATACAACAGGACATACATACAACGGGACATACATACAACAGGACATACATACAACAGGACATAAATACAACGGGACATACATACAACAGGACATACATACAACAGGACATACATACAACGGGACATACATACAACGGGACATACATACAACGGGATATACATACAACGGGACATACATACAACAGGACGTACATACAACAGGACATACATACAACGGGACATACATACAACAGGACATACATACAACGGGACATACATACAACGGGACATACATACAACGGGACATACATACAACGGGACATACATACAACGGGACATACATACAACGGGACATACATACAACAGGACGTACATACAACAGGATTTACAGTACATCGTCACAGGAGCATCGTCATGCCAGTGCTGTTGTAGTGGCGTCAAGCCAGGAGGGGTTCAAGCCCAAGTATGGACTTAACAACAAAAAGCACAACAACAACAACAACAACAACAACAACAACAACCACAACAACCACAACAACAACAGCAACAAAAACAACAACAGCAACAACTGCAACAAAGAAATAACTTCACCATTTATTTTAGCAACAGAAATAGTTGCCACCATAGCAACAATAACAACAGTTCCCATAGCAACAATAACAGCGGTTAGCATAGCAACAATAACAACAACTACCATAGCAACAATAACAACAGTTCTCATAGCAACAATAACAACAGTTACCAGAGCAACAATAACAGCGGTTACTATAGCAACAATAACAGCGGTTACCATAGCAACAATAACAGCGGTTACCATAGCAACAGCATCTAAACAGAAACCCTTTAACGTTGTTACTAAGGGAGTGCAGCACCTTCTGTTGCTTTGGACTTGCTGGAAGGACTTGAGAAGACCGAAGTAGTGTGGATGTTATACACAACACATGAACAGAACATACAACAAACACATGAACAAAACAAACAACAAACACATGAACAGAACATACAACAAACACATGAACAGAACAAACAACAAACACATGAACAAAACATACAACAAACACATGAACAGAACATACAACAAACAGATGAACAGAACATACAACAAACACATGAACACAACAAACAACAAACACATGAACAGAACATAAAACAAACACATGAACAGAACATACAACAAACACATGAACAGAACATAAAACAAACACATGAACAGAACATACAACAAACACATGAACAGAACATACAACAAACACATGAACACAACATACAACAAACACATGAACACAACATACAACAAACACACGAACACAACATACAACAAACACATGAACACAACATACAACAAAAAAAATGAACAAAACAAACAACAAATAAACAAGGCGTACAAAACATACACAAAATTATGCAAAACAAGCAACACACGGCCGAAGACAAGCAACAGACAAGCAAGAACCGCCATGGAGTCGAGCTTATGATTGAATTAGCTGCGGCTGCTGCGGGAAGTTATTGAAAACAACAACAACAACAACAACAACAACAGCAACAAAAACAAAAACAACAACAACAACAACAGCAGCAAATAAAAGGAAATACAACACCAACAGAAGCAACAACAGCAGTACCACAACAAAGCAAACACAACGAAACACTAACGCACATTTCAAGGAGCTCAAAAACTCCAGTGTTCCAATCACCTCCTTCCTTAATCCTTCTCATCTCAATCCTATCCCTTCCACCCACCCTCTCTCTCTCAACCCATCCTACTCCAACCCTCTCTCTCAACCCATCCTACTCCAACCCTTTCTCTCAACCCATCCTACTCCAACCCTTTCTCTCTCAACCCATCCTCTTCCATTCCCCACCCATCTTCATCCTCCCCCCATCCCATGCCCACTCCCATCACGTAGTGTATTCCTGCCACTCCACTCCACCTCCTCACTCTTCTCCTTCACACCCTTGCGCCACTCTATCTCTCTATTTCCCCTTTCTACTCTTCCCCTCCACTCCCCTTTCCACCCCCCTCTCCATCCCCCCTCTCCACCCCCTTCTCCACCACCCCTCCACCCCTCTTTTTTCCACCCAGTCTTTCAATCTCCACCTTGTCATTTTCATTCATACCTGAAGCCTCCCAAAATCCTCTTAAAATCTCCAAAAGACCCCAAAACTCCCTGAAACTCGTTTTGACCCCTCAAAGCCCCTTCAACCCCCAAACCCCCAAAACCACCCACCCACCCACCCACCATGATGTGGCCCTCTCACCACGGTGAGCACGACTTCGAGATGGACACCTCCCGCATGTCGAATGTGCTTCACCCTCATGTGCCCTTGGCGATGTCTCTCTGCCACGTGGACTACGTCAAGATGCAGTCCTCCCTCCAGAACCACATGTACAACCCTGGTGCCTACGAAGGGTGGGTTGGGGGTGGGTTGGGGGTGGGTTGGGTGGATTGGATGGGTTGGGTGGATTGGATGGGTTGGGTGTTTTGGGTTTTTGTGGTTTTTGTGGGGTTTAATTTTTAATGGGTGTGTAATGGTGAACGTTCTGAATAATGTTCTTTTTTTAGTGGGGTGTAATGTGGGGGGTTTGTGGGTGGTTTGTGGGTGGTTTGTGGATGGTTTGTGGGTGGTTTGTGGATGGTTTATGGGTGGTTTGTAGATGGTTTGTGGGTGGTTTGTAGGTGGTTTGTGGGTGGTTTGTGGATGGTTTGTGGGTGGTTTGTAGATGGTTTGTGGGTGGTTTGTAGATGGTTTGTGGGTGGTTTGTAGGTGGTTTGTGGGTGGTTTGTAGGTGGTTTGTGGGTGGTTTGTGGGTGGTTTGTGGGTGTTTTGTGGGTGGTTTGTGGGTGTTTTGTGGGTGGTTTGTGGGTGGTTTGTGGGTGGTTTGTGGGTGGTTTGTGGGTGGTTTGTGGGTGGTTTGTGGGTGGTTTGTGGGTGAGTTTATTCTCGAGTATTCCTGTTGAGAGTGTTCATTCGGTTGAGGGGATTTTTGAGTTAAGTTTCGTTGAAGGGTTTTTTCTTGGATGACATCGTGAGAGGCGCTTTTGTCAGAAGATGGTGTTTAAGTAGGTGCCTACTGTTTTGAGTGGGTGGTTCTTGGTAGGTTTTTTGTTTTTTTAGTTGGAGTTGTGTGTGTGCGTGTGTGTGTGTGTGTGTGTGTGTGTGTGTGTGTGTGTGTGTGTGTGTGTGTGTGTGTGTGTGTGTGCGTGTGTGTGTGTGTGTGTGTGCGTGTGTGTGTGTGTGTGTGTGTGTGTGTGTGTGTGTGTGTGTGTGTGTGCGTGTGTGTGTGTGTGTGTGTGTGTGTGTGTGCGTGTGTGTGTGTGTGTGTGTGTGTGTGTGTGTGTGTGTGTGTGTGTGTGTGTGTGTGTGTGTGTGTGTGTGTGTGTGTGTGTGTGTGTGTGTGTGTGTGTGTGTGTGTGTGTGTGTGTGTGTGTGTGTGTGTGTGTGTGTGTGTGTGTGTGTGTGTGTGTGTGTGTGTGTGTGTGTGTGTGTGTGTGTGTGTGTGCCTGTGTTTCCGTTTTATAGTGGCTTTCCTTTCGCCCCCTACATCAAGGCGATCGGACGCAGAGTCTTAATTATGCAAACAAAAGTACACATTCACTATTACTGCGTATTAAGGAGTATTTATTGTATTACAAGACCCGATTTATGATTTAAATTCAATTATCGCTTCATATAAAAACTATTTTATTACCTCTCTCCCCAATTATTCTAAAATCCTGAGAAGTATTCATATAGCCAGTTGAATAATGTAATAATAATAATAATAATAATAATAATAATAATAATAATAATAATAATAATAATAATAATACTACTACTACTACTAATAATAATAATAATAATAATAATAATAATAATAATAATAATAATAATAATAATAATAATAATAATAATAATAATAATAATAATAATAATAATAATAATAATAATAATAATAATAATAATAATAATAATAATAATAATAATAATAATAATAATAATAATAATAATAATAATAATAATAATAATAATAATAATAATAATAATAATAATAATAATAATAATAATAATAATAATAATAATAATAATAATTATTATTATTATTATTATTATTATTGTTAATATTATTATTTTTATTATTATTATAAAGATAATTATTCTGTTCCATGAAACAATAAAATAAATAAGAAA
>OX387247.1:12671798-12674298 GCA_947562095.1 Branchellion lobata
AGATTGTGTGTGCGTGAGGTGGTGTGTGCGTGAGATTGTGTGTGCGTGAGGGGGTGTGTGCGTGAGGTGGTGTGTGCGTGAGGGGGTGTGTGCGTGAGGTAGTGTGTGCGTGAGGTAGTGTGTGCGTGAGGTAGTGTGTGCGTGAGGTGGTGTGCGCGTGAGGAGGTGTGTACGTGAGGTAGTGTGTGCGTGAGGTGGTGTGTGCGTGAGGAGGTGTGTACGTGAGGTAGTGTGTGCGTGAGGTAGTGTGTGCGTGAGATTGTGTGTGCGTGAGATTGTGTGTGCGTGAGGTGGTGTGTGCGTGAGGAGGTGTGTGCGTGAGGTGGTGTGTGCGTGAGGGGGTGTGTGCGTGAGGTGGTGTGTGCGTGAGGTAGTGTGTGCGTGAGGAGGTGTGTGCGTGAGGGGATGTGTTCGTGAAGTGGTGTGTGCGTGAGGAGGTGTGTGCGTGAGGGGGTGTGTGCGTGAGGTGGTGTGTGCGTGAGGTAGTGTGTGCGTGAGGAGGTGTGTGCGTGAGGGGATGTGTTCGTGAAGTGGTGTGTGCGTGAGGAGGTGTGTGCGTGAGGTGGTGTGTACGTGAGATGGTGTGTGCGTGAGGTGGTGTGTGCGTGAGATTGTGTGTGCGTGAGGTGGTGTGTGCGTGAGATTGTGTGTGCGTGAGGGGGTGTGTGCGTGAGGTGGTGTGTGCGTGAGGGGGTGTGTGCGTGAGGTAGTGTGTGCGTGAGGTAGTGTGTGCGTGAGGTAGTGTGTGCGTGAGGTGGTGTGCGCGTGAGGAGGTGTGTACGTGAGGTAGTGTGTGCGTGAGGTAGTGTGTGCGTGAGATTGTGTGTGCGTGAGATTGTGTGTGCGTGAGGTGGTGTGTGCGTGAGGAGGTGTGTGCGTGAGGTGGTGTGTGCGTGAGGTGGTGTGTGCGTGAGGTGGTGTGTGCGTGAGGTAGTGTGTGCGTGAGGGGTGTGTACGTGAGGTGGTGTGTGCGTGAGATGGTGTGTGCGTGAGGTGGTGTGTGCGTGAGGGGTGTGTACGTGAGGTAGTGTGTGCGTGAGGGGTGTGTGCGTGAGGTGGTGTGTGCGTGAGGGGGTGTGTGCGTGAGGTGGTGTGTGCGTGAGGTGGTGTGTGCGTGAGGGGTGTGTGGATTTTATTATTTATTATATTTATAATTATTTTCAGATATTTTTATTATCGTCATTATCAATTTAAGTTGTTTGTTGAGCGCTTCAAAAATTATACGAACTAATCTGAATGCATGAACTTAATAAAGATTGGATGAATTCAAGAGAAATTGTTAATCAGATGATTAATCGACACAGAAATTAATTAGTGAGTTTCAACCATTCAACCATTCAACCATTCAACCATTCAACCATCAACCATTCAACCATTCAACCATTCAACCATTCAACCATCAACCATTCAACCATTCAATCATCAACCATTCAACCATTCAACCATTCAACCATTCAACCATCAACCATTCAACCATTCAACCATTCAACCATCAACCATTCAACCATTCAACCATTCAACCATTCAACCATTAACCATTCAACCATTCAACCATTCAACCATTCAACCATTCAACCATTCAACCATCAACCATCAACCATCAACCACGACCTGATTGCAGTCATTAGCAATTGAGTTAATTGACGTTTAAACAATTGATTCGCTGATTAATTGAATTTCTGAGTGCGAGTGCGAGAGCAAATGGAAGACCCAGCCACGTCGGAAGCCACTGAGACATCGTAACTTCGGAATAAACATCGTTTTATGCATTCGACGTACGATGCACTGGAGCGTTTGTAGAATTATTCTAGCTTATTCTTGTTACCTCCGTGGTTGGGTGCGAATGCCTGGTGTGAGTTTGTACAAAGCAGTACTCTTTATTCCACGTCTCGAACACGCTCAGTGCAACGAGGGTACACGTGAGTATTTGAATAAGTTAAAAGTGAATTTATGAAGGAACGAAGAAGGTTCGGTGGTGAGGAGGAGATAGAAGCATGAATATGCAAACAAATGAGCATTGAAGAGACGAAGAAATTGAATACAAAATACTGATACAAAAAAATACCAAACACGGAAAATAAGAAACAATTGAAAATAAGAATAAAAATAAAAATTATACAAAAACTCAGAAATATACAAATTCGCAACACAAAGGCAAACACAAGGACAAACACAAACACACACAAGGACATACACAGACACACACAATGGCTCACAAAAAGACAGACACAAAGACAAACACAGACACACACAAGGGCTCACCAAAAGACAGACACAAGGACAAACACACATGCAGACAAACACACACATGAAGACGCACAAACACATATGAACATATACAAAAACACATGAACATATACAAAAACACATGAACATATACAAAAACACATGAACATACACAAACAAACATAAGAACCTTTAAAACAACCCCTCTGCAACCCCCTAATCACACCCTTTCACACCCCCCTCCATCCACCCCTCTATGCACTTGACCCCAACT
>OX387247.1:12679298-12706798 GCA_947562095.1 Branchellion lobata
GGTTGATGGAGAAATGAATGAGGATTGGTTGATGGATGGATGAATGAGGATTGGTTGATGGAGGGATGAATGAGGATTGGTTGATGGATGGATGAATGAGGATTGGTTGATGGATGGATGAATGAGGATTGGTTGATGGATGGATGAATGAGGATTGGTTGATGGAGGGATGAATGAGGATTGGTTGATGGAGGGATGAATGAGGATTGGTTGATGGATGGATGAATGAGGATTGGTTGATGGAGGGATGAATGAGGATTGGTTGATGGAGGGATGAATGAGGATTGGTTGATGGAGGGATGAATAAAGAAACAAATAGAAAGACGAAGTGAGGATGAATTAAAAAAAAGAATGAAGGAATGAGTGAATGAATGAATGAATAAATGAATGAATGAGTGAATGAATGAATGAATGAATGAATGAGTGAATGAATGAATGAATGAATGAGAGAGTGAATGAACAAACGAATGAGTCACTGACTGGACTTGGTGCTTGTAAGTGCTCATCTCTTCAAGCTTCAAAAAGTCCTCTGTGCCTGAGACGTCAAAGCGACACACCTGTGTGTGTGTGTGTGTGTGTGTGTGTGTGTGTGTGTGTGTGTGTGTGTGTGTGTGTGTGTTTGTGTGTGTGTGTGTTTGTGTGTGTGTGTGTGTGTGTGTGTGTGTGTGTGTGTTTGTGTGTGTGTGTGTGTTTGTGTATACGTATGTGTATGTGCGTCAAACCAACCGGGCATTTGAAAGCCAGGGCAGACATATGGAGTGACCTCTGAAATTGAAATGACATTGAATCAACTATTATTTGTTGACGTGAACATTTCCTTCACTGCTCTTCTTTCCCACTCACCCTCCCTCCTCCTACCCATCCATCCTCCCTCCTCCTACCCACTCACCCTCCCTCCCTCCTCCCACCCACTCACCCTCCCTCCTCCCACCCACTCACCCTCCCTCCTCCCACCCACTCACCCTCCCTCCCTCCTCCTACCCATCCATCCTCCCTCCTCCTACCCATCCACCCTCCCACTTACCCACCCACTCACCCTCCCTCCTTCTACCCATCCACCCTCCCTCCTTCTACCCATCCACCCTCCCTCCTCCCACCCACTCACCCTCCCTCCCTCCTCCTACCCATCCATCCTCCCTCCTCCTACCCATCCACCCTCCCACTCATCCACCCACTCACCCTCCCTCCTCCTACCCATCCACCCTCCCACTCATCCACCCACTCACCTTCCTTCCTCCTACCCACTCACCCTCCTTCCTCCTACCCACTCACTCTCCTTCCTCCTACCCACTCACCTTCCTTCCTCCTACCCACTCACCCTCCTTCCTCCTACCCACTCACTCTCCTTCCTCCTACCCACTCACCTTCCTTCCTCCTACCCACTCACTCTCCTTCCTCCTACCCACTCACCTTCCTTCCTCCTACCCATCCACACTCCCTCCTTCCACCCTCCCTCCTCCTACCCACCTACCCTCCCTCTTTCCACCCACCCTCCCTCCTTACACCCACCCTCCCTCCTTCCACCCACCCATTCTTCCATCTCCCACCCATTTACCCCTCTTTCCTCCACCCATCCACCCACCCACCTCAAGGCACTCGCCACAAAGAGTGCCCCCACACACGGGATGCACCTTCAAATCCGAGTCTTGCATGTCTTCCAGGCATATGACACACGACCTCCACGCTGCCGTGGTGGTGCTTGGGTGGGTGGGGAGTTGGGTGTTGTTGGGGGTGGGTTGGGTGTTGTTGTTGGTGGGTTGGGTGTTGTTGTTGGTGGGTTGGGTGTTGTTGGGGATGGGTTGGGTGTTGTTGGGGGTGGGTTGGGTGTTGTTGGGGGTGGGTTGGGTGTTGTTGTTGGTGGGTTGGGTGTTGATGGGATGGGTGGTAGAAAGGAACTGAGTGCTGGTGGTGGTTGGTTGCTCACTGGGTTTGTTAGGTGGCTGGTTGGTGGATGAGTTGGTGGGGTTATCGCCATGTTGATTGGGCGAAGAGTCGGAAATGTGGGAAGAGTCATGAATGTGGGAGGAGTCAGGAAGTTCAAAAACGCTGTTTGATTGGTCAGTGGCCACCTCGAGTGAAATGTCGTCTGCGGACAAACTTCCAGTCTGCATGGGCAAGCTGGTCGAGTCCATTTGAAAAAAGGGGTGGTTGGTCGAGTCCATTCGGAAAGAGGGGTGTTCAGCCTTAAGAGCGCCTTCGGCGATGTTGTTGTTGTTCAGCCATTCTACCGTCTGCGTGTAACGGTCATGGTCGAACAAGAAGTTCTTGCTCAGTTCATCGTTTTTGTTGTTGCTGCTGCTGTCGTTGCTGTCGTTGTAGCTGTTGTAGCTGTTGTGGCTGTGGTGGCTTCCAAGGCTGTTGTGCATCCAGTGGATGTTGGGATTGGTGGGAAGGTGGATGGGAGTGCTTGAATGGTTATCTCGTTTGTTGTTGAGGTCGTTGCTGGTTGTCAAGGAGTTGTTGTAGTTGCTGGTTGTCAAGGAGTTGTTGTTGCTGGTTGTCAAGGAGTTGTTGTTGTTGTTGTTGGATGTCATGGAAACATTGGCGTCGTTGTTGGATGTCATGGAAATGTCGTTAGTTGTCATGGTATCGTCATCGTTGTTGTTGTTGAAGGTGTTGTTGCACGTAGCTGGGAGGTTGTTGTGTGGTTGATCAAATCCATCACTCCCTCCCCCACCCACCCCTGACGTGCTCAAGTCAACGCCACCTTCACTGTCGTTAACAAACTCGTCATCATCATCATCATCACCACCTACCACACCCTCATCCCTTTCAACATCATTATCACCATCAACAACGTCGTATTCTTCATCAACAACGTTTTCTTCTTCTCCTCCTCCTCCTCCTCCTCCTCCTCCTCCTCCTCCTCCTCCTCCTTCTTCTCCTCCTCCTCCTTTTTCTCCTCCTCCTCCTTCTTCTCCTCCTCCTCCTCCTCCTTCTTCTCCTCCTCCTCCTCCTCTTCCTTCTTCTTCTTCTCCTTTTCCACCATAGTCTTGATCGTCATCCATGGCAGATACAGAGGAGAGCCCGCCAAACGACATAAGTGGGGATGTGCAGAAGGAGGCTGCAGAAGGGCTGTTGTTGTTGTTGTTGATATTAATGTTGTTGTTGATGTTGTTGCTGATTGGTTCGTTAGTGTTGCCGTGATGTTTATCATCATAAAAAACGCTCTCAAAATCTGCCATTTTATTATCACTATTATTGTTGTTGTTAATATTATTATTATTATTATTATTATTATTATTGTTATTATTATTATTATTATTATTATTATTATTATTATTAGTAGTAGTAGTAGTAGTAGTAGTAGTAGTAGTAGTAGTAGTAGTAGTATTAGTATTAGTAGTATTAGTAGTAGTAGTAGTATTATTGTTGTTGTTGTTATTATTATCATTAATATTAATATTATTATTTTTTGGGTCGTTGTTTTCAAGGTTAGTAGTAAGGAATGTGTCACTGAGGGTGTGATGGAGGAGGGTGTTGGTGGTGGCAGTGGCACTGGTTTTGCCTATGAGTTTGTTATTGTTAGTATTGTTGTTGTTGTTGTTGTTATTTGCTTTGTTAGTATTGTTGTTGTTGTTGTTTTTGTTGTTGTTATTTGCTTTGTTAGTATTGTTGTTGTTGTTGTTGTTGTTGTTGTTATTTGCTCTGTTAGTATTGTTGTTGTTGTTATTTGCTTTGTTAGTATTGTTGTTGTTGTTGTTGTTGTTGTTATTTGCTTTGTTAGTATTGTTGTTGTTGTTGTTGTTGTTGTTGTTATTTGCTTTGTTGTTTGCATTGTTGGTGGGGTTGTTGTTGGTGGTTATGGCATGTTTTTCGCTGCCAAGGTTACTTTTGCTGCTGTCAGATTTCTCATTGTTGTTGTTGTTTTTGTCGTTGTTATTGTTGTTGTTGTTGTGAGTCTTAAAACCATCAGAAACATCACCAGCACCAACTACAACGTCATCATTATTCACAGCAGCAGCAGCAGCAGCAGCAGCAGCAGCAGCAGCAGCAGCAGCAACGGAAAAAGACAGCAAGGAAGATTTACGAGAGTTGTTGCAAGTGATGTAGGCGGAAGAGTCGAAGCTGTTGGTGGTGGTCGGTGAGGAGGAGGAAGAAGAGGAAGAGGAGGAGGAAGAGGAAAAGGAGAAAAGAGAAGGGGAGGAAGAAGAGGAAGAGGAGGAAAGAGAGGGGGAGGAGGAGTATGATGGTGAGGTGAAAAGTGCAGCTGATAATATTACAGAGGATGCTGAGCTGAGTGGTGAGATTGATGAAAAAGACAAGGCTTGTGGTTGTGGTGGTGGTGATGATGATGATTGTGGTGGTGATGATGGTGGTTGTGGTGGTGATGATGATGATGATGATTGTGGTGGTGATGATGATGATTGTGGTGGTGATGATGATGATGATGATTGTGGTGGTGATGATGGTGGTTGTGGTGGTGATGATGATGATGATGATGATGATTGTGGTGGTGATGATGGTGGTTGTGGTGGTGATGATGATGATGATGATTGTGGTGGTGATGATGGTGGTTGTGGTGGTGATGATGATAATGATGATTGTGGTGGTGGTGATGATGATGATGATGATTGTGGTGGTGGTGATGATGATGATTGTGGTGGTGATGATGATGATGATGATTGTGGTGGTGGTGATGATGATTGTGGTGGTGATGATGTTAGTTGTAGTGGTGATGATGATGATGATTGTGGTGGTGATGATGATGATTGTGGTGGTGATGATGATGATTGTGGTGGTGATGATGATGATGATTGTGATGATGGTTGTGGTGGTGATGATGATGATTGTGGTGGTAATGGTGGTTGTGGTGGTGATGATGATGATGATTGTGATGATGGTTGTGGTGGTGATGATGATGATTGTGGTGGTAATGGTGGTTGTGGTGGTGATGATGGTAATGATGATTGTGGTAGTGATGGTGGTTGTGGTGGTGATGATGATGATGGTGGTTGTGGTGATGGTTGTGAGTGTGAGTAAGGTGGGAGTGTTGATGACGATGATGAAAATAGTGCTGGTAATGATGAGGGTGGGAGTTGTGATGATGACGATGATAGTGGAGGTAAAGATGATGATGGTGACGATGGCAACGGTGATGATGATGATGATGATGATGTTGGTGATGATGATGTTGGTGTCTGTGGAACCAACAGAGGCATGTCCACTGGAGGTGTGGTGGGTTTTCGTGGCAAAGAAGAAAAGGATGACAATGAAGATGATGAGGAAGAAGAGGATGAAGAGAATGAAGATGATGATGATGATGATGATGATGACAGGGAGAATGGGAAAGAAGATGGGGAGGGGAGAGAGAAGGCGTAGAGGGGTTTGGTGACGTCATTGATGAGTCTGATGCTCATCTGCTCCTCCTGTGGAGGGGTGGAGTAAGAAAAAATAATTATTTGATTGGAGCATTGAAGCTTCATAATTACTTGAAATAAATAACTTTTTAATTCATATTTTAAAATAAAGCACACACACACACACACACACACACACACACACACACACACACACACACACACTCACGAGGATACGGTGGGTGCGGTTGTTGTTGACTTGGGCAAGGATGATGGGATGGGGGGAGGAGGTGAGGGAGTGGAGTTGTTCCACAATCTGTTGCACTGTGCCACACTTGTTCACCGTGATCATCAACTTCGTGACAATGTTCTTGTGGCTGTTGGTGGCTATGGTCGTGTGGTCGGTTGTGGCTGTGGTCGTGTTGTCATCTGTAGCTGTGGTAGTGTGGTTGGTTGTGGCTGGAGGTTTATGGTGGTCTGTGGCATTGCTGTCGAGGCGGTCTGTGGCTGCGGTAGCGTGGTTGTTGGTGGTGGTTTCAATGTTATTGAAATCTTCTCCACTTTCCTCCACACTGATGTTGAATCTTTTAAGGTCCTCCGCATCCCACGCCACATAATGAACCACTGTTGCAAAGTATGGAGGATTTGATGTGAATAGTGGAGACAAATAGCTTTCAAAGCGAA
The DNA here is from genome assembly GCA_947562095.1 of Branchellion lobata. Classification (NCBI taxonomy): domain Eukaryota; kingdom Metazoa; phylum Annelida; class Clitellata; order Hirudinida; family Piscicolidae; genus Branchellion; species Branchellion lobata. The sequence goes on from OX387247.1 coordinate 12,685,283, forward strand.
ACAATCAGAAAACAACAACAACAACAGCTACAACTACGGCAACCACAGCAGCAACAACTACAGCAACAACAGCTACAACTACAGCAACCACAGCAGCAACAACTACAGCAACCACAGCAGCAACAACTACAGCAACCACAGCAGCAACAACTACAGCAACAACAGCTACAACTACAGCAACCACAGCAGCAACAACTACAGCAACCACAGCAGCAACAACTACAGCAACCGCAGCAGCAACAACTACAGCAACAACAGCTACAACTACAGCACCACAGCAGCAACAACTACAGCAACAACAGCTACAACTACAGCAACCACAGCAGCAACAACTACAGCAACCACAGCAGCAACAACTACAGCAACCGCAGCAGCAACAACTAAAGCAACCCAGCTGCTTGTTGAAGGCTCGAGGGATGGGCAGGGAGAGGTACATGAAGGGTTCGAAGGTGGCCGAAAGGTGCTTGCACTCCGAACACACCACCTGTGTGGTGAGATGTCGTGTGGTGTGTTGAGGTGTGGTGTGGTGTGGTGTGGTGTGGTGTGGTGAGGTGTAGTGTGGTGTGGTGAAGTGTGGTGAAGTGTGGTGTGGTGTGGTGTGGTGAGGTGTAGTGTGGTGTGGTGTAGTGTGGTGTGGTGAAGTGTGGTGATGTGGTACGGTATAATGTGCGGTGTCGGTGTCATGTTATGGTGTCAGGGTATGATGTGGTGTGGTGGACCATTCTAACGAAAAAACGAAAACAAACAGTAGCAACAAATACACAAAAAAACAGCAACAACAACAACTACAACAGCAACAAAAACAACAGCAACAACAACAAAAGCAACAACAACAGCAACAACCAACAGTGCTTCTGAACTGTCCCTGCAGGTTTTCCACAATGACGCTCTGATTCATCGCCACGTACTCCTCCCAACTCTCCGATGCCTGCCTCTCTATCCCCTCCTCCTCGTTGCCTGACGTTGCTAGGGGCGATGATGAAGAAGACGACGACGATGATGGTGACGGTGATGGCGAAGCAGACGATTGGGAGGAGGAAGAGGACGTGAAAGATTTAAAATTTTCTTTGCAACTGGGGGTGTTCACGATGGTTGCTGAGGTTGTGTCGTGTTTTCAAGGGTGGTTGTGAATCAAGGCGTATTCACCCTAGCCCTCATCATGAATCAACCAATGCCTCCACACCATAACAAACCACCATCAAACAGCCACCACACCATAACAAACCACCACCAAACAGCCACCACACCATAACAAGCCACCACCAAACAGCCACCACACCATAACAAACCACCACCAAACAGCCACCACACCATAACAAGCCACCACCAAACAGCCACCACACCATAACAAGCCACCACCAAACAGCCACCACACCATAACAAGCCACCACCAAACAGCCACCACACCATAACAAGCCACCATCAAACAGCCACCACACCATAACAAGCCACCATCAAACAGCCACCACACCATAACAAGCCACCATCAAACAGCCACCACACCATAACAAACCACCACCAAACAGCCACCACAACATGCAACAGAAACTCCCCCCACCCTCCCCTCACCACCACACACAGCTCAACAAGCGACTGCTGTATGTTGTCCAGCTTGAGGGAGGTTGAGTGCTTGTCCATCAGGTCAATCTTCATCCTCTTTGACCCCGCGTGTTCGTCCTTGCACACAGTGGCCACGTAGGCGTCCCCACCTGGGCCCAAAGGACCCGTCAGGAGACTCGTGGGAACTGCATGCACAGAGTCGTCGCAGAAGAAAAGTCTCTTCTCGACGGCGCACTTGTCGGTCGGAGAGGGGAGGTTGAAGTTGAGGTTGTGCTCTTTGTGAGGCGTCAGAGAGCCCTTGCTCATCAAAGAAATGCCTCGTCCTACCGCTTCTAATTCTCCTTTTCCTTTTTCTTCTCCTCCTCCTCCTCCTCCTTTTCCTCCTCTTCCTCCTCCTCCCTTTCCTTTTCTTTCTCCTCCTCTTCCTCCTTCTCCTCTTTCTCTTCCTCCTCCTCCTCCTCCTCCTCCTCCTCCTTCTCCTCCTCCTTCTTCTCCTCCTCCTCCTTCTCCTCCTTCTCCTCCTCCTTCTTCTCCTCCTCCTTCTCCTTCTCCTCCTCCTCCTCCTCCTCCTTCTCCTCCTCCTCCTCCTCCTTCTCCTCCTCCTCCTCCTCCTCCTCCTCCTCCTCCTCCTCCTCCTCCTCCTCCTCCTCCTCCTCCTCCTCCTCCCCCTCTTCTTTCTCCTCCTCCTCCCCCTCCTCCTCCTCCTCCTCCTCCTCCTCCTCCCCCTCCTCCCCCTCCTCCTCCTCTTCCTCCTCCTCCTCCTCCTCCTCCTTCTCCTCCTCCTCCTCCTTCTCCATGAGGTAACATCGTCAAAAGGATTTTACTGAGTTCAGATGTCTGTGTCGGTGTTGTTGTTTGGAAACCAACGGCAACCACAACACCACTCACAACATTGTAACAAATAATGAAACACAGCAACACAACAACATCTAAGCAACAACAAAAAATACAACAAATAATTGAATCATTTCCCTTACCCTAGTGTCTGTGTGGTTGTTATTGATGTTGTTGTCAATGTTGCTTCCGATGCTGGTGTTGTTGCCGTCAGCATTGTTGCTGATGTTGCGCGCATTTGTTGTAAACTTGGCATTGTTGGTGTTGAGGGTTTGTGAGGTATGTTGAACAGCCATGTTGATGTTGAGGATCTTGGTGTCCTTGTTGTAAAAGTCCTCCAACGTGGGAGGGTTCTTGATATTGTTCTTGATGAAACTGCCCCGCTGTGGTGTGGTGTGGTGGGTGTGGTGTGGTGCGGTTGGTGTGGTTGGTGTGGTGTGGTGGGTGTGGTGTGGTGTGGTGGGTGTGGTGTGGTGTGGTGGGTGTGGTGTGGTTGGTGTGGTTGGTGTGGTGGGTGTGGTGTGGTGTGGTGTGGTGTGGTGTGGTGTGCTGTGGTGTGGTGTGGTGTGGTGTGGTGGGTGTGGTGTGGTGTGGTGTGGTGTGGTGGGTGTGGTGTGGTGTGGTGGGTGTGGTGTGGTTGGTGTGGTTGGTGTGGTGGGTGTGGTGTGGTGTGGTTGGTGTGGTTGGTGTGGTGTGGTGTGGTGGGTGTGGTATGGTGTGGTGTGGTGGGTGGGTGTGGTTTGGTGTGGTTTGGTGTGGTGTGGTGTGGTGTGGTGTGGTGTGGTGTGGTGGGTGTGGTATGGTGTGGTGTGGTGTGGTGGGTGTGGTATGGTGTGGTGTGGTGTGGTATGGTGTGGTGTGGTGATTTTGTGCATGATGGCTAGTGGCTTGTGTGTGGTAGTGTGTAGTTTGACGTGTGTGCTTGGTACTAGGAGTGTGATGGTGGAATTGTGGGGGCATGGGTGGTAGAAGGAAGTCGTTATCGTTGATGTAGCAGCAGGCATGGTACATTGTGTGTTTCGAAAGTGAAAAGCATGCGTTTGGTTGATAGAAAGGTCAAGATAGCAAAAAACAACCACCACTGCCACCATTACAACCAGACCACACCCACCACTACAACCTCCACACCACCACTGCCACCATCACAACCACACCACACCCACCACAACACCCACCACTACAACCTCCACACCACCACTGCCACCATTACAACCACACCACACCCACCACTACAACCTCCACACCACCATCACAACCACTATAACCACTCCACACCACCACACCACCACCACAACCACATCACACCATCACCACACCCACCACTACAACCACCACCAAAACCACCAAACCACTACTACAACCACCACCAAAACCACCACGCCAACATCACAACCACCACAACCACACCACAACCCCACCACACCCACTACCACAACCTCACCACACCCACCTTGATGTCAAAATAGGGAGGGCTTTTGCACCGGATGACGATGCCCGACGAGTGGTTGCTGTCCTCATTCTGCCACATGCCATGAAAGTCTGCATCAGCGTGGTTGTCAAGGTCACCAAACATGGCGTGTGATGGGTGGTTGCTAGAGGAGCTGTTGTCATGGTGGTTGCTCTCGGATACAGGATCGGGTAGATATACACCACTCTCGTCTGACTTTGAATCTCCAGCATCCAACAACAGTGCTGTGGATACTGTCTGAGAACTGGATATGTCTGACAAGGAGGTGGTGGTGGTGTGGTGTTGTGGGTGGTTGTTCAAAGCGCAGGAGTTCAATTCCTCATGGAGACTGTCTAGGAGAAGTGCCAAGAACTCCTGACAGTCGTGCTGTGGGTTCACAAAATAAACACTTTTTTTAAATTAATTTTGTAAAATTATTATTTATTTTTAAAAAAATTAATTATTTTTTAAATTATTTAGTTATTTTTTAAATTATTAATTTATTTTCAAATCATAATTCCATTGAGCTTGATAAATATTTTCATCCGAGTGGATTATTTACTTATATAAAACACTGCCATCTCACACACACCACCCCATGATCAGTCATGTAGACAACCTGTCTGTTGTCCTTGAACTGGGAGTAGTGAGTGCCGAGGGAGGTCTTGAAGGAGACAGGCTTCAGTTCCGAGCACTGTCCACACCAACACCGCAACACCAGGTCGGCAAAGCTGTCTGCGGAGGCAGGATTTGATGGTGGGTTGAAGAAGCTATGTGACTTCTGTGGAGTCGACTGCTTGTGACTTTGGATTAGATTTTGTAGCACTTAAGTTTTAATTTTTTATTACATAAGTTTAAATCATGCTCTTATTAGATCTGTTTTATTTGTTTATAATTTTGTTTTTTGATCTTGTTGTGGGTGGAGCCTTGAAACAACAACCATTGAACGAATTAAATTATCGAGGTTTCATTGTCTCAACAAACTTTGCACACTGCACACTCAAGCAGTAGAAGACCTGCCAGTGAAGCAACAGCGCCCTGTTGCTGGTCCTTCTTGTAGATGTGGAGGAAGAACTTGACAAGAGAAGGGTTGCTGAGAAGGCATTGCAAGCCAGAGTTCATGAAGCATGTGTTGCCGAGGTTTCTGAGACCAACCACACCGGGATCTTCAGTCATAAGAATGCTTAATCAGACATCTTAACAAATTTTTTAGTCATTTTTTTTGCATAAATGGAATCATAATATTATAGTATTTAATATGGATAAATGAAATTATATTTCAACTACAATCATCCAAGTGATAATGAGGGAAAAATTAATTTTATAGATTTAAAAAATGAAATGACAACATGATGCAAAACATTGTTAGACCAGTGTCTCAATTACGGTCTAGTAGAGGCCAGCTCAATACATGGAAAAGAAGGAGGAACCGCAAATATTAAAACCTCAGTAAATAGACACACAAAATAATATTAAATTGTTAAACAGTTCCTAGACTAAACTAACTTTTTTTGGGTTTTGAAGAACTTTTAAAGTCTATATCCGAACGTATATTCGGAACAGACATCGTTACAATAATTTAATGAAATTTTAAATTATTTAAGTAATTTTTCTTTCTTCAACGAAATAATTTATTTAAAGATCCAAGAAAAAAGAACTTTAGAATATAATTCATTTAATCGATACATATTGTCAAAAATTAAAATGATATCAGTTTTTTAATATTTTTCCAAAAAAATTATTCGGTGTTTTCAGAAGCTACTGTCTTCGGCCATATAGTTGAAAGTAAAACCTTTCCCAGTATTCTTTGACTGAAATTATATGAAATACTATTAGTTTGACTTCATTAATTTTCAATCGTAAAAAAATAAAAAAATAAAAATAGTTAATAAGGTATTTAGTAATATTTTGTAAGGATGACTACATTTAATATTACATGAAACACTTTTTATAGTTTTTTGACATGATTGTAAGCTATTTTTATATTCTATGTTTCTGAGGTTTAGTTATTTGCTTCTATAGTCATTCTTGCTCCTGGTTTAATTTTTTCATTATTTTAAGGTAATGTTTTTTTGTAACATGTCTGCAGCTGTGGCATAAGGCTTATTCCGAAGTGAAGCGTGAACGAGGGAACTCAGCTTTGAGCTCTAGAAGCGGTAACTCATGTAAAGAACAGACGCCGTGTTAGAGTGGTTAAGTCACCTAGTAGCCCAGCAACGAGTAAGAATAAATGAGCCAGCCACACGTAATGCACACCGCACAAACACCCACAAATGCGTTGAATTCTTTCTTGAACTTGTTCTTGAAGTCACCGAACGAGGCAGCAAGGCTGAGTCTCACACTCTCATCGCTGCGTTCGAAGGAGCATTGAATAAACTCTGATATGTTTTTTATATCACCAACATCCCATCCTATTCTTTACCATCATCATAAACAAAAGAAGGATTGGTGAAAATCCTTATAAGAACATTAGATCTCATATTCAGCAGGAAACGTCTGCATAGTAATAACCTCCATATAACTTCAACCTACCTACAGTTATTTTACTGTCCTCAAACTATGCTTAACTTCCGAAATGCGAAAGTTTAATATTTCAAATCATTTTTTCATTAAATTTCTTCATTGAAATTTTTAAATAATTTAAAAAAAAACCGGAATTTAAAACCGCCGTCTGTCCAGACCCCCAACCTGATCACTCTGGCCAGAGTGGCTTCTGTCTCCTTCACGAACTTTCCCGTAACTTCCTTGATCAAGTTCACCTGCGCCGTTGATGAGGAAATCCAATTATCAATAAACACTAATTAATTGGCTCAACTAATCATCCAATCAGTTATTTTTTTAAATATATTTTATATTCATTCAATTAAAGCCAGGTCCTCTTTTCATTCGTCTGGAATTCAAAGAAAGTTTTGGCGCATTGCTCGCTCTATTTTATTATTAATGTCAGGCCATTCAAGGTTCAACTATCTCAGCCAATAAATCATTCTTTAGATAAGATAAGATTAGATAAGATAAGATAAGATTAGATAAGATTAGATTAGATTAGATTAGATTAGCTTAGATTAGATTAGCTTAGATTAGATTAGATTAGACTCTCACGTTTCCTAGTTCGTCCACAAATTTGAACACTCTTCCATCCAATCTCACTTCTATCAATTCTCTACTTTTTTCTCGGAAAGCCCTTAAAACTTTGTTGTTTAAACAGTTCGTAGCAGAGCGTCTTTGAACAGTGTGTAATCAGCGCTATATGAATGATTAGATTAGATTAGATTAAGAAAATACTGGTAGAAAGTATGAAATTTGAAAATACCGTTTTTACAACTTCATAGAATTTCTGCACATCCTTCTTCAACTGTCGGAAATGGTTTTTAAGTTACAAAATGTACATTCAGGGTCTTTGGACTCCACAGGGCTCAGCCAGCCTTGGTGGACGGAGTGGTGTTAATGGGTTGTGGAAGAGAATTGTGTTGAGTTGCATGGTGAGCGTGCTTGCTGGCATTGTCGTAACTCTAATCTAATCTCTTGCCGTTGTACTAACACAGTGCAACACACACACACACACACACACACACACACACACACACACACACACACACACACACACACACACACACACACACACACACACACACACACACACACACACACACACACACACACACACACACACACACACACACACACACACACACACACACACACACACACACACACACACACACACACACATACACACACACACACACACACACACACACACACACACACACACAAACACACAAACTCACTGTTTTAATGACGCCTGATAACCTGAGAATGGTGAGGTTTTGAGAAGAGTATGAGCGGGTAAATGTCAAAAAAAAGTAAAAAATGCGCTTTCGAAGAGTGTGATCAGCGCTATACAAATCCTTTGATTAGAATAGATTAGATTAGATAAGATTAGATCAGATGGGAGTAGATTAGATTAGATTAGATTAGATTTGATAAGATTAGATGAGATGAGATTAGATTAGATTGGATTAGATTAGATTAGATTAGATTGGATTAGATTAGATTAGATTAGATTAGATTGGATAAGATTAGATTAGATTGGATTAGATTAGATTATAATAAATCCTTCGACTTTTTTGTGTTGTTTTTCTCGGCTATGAGGGCGTTGTGGTATCCCAGCACGAGGTCTTCAATCTCATCGATATCTGTAGGCGGTTGAAGGAGTTGTGAGGTGGTGTCTGAGGAGGTTGTTGAAAATTAAAATTGAGAATTAAAATTGAGAATTAAAATTGAGAATTAAAATTGAGAATTAAAATTGAGAATTAAAATTGAGAATTAAAATTGAGAATTAAAATTGAGAATTAAAATTGAGAATTAAAATTGAGAATTAAAATTGAGAATTAAAATTGAGAATTAAAATTGAGAATTAAAATTGAGAATTAAAATTGAGAATTGAGAATTAAAATTGAGAATTAAAATTGAGAATTAAAATTGAGAATTAAAATTGAGAATTAAAATTGAGAATTAAAATTGAGAATTAAAATTGAGAATTAAAATTGAGAATTAAAATTGAGAATTAAAATTGAGAATTGAAATTGAGAATTAAAATTGAGAATTAAAATTGAGAATTAAAATTGAGAATTAAAATTGAGAATTAAAATTGAGATTTAAAATTGAGATTTAAAATTGAGAATTGAAATTGAGAATTGAGAATTAAAATTGAGATTTAAAATTGAGAATTAAAATTGAGAATTAAAATTGAGAATTGAAATTGAGAATTAAAATTGAGAATTAAAATTGAGAATTAAAATTGAGATTTAAAATTGAGAATTAAAATTGAGAATTAAAATTGAGAATTGAAATTGAGAATTAAAATTGAGAATTAAAATTGAGATTTAAAATTGAGAATTGAAATTGAGAATTGAGAATTAAAAGGTAGCAACTTTCATAGTCGATCTTCCGCAGCGAGTCGAGGACCTTGCGGAGCAGTTCTGTGCCACCTGTGGAACATTTCACTCGTCTTCCAAGTCGGCAGAACAAAAAGTAAGCATCGAGATGGTGAAAACATCCTACAGACCTGAGCTTCTCAATGGTGGCTTCAATACAATACAACGCACTAGGTTGCTATACAAGGCAATACAAGGAAATACAATACAATATAAGGAAATACAATACAATACAATTTAATACAATACAATTTAATACAATAAAATATAATACAATAAAATACAATGCAATAAAATACAATACAATATAATACAATAAAATACAATGCAATATGATACAATACAATGCAAAACAATACAATACAAAACAATACAATACATTACAATACACTACAATACAATACAAAAGCAGTATATATTTCAATTTCCAGACACAGAGACCTTTCGGGAAGCCCTCATCCTCGTCACCATTCTTATCGCCAACATGTTCACAAAACTTTTCCAGAGTATTTTGCCTTGCGGGGGTGGCTCACAGGTGCATTGTTGCCAAAAAGCAACATGAATGCACTTCGCTACGAATATTCATTTTAAAATCTGGAGTTTCTATAGCGCAAATCATGAAATCTTTTTTTTCTCCACCTCTCTCATCCCACCTCTTCCTCCCCATCTCCTCTTTCCATTTTCCCTTCCCACCCTTCCCTCCCCCCCCCCCCCTATCTTCTCTCTCCCATCTCTTTGTACCACCAGCCTTCACAACTATATAATCACTCCACTCTTTGCTTCATCCACCTTTCTACCATCACCACCACCACCATCATCACCACCACCATCATCATCATCACCACCATCACCACCACCACCATCATCACCACCACCATCATCATCATCACCACCATCACCACCATTCTCACCATCAACATCATCACCACCACCACCATCATAACCACCCCTACCACCATCATCACCACCGCCGCCACCACCACCACCACCACCACCACCAACACCACCACCACCACCACCACCACCACAACCATCATCACCTGCCGGAAATGAACTTTGCCAGTTTAATTGTCTTTTCCACCACCTCCTCCAGCACCTTCTGCATGCTGTTCACCTTATCCGTCACAAAGGCCTTCCTCTCCCTGGCGTGGTTGCCTTCTCAGTCGCTTGCTTTGGCGCTTGATGTTTGAATTTATTAACAATAATTATCGCCAGCACGACACAACACAACATAACACAACACACTACAGCACAGCACGACACAACACAACACAACACAACACAACACAACACAACACAACACAACACAACACAACACAACACAACACAGCACAACACAACACAACACGCCACAACACAACACAACACGACACAGCACACTACAAGACAACACAACACGCCACAACACAATACAACACGCTACAACACAACACAACACAACACGCTACAACACAACACAACACGCTAAAACACAACACAACACGCTACAACACAACACAACACACTACAACACAACAAAATACGAAAGTAAACACAACGAAATAGCCCACACACTGCAGTACCATACAATAAGACAACGCGCAACAATGGGGCTGTTCAAACAATCCACAAGTTCACGCCTTTACTCATTCTCAACCCTAATTTAACGTGTCTCCTCTCCCACCCTCATTTTCTCTTCCCACCCCCTTTTCTACCCCCTCTCACCCCTTTTCTACCCCCTCTCACCCCTTTTCTACCCCCTCTCACCCCTTTTCTACCCCCTCTCACCCCTTTTCGACCCCCTCTCCCCCCTTTTCTACCCCCTCTCACCCCTTTTCTACCCCCTCTCACCCCTTTTCTACCCCCTCTCACCCCTTTTCTACCCCCTCTCACCCCTTTTCTACCCCCTCTCACCCCTTTTCTACCCCCTCTCACCCCTTTTCTACCCCCTCTCACCCCTTTTCGACCCCCTCTCACCCCTTTTCTACCCCCTCTCACCCCTTTTCTACCCCCTCTCACCCCTTTTCTACCCCCTCTCACCCCTTTTCTACCCCCTCTCACCCCTTTTCTACCCCCTCTCACCCCTTTTCTACCCCCTCTCACCCCTTTTCTACCCCCTCTCACCCCTTTTCTACCCCCTCTCACCCCTTTTCTACCCCCTCTCACCCCTTTTCGACCCCCTCTCCCCCCTTTTCTACCCCCTCTCACCCCTTTTCTACCCCCTCTCACCCCTTTTCTACCCCCTCTCACCCCTTTTCTACCCCCTCTCACCCCTTTTCTACCCCCTCTCACCCCTTTTCTACCCCCTCTCACCCCTTTTCTACCCCCTCTCACCCCTTTTCGACCCCCTCTCACCCCTTTTCTACCCCCTCTCACCCCTTTTCTACCCCCTCTCACCCCTTTTCTACCCCCTCTCACCCCTTTTCTACCCCCTCTCACCCCTTTTCTACCCCCTCTCACCCCTTTTCTACCCCCTCTCACCCCTTTTCGACCCCCTCTCACCCCTTTTCTACCCCCTCTCACCCCTTTTCGACCCCCTCTCACCCCTTTTCGACCCCCTCTCACCCCTTTTCTACCCCCTCTCACCCCTTTTCTACCCCCTCTCACCCCTTTTCTACCCCCTCTCACCCCTTTTCTACCCCCTCTCACCCCTTTTCGACCCCCTCTCACCCCTTTTCTACCCCCTCTCACCCCTTTTCGACCCCCTCTCACCCCTTTTCTACCCCCTCTCACCCCTTTTCGACCCCCTCTCACCCCTTTTCGACCCCCTCTCACCCCTTTTCTACCCCCTCTCACCCCTTTTCTACCCCCTCTCACCCCTTTTCTACCCCCTCTCACCCCTTTTCTACCCCCTCTCACCTTTTTTCCTCCTCTTTTCATCTTTTTTCTACCCCCTCTTTCTCTCATCCCTTTTCTATCCTTTTCCCCCCTCTCACCCCTTTTCTATACCCCTTCCCCTTCATTCCTTCCCCCCATTCATTCTCCCCCCCCCCCCCCCTTCACCCCTTCCCTCCCACTCTTCAACCTTTCCCTTTTCACCCCTCTCCCCTCCCCTCCCCCTCCTCACAAGGGTTTTTCTTGGGCAGCCTTCATCTCCTCCCCAGTGATCGGCAGGGCAAACGTCTCTCCATCAATTTGAATATCCGCCAGCCACTGCACTCGTTGATCGTTCATTCATTCATTCATTCATTCATTTATTCATTCATTCATTTGTTCAGTTCTTCCTTCCTTCATTCATTCCTTCCTTCCTTCCTTCCTTCCTTCCTTCCTTCATTCCTTCCTTCCTTCCTTCCTTCCTTCCTTCCTTCCTTCCTTCCTTCCTTCCTTCCTTCCTTCCTTCCTTCCTTCCTTCCTTCTTTCCTTCCTTCCTTCCTTCATTCCTTCCTTCCTTCCTTCCTTCCTTCCTTCCTTCCTTCCTTCCTTCCTTCCTTCCTTCCTTCTTTCCTTCCTTCCTTCCTTCCTTCCTTCCTTCCTTCCTTCCTTCATTCGTTTATCTAATTGGTTGTTTCATCACTTGCATGGTAGTTCATTGTCTTCAAAGTTGTCACCCATTTCAGGAACCTTAAACTCATTCACCTATTCTCATTATTCCACTTAAATTCACCACTTAACAATACAATACAATACAATACAATACAATAAAATACAATACAATACAATACAATACAATAAAATACGGTACAATACAATAAAATACAATAAAATACAATAAAATACAATACAATACAATACAATACAATAAAATACGGTACAATACAATACAATAAAATACAATACAATACAATAAAATAAAATGCGATACAATAAAATACAATACAATACAACACAATACACTACCATACAATACAATACAATAAAATACATTACAATACAATACAATACGATACAATACAATACAATAAAATACATTACAATACAATACAATACGATACAATACAATACAATAAAATAAAATAAGATAAAATACAATACAATACAACACAATACAATACATACACGAATATTATTATAGTGGCATTAACCCCGTAGAGTTTCGAGGCCACTCACAAATGATCAATCTACTGATACATTTGGTCACTCATTGGGCTGAACTCACATCAGAGATTGCAGAAAGGTTCTGCAGAGGGGTTGGGTTGTTTCTTATCATTTTTCGAAGCAACTAATGCAGATAAGATGACGTCATACAAGTCATATTATGGGAGCGTGAACAGAATTGGACATGGGAATTGAATTATTGAAACATCATCGCCTATATAATTATAAAGTTATGAATCGATGATGCTTGTATGCAAAATATGGATATGCATCACATGAATACATAATGAAGAGCTTTTAATATCTGAATATGCATGAGCATGAATACATAATGAGCAGTGGGATGTTGGTGCAACCTTGAGGATCTCGTGAGACATGTCGGGTGTTGGCTTGTTCTTGAATGATTCTGGAACTTTCTCTGTGGGCTTGGGGGGGAGGGGGGGGGAGATGGAGGGGGGGGGGGGGGGAGATGGAGGAGGGGGGGGGAAATGGAAGAAGGAGGGGGGGAGATGGAGAGGGGGGAGTGGAAGAAGGAGGGGGGGAGATGGAGAGGGGGGAGTGGGAGATGGAGGGGGGAGAGGGTGGTTAGTGGGTGGGATAAAAAGGCTTAGATGAGAGGTTGGAAGAATAAGAAAGAAAACGTCGAGAGAACGAGTGGGAGGATGAAACAATGAAGAGGGGAGGGAAGGCAGGGTTGTGTACGTTTCTAAGATCACTTTATCATCTCTCTCGAACCCTGTCTTACATTTATGAAGCGCTACTTATCATACGCTGGAAATGTTGCAGAGTACGACGGATGAAAGAAGAATTCAATGGATTTTCCAACCTCAGTGAGTCTCTCCACGAAAATCACTCTCAGCTTCGCTATGTCCTGTGGTCGCGGTGTGTGGAGTTTTGAGGCAAAAAATGTTTCTTCTTCTCCAGCCACTCTTATCGCATCCATGGAAGCTTATGTTTTTAAAAGTTAATTTATTTTTCATACTTTTGTTAAAAAACCTTCAAACGTGTTTTAACATTCAAAGGTTTCAGAATCTTCGAAGCTTGAAGTTTCATTTAAAGAATGAAGCGGTACGCAGATAAGTTAGGAGTGAGGAAGGAGTGGTGAACCCTGTGCAAGTCGTCCATGATCCAAGCGATCTTTCTGCCTTGCCTCTCTTCTGTGTGCATATTCACCACCACAGGGGTCAGGATGTCCTCGGGAGGACTCAACGGAGTCAGCATCAGCGGGTTCTGCAAGTCGTCAGGTTTCTCAGACGGGTGTTCAGACCGTATTGTGTTAGGCATGCCGTCTTATTGGCCGGTTTAACGATTTATAATTACGTACTCTTGGAAAATAAAAATAAGTTAATAATAAGCGCTACACAAAGAGATTTATAATTAAATTATATTGATTTTGAGTTTTTTTTTCAAATTAAGATTGATTTATGAAGTGAATTTTTGAAGATTTGCTGAGAATTACTTTTTTGAATTATCCTAGTGTTTATTTACGTGCAACGTCAGATATAACTGAATTGAAGTGTAAAGTTATTTTATGTTTATGAAGTCATTTCCTGATCAGGAAATTTTGTTTTTCAATATTCATTTTAATTTTTAAAAATTTTAACACTTTTCATGTGAAAGCAGTGAGTATTCAAAAATTTTTCAATTTAAAATTACTAACCTAAATTAACATTTAGCACAGGCTCCTATATTTGAAAAAGTATGTCAAAAACTAAGATTAAAAGTGAGTCGTTTTTCAAGTATATTTTATTTTATATACATCAAATTGTTTCATTCCGAACAATTCAATTTACATATTTCATGTTTTCATTAGACGAAGAGACGGAGGTGGTGGTTGCACGGAGCAAGTTGGATGGAGTTTTGCAAACATTAGTGGATCAAAAAGAAGAGTGAGTTTAACGACGAAATTTTATGAAAAACATTTTTCGATTCTACGATACCTTTTCAGAACATCGCCTGAAAAAGGATCTCCGAGCCACAATGACCCAGAAAGTGATTTTTTCGAGTAGGTTTTGTTCAAGACATAATTAATTATGGCTACACTTCGTGCAAAAATAACTGAAATAATTTTTTTATTATTAACCATAATAAACTTTTGTCTTCCAGCTCTCCACTCAACTCTCCAGCAAAGAAATCTCCCAGGATCAACAGGCTGCACAGAAAACGAAAGTTAGTGAAGGAGGAAACGCAGTCAGACTATTGTTCAAGTGAGTCCCACCCACCACAAACACTTCTAGCAGTAATCTACAAACCACTAATCTCTGCATATTAACATCACAAATTCCTTCACAATCTAACCAAGTTTAATCTAATCAAATCATTTGTATAGCGCTGATCCCACACTGTTCAAAAGCACAACACCACACTAAGATTATCCTTTTTTTCCCACCACAGACACCTACCTCATGAAGCTGTTTGATAGGACGGTGAATCTTGCAGCCTTCACCGACGACACGCCTCTTTATCCAGTGTGCAGGGCTTGGATTAGAAATCTCCAACCCACCCACCAACACAAGGAAGTCACCACCACTGAGAATGAGGTTGGTGCACTTGGTGGAGTGTGTACTGGTGGAGTGTGTACTGGTGGAGTGTGTACTGGTGGAGTGTGTACTGGTGGAGTGTGTACTGGTGGAGTATGTACTGGTGGAGTGTGTACTGGTGGAGTATGTACTGGTGGAGTGTGTACTGGTGGAGTGTGTACTGGTGGAGTGTGTACTGGTGGAGTGTGTACTGGTGGAGTGTGTACTGGTGGAGTGTGTACTGGTGGAGTGTGTACTGGTGGAGTGTGTACTGGTGGAGTGTGTACTGGTGGAGTGTGTACTGGTGGAGTGTGTACTGGTGGAGTGTGTACTGGTGGAGTGTGTACTGGTGGAGTGTGTACTGGTGGAGTGTGTACTGGTGGAGTGTGTACTGGTGGAGTGTGTACTGGTGGAGTGTGTACTGGTGGAGTGTGTACTGGTGGAGTGTGTACTGGTGGAGTGTGTACTGGTGGAGTGTGTACTGGTGGAGTATGTACTGGTGGAATGTGTACTGGTGGAGTGTGTACTGGTGGAGTGTGTACTGGTGGAGTGTGTACTGGTGGAGTGTGTACTGGTGGAGTGTGTACTGGTGGAGTGTGTACTGGTGGAGTGTGTACTGGTGGAGTGTGTACTGGTGGAGTGTGTACTGGTGGAGTATGTACTGGTGGAGTGTGTACTGGTGGAGTATGTACTGGTGGAGTGTGTACTGGTGGAGTGTGTACTGGTGGAGTATGTACTGGTGGAGTGTGTACTGGTGGAGTGTGTACTGGTGGAGTGTGTACTGGTGGAGTGTGTACTGGTGGAGTATGTACTGGTGGAGTGTGTACTGGTGGAGTGTGTACTGGTGGAGTGTGTACTGGTGGAGTGTGTACTAGTGGAGTGTGTACTGGTGGAGTGTGTACTGGTGGAGTGTGTACTGGTGGAGTGTGTACTGGTGGAGTATGTACTGGTGGAGTGTGTACTGGTGGAGTGTGTACTGGTGGAGTGTGTACTGGTGGAGTGTGTACTGGTGGAGTGTGTACTGGTGGAGTGTGTACTGGTGGAGTGTGTACTGGTGGAGTGTGTACTGGTGGAGTGTGTACTGGTGGAGTGTGTACTGGTGGAGTGTGTACTGGTGGAGTGTGTACTGGTGGAGTGTGTACTGGTGGAGTGTGTACTGGTGGAGTATGTACTGGTGGAGTATGTACTGGTGGAGTGTGTACTGGTGGAGTGTGTACTGGTGGAGTGTGTACTGGTGGAGTGTGTACTGGTGGAGTGTGTACTGGTGGAGTGTGTACTGGTGGAGTGTGTACTGGTGGAGTGTGTACTGGTGGAGTGTGTACTGGTGGAGTGTGTACTGGTGAAGTGTGTACTGGTGGAGTGTGTACTGGTGGAGTGTATACCAGTGGAGTATGTACTGGTGGAGTGTGTACTGGTGGAGTGTGTACTGGTGGAGTGTGTACTGGTGGAGTGTGTACTGGTGGAGTGTGTACTGGTGGTGTACTACTCCTAAAACATCAGTCAACACACACACACACACACACACACACACACACACACACACACACACACACACACACACACACACACACACACACACACACACACACGCACGGACGCGCGCACACACACACACACACACACACACAAATCACAACCCCCCATCAATCAGTCGACCACAGATTCACTGGTCTACAGCCTACCAGGACCCACTGCCAAGAAGGCTTCATCTCCTCCCCACCCTCCATCCAAAATGAAACTGGAACCCCTTCTCATCAACCAGGTTCCGCTTCCTGCTTACTTCCTGTTGATTTGGATCAAAACCTCATGATTGGCCACCTTCTTTTTCCTTCCTTCTGCCTGCACGCCCTCCCTCTTTTTCCTTTCTACCACTTCCACTGTCTAACCTCTTCCTTCTAACCTCCTCTCCACCCACCTACTCATCCTCCTCTTCACCCACCCACTCATCCTCCTCTTCACCCACCCACTCATCCTCTTCCCCACCCACTCACTCACCCTTCCATCCCCCTCAGGACTCCTCATCCATGGAAGATATTTTCCTCAACCACATGAGTCGGTGGAAGGAGGTCAAACAAAGGTCACATTTTTTTCGCTGCTGCAGTTCAACACCACCACACCACCACCACACCACCACCACACCACACCACACCACCACCACACCACACCACCACCACACCACACCACACCACACCACCACCACACCACCACCATACCACACCACACCACCAACACACCACACCACACCACACCACACCACCACCATACCACACCACCACCACACCACACCACACCACACCTCAGGTGGAAAAGGGCCTCACGGCAGCACGAGGCCTGTTACATCGAGAGCTACAGAGTGCTCAAGGCCATGTACGATAGACAAAACAACGAGGACTGATTTAATGGGACCTCATTGGTCCGTCACCTCATTAATATTCATAGCCGTCACCAATCATAACTCATTCTCTTCCAATTGTCCATGAGGTTTCAAATGACTTGGCGCCCGTTGATTGGCCGTTCAATTACGGAACTATAATTGATTTCCATCTTCTAATCAATATTTCAATTAATTTTTTAATTAATATTTTAATTAATCTTTTAATTAATATTTTAATTAATTTTTTAATTAATCTTTTAATTAATTTTTTAATTAGTTCAACTTGTTGAAGACCTTGTTAATTTTGATTCTTTGTTCTTTGTTTTGATTCTTTGTTCTTTCGATGTTGCTGAAATGGATGCTTGTATGTTTTTTGACGACTTTGTCGCCATTAGGTTCACTTTTTGTTGCGAGAGACTTGTACAGTTTCCGTCTTCGTGTTAAAGTGGAGGGGTCTGGCTTCCTTCCGTTTGCCCTCCTCACTCCTTCGTTCCCCCTCACTATCCTCCGTGTTACCAATGCTCATCATGATAATAATAAAATAATCAAATTATTTTATTATTATTATTAATATTTTTGTTATTATCATTGTTGTTATTCTCCACGTGACTCATGTCCAGACCAATCATCATGATAGAACCACCCAAACAGTCTTCCAACCTCCCAAATACGTCACGAACCTCTCGAGATTCGCTTTTAAATTATTTTTGTAGCGCATAACTTTTCATATTGTTTGCCCAGTGGAGTCCAGAGCACCCCACAACAAGTCAGAATGAGCCTCTCATATGTATGTTATCACAACCTTATATCATTATTATTATTATTTTTATTATTATTATTATTCTTATTATTATTATTATGATTATTATTATTATTCTTATTATTATTATTATTATTATGATTATGACTATTATTATTATTATTCTTCTTCTTATTATTATTATTATTATTATTACTATTATTATTATTATTATTCTTCTTATTATTATTATTATTATGATTATTATTATTATTATTATTATTATTATTATTTTGCCACTTCGGGGCATGACTATTAACTGAAGATAATTTGAAAGGCGCAGAAGCGGAAGGCGTCCGACAGCTGAGCCTCATGGCTGTAGCATGCCTCCACGGGTGAGGTCTCCAGGGAGTCAATGCCGACACTCGTATTCACACTTGGTGCATTCGAAGGGTGAATTTGACACTTCAACAACCGGAGCCGAGTTTACGATTCTCCATGCACGCGTGAATTAACACACACACACACGGAATAACACACACACACACATATATATATATATATATATATATGTATATGTATATATATATATATATATATATATATATATATATATATATATATATATATATATATATATATATATATATATATATATATATATATATATATATATATACATATATATAATAACTCATACACGGTGGTCTGGATGCAAAGTATGAGGAGAGTGAGAAGCGACGACGTTGAGAGAGGACATGTGTGTGTGCTGCAAAGAAGCAGTCGAGAACGGGTGAAGACGAATAACTCCGAAGGATTTTCAAGAAAAATTCGCAAAATAAAACGTGAATTTTGCATCGTCACAAGCGGGTGGACCCTGTGGGCCTTGTGGGCCTTGTGGGTCCTGTGGGCCTTGTGGGCCTTGTGGGCCTTGTGGGTCCTGTGGGCCCTGTGGGCCCTGTGGGCCCTGTGGACCTTGTGGACCCTGTGGGGTGGAGGGATGGAGTGGGTGGTGTGTGGGAGGTGAGCCCTTTGGCACAACACACGAGTTCGTAAAAGGCTCGTGGTCATGAATAAATAATAATAATAATAATAATAATAAATAATAATAAGAAATAATAGTAATAATAACAATAATAATGAATAATATTAAGAAATAATAGTAATAATAATAATAAATAGATAATGATGATAACAATAATAACAAATAATAAATAATAACAATAATAATACATAATAACAATAATAACAAATAATAAATAATAACAATAATAATAATGAAAAGTAATAATAAATAATAACAAGAAGGAAAACCTGCGAAATGACTGTAGGTTTGGAGGACTTATGGAAGACAAAAGCTTTGAAGACATTATAGCTGAGGATTATGTAGAATTAAGTGAAATTAAGTAGAATTATGTAGAATTAATTGAAATTAAGTAGAATTATGTAGAATTAAGTGAAATTAAGTAGAATTATGTAGAATTAAGTGAAATTAAGTAGAATTATGTAGAATTAATTGAAATTAAGTAGAATTATGTAGAATTAAGTGAAATTAAGTAGAATTATGTAGAATTAAGTGAAATTAAGTAGAATTATGTAGAATTAATTGAAATTAAGTAGAATTATGTAGAATTAAGTGAAATTAAGTAGAATTATGTAGAATTAAGTGAAATTAAGTAGAATTATGTAGAATTAAGTGAAATTAAGTAGAATTATGTAGAATTAAGTGAAATTAAGTAGAATTATGTAGAATTAAGTGAAATTAAGTAGAATTATGTAGAATTTTGTAGAATTGTGTTGAATTGCGTTGAATTATTATTTAAAAAAATTGAAAAATAAATAAACAAGAGCTGACTTCATATTTGAAAGGCATTCAAGGGAAGGTGCATGACAGGGCTCCAGTGGTGTGACAGGCTGGCTTGAAGACGCAGTGTGTGGTGTAACAAGGAAAATAACATAAATAATAACAAGTAAAACCATGTAACAACGTCAACAATGATGACGTGTAACAACGTCAACAACAACAGCAACGATGATGCTATGCAACAACAACAACCCGATCAACAACACTAATAACAACAACTGAAGCAACTACAACAACCAAAGCATGGTAGCTTCAACAACAACAACCAAAGCATGGTAGCTACAACAACAACAACAACAACCAAAGCATGGTAGCTACAACAACAACCAAAGCATGGGAGCTACAACAACAACTACAACAACCAAAGCATGGGAGCTACAACAACAACAACAACAACCAAAGCATGGGAGCTACAACAACAACAACAACCAAAGCATGGGAGCTACAACAACAACAACAACAACCAAAGCATGGAAGGTACAACAACTACAACAACAACCAAAGCATGGAAGGTACAACAACTACAACAACAACCAAAGCATGGAAGGTACAACAACTACAACAACAACCAAAGCATGGAAGGTACAACAACTACAACAACAACCAAAGCATGGAAGGTACAACAACTACAACAACAACCAAAGCATGGAAGGTACAACAGCAACAACAACAACCAAAGCATGGGAGCTTCAACAACAACAACAACAACAACCAAAGCATGGGAGCTTCAACAACAACAACAACAACAACCAAAGCATGGAAGGTACAACAGCAGCAACAACAACCAAAGCATGGAAGGTACAACAGCAGCAACAACAACCAAAGCATGGAAGGTACAACAACTACAACAACAACCAAAGCATGGGAGGCACAACAACGTGAAAGCATCATTTGAGGTGGTTGGATTACTCTCATCGATGCAATAATCACTTTTGAAGGGCCTCTATGGCGTACGACGAAGAAGAAGATGCTTGCAGAAGGGCAAACCCCTGAAGGCACGCATGCGCAAAAGTCCAATTTTAAAAATATGGAAAATGCAAAAAGTGAATTTAAGTTTGGAGATTTGAAGCCTTTTGGGACATGCCATTTTGATTTGTGTTTGACGGAATTTTTAGACTGGGAGTCGGAAATATCCAAAAACACTAAAAAAGGCCAAAAACACTAAAAAGGCATAAAAAGATGAAACATCAGGGAAGATGGGAAGGCGAACACGATCAAACGAGATTTC
>OX387247.1:12711798-12721798 GCA_947562095.1 Branchellion lobata
GGTAGTGGTGGTTGGAAGGTGGTTGGTAGTTGGTGGTGGTGGTTGGAAGGTGGTTGGTAGTTGGTGGTGGTGGTTAGAAGGTGGTTGATGCTGGTTGGTGGTGGTTGGATAGTGGTTGATGGTGGTTGGTGGTGGTTAATGGTGGTGGTTGGGAGGTAGTCGGGTGGTGGTTTTGATGATGATGCTGACATTGATGGTGATGAGGAGATAATGGTGGATGGTGATGGGTAGTAGAAAAATAATTCATAACAACAACAACAAAACCACAATAACAAAAAAAAGATTAATAACCATAATAATAATAAAAACAATTAGAAAAATAACAACAAAAACTATAATCGAGAATAAACAGCACCTCAAATTGTTCCTGCAAGTAGGTCTTGCCTGTCTCTGGGTTTGTCTTGTTCAAGTCTGCGTACTTGGACCTGTGTGTGTGTGTGTGTGTGTGTGTGTGTGTTTGTGTGTGTGTGTGTGTGTGTGTGTGTGTGTGTGTGTGTGTGTGTGTCTGTGTGTGTTTGTGTGTGTGTGTGTGTGTGTGTGTGTGTTTGTGTGTGTGTGTGTGTGTGTGTGTGTGTGTGTGTGTGTGTGTGTGTGTGTGTGTGTGTGTGTGTGTGTGTGTGTGTGTGTGTGTGTGTTGAATTCAAAGTTTTAATTGGCAAACACATACAAAAACACATTACAATACAACAACGCCCTATAGCAACCACACATCAACACGGTGAGATTTCAACACCAAAGAAACGCCACAACACCACCACACCACACCACCACACCACACCACACCACAGCAACACCACCACACCACACCACACCACACCACCACACCACACCACAGAAACACCACCACACCACACCACAGCAACACCACCACACCACAGCAACACCACCTGAAGTTGGAACAGGGGGTGGATGTGGTGCTGGCTTGTAGGGCCTCCAACAAGGCATCGTATATGAAAATGTACTGGTCCTTTGGTGGTGGTGGTGGTGAGGGTTGAGTGGTGGTGGTGAGGGTTGGGTGGTGGTGGTGGTGAGAGTTAGGTGGTGAAGATTTGACAAACATATCATTTGACACACCACTCCCCCAAACAACCTCCTCAACACCCCCCTACACACCACTCCCCCAAACAACCTCCTCAACACCCCCCAACACACCACTCCCCCAAACAACCTCCTCAACACCCCCCAACACACCACTCCCCCAAACAACCTCCTCAACACCCCCCAACACACCACTCCCCCAAACAAACCCCCAACACAACACCCCCAACCCACCCACCACAGTCTGCACCCCCCAACCCACCCCAACCCACCCACCACAGTCTGCACCATATTGACACGATCGTTCCTTATCTTCTTGACGAACTCGAACACGTTCACTTCCTTGTCTTCTTCCGCCTGCTGCAGCATGCTGTCGAGGGTGATGTAAGTGCCTGTCCTGCCCACCCCAGCACTGCAGTGCACCAGCACTGGCACCTCACTCTCCTCAGGCAGGTACGAGCGCACCTGGTGGCGTGGTGGCATGGTGACGTGGTGGCATGGTGGCGTGGTGGCATGGTGGCGTGGTGGCATGGTGACGTGGTGGCGTGGTGGCATGGTGGCATGGTGACGTGGTGGCATGGTGGCATGGTGACATGGTGGCGTGTTGGCGTGGTGGCATGGTGGCATGGTGGCATGGTGGCGTGGTGGCGTGGTGGCATGGTGGCGTGGTGGCATGGTGGCGTGGTGGCGTGGTGGCATGGTGACGTGGTGGCGTGGTGGCGTGGTGGCATGGTGACGTGGTGGCATGGTGGCGTGGTGGATGGTTGTTAGGGTGTTTGAGTGTGTTAGATGGCTTGGGGGTTGGTGGTTTAGAGCGTTGGTTGGTGGGTCAGAGGGTTGGTTGAAAGTTTGTGGGTTGGTTGGTTGGTGGGTTGATGGGTTGGTTGGGGGATTGGGGGTTGGTGGATTGGTTGTGTTGGTTGGTTGGTTGGGGAGTTGGTTGGGGGGTTGGGGGTTGGTGGAATGGTTGTGTTGGTTGGTTGGTTGGGGAGTTGGTTTCAACAACAAAAGTTGTTTTAGACACCTTCTTCCTGAACTCCAGAAGGGAGGTAGGATTGGCAGGCACTCCGTGGTCAGGCCACGTGGTGAAGTGGAACTGGTGGAGTGTTCTGAAAACACCATCCTGGTGTTGTTGTGTTGTTGTTGTTGTGGTGTTGTTGTTGTGTTGTTGTGGTTGTGGTGTTGTTGTTGTGGTTGTGGTGTTGTTGTTGTTGTTGCTGTTGTTTTTAGTAGTTTTTTTGTTGTGGTGGTGTTGTTGCTATTGTCGTATTTTATCAACCCCTCAACAAACCAACCAAACAACCAACCAACAAATGTCCCGGCCAGCCCAGGCAACACAACTAACCAACCTCACTAATCACCACCCACCAGCCAACCACCAATCAAACCCACCCACCACCCACCAACCAACCAACCACCCATCAACCATCCACCCACCAAACACCCACCAACCACCCACCAACTATCCACCCACCATCCACTCACCAAACACCCACCAACCACCCACCCAGCAACCAACCATCGACCATCCATCCAGCAACCACCCATCAACCATCCACCACACACCCACCAGCCATCCATCAACCACCCACCATCCATCCACCAAACACCCACTAACTATCCACCAACCACCCACCATCCACCCACCAACCACCCACCAACCACCCACCAACCATCCACCAACCACCCACCAACCGCCCACCAACCATACACCCACCAACCACCCACCAACCACCCACCAACCATACACCCACCAACCGCCCACCAACCATACACCCACCAACCACCCACCAACCACCCACCAACCATACACCCACCAACCGCCCACCAACCACCCACCAACCATACACCCACCAACCACCCAGCAACCACCTACCAACCACCCAGCAACCACCTACCAACCACCCACCAACCATCCACCCACCCACCAACCACCTACCAACCACCCAGCAACCACCTACCAACCACCCACCAACCATCCACCCACCCACCAACCACCTACCAACCACCCAGCAACCACCTACCAACCACCCAGCAACCACCAACCACCTACCAACCACCCAGCAACCACCCAGCAACCACCTACCACCCACCCAGCAACCACCTACCACCCACCCAGCAACCACCTACCAACCACCCAGCAACCACCTACCAACCACCCAGCAACCACCAACCACCCAGCAACCACCTACCACCCACCCACCAACCACCCAGCAACCACCCAGCAACCACCCAGCAACCACCAGCCACCTTAGAAAGATCAAACACTCTGATCTTGTAGTCTGCAAACTCCTCCACCGTCTTCAACTCCACCTCCACACCTCCATACCTACAACTCCCCTCTGCTGGCCAGTATGACTCACACTTGTTCTGGAGGGGGGGGGGGGGGAGAGAGGGGAGAGGGGGGTGAGATTGGGGCTGAAAGGAAAAGGTTCAGTGGAGAGATGAGAACGTCTAAAGGTGGAAGGTAGGATGGTGGTGGTGTGGGTGGGAGTGGTTTGTGGGTGTTTGCTGAAATAACAACAAGATTGACGTTGTGGTCTGCACATAAAACAACAACAACAAACAAAAACAAACAACAAGAGTGATGACGTCATACCCTGCCAGCCTCGTTGAAGTTGGTTACCATGACGATGACGTTGCACTGCAGTTGCCACACCATTCTCCAGGTGTCGTCAATGGTGTTCTTGGTGGGCCCTGGGGGTGATGGTGGAGAGGGAAGGGGGGGTGATGGTGGAGAGTGTTGGTGGAGAGTGTTGGTGGAGAAGGGAGGGGAGTGTTGGTGGAGAGTGTTGGTGGAGAGTGTTGGTGGAGAGTGATGGTGGAGAGTGTTGGTGGAGAGTGTTGGTGGAGAGTGTTGGTGGAGAAGGGAGGGGAGTGTTGGTGGAGAGTGTTGGTGGAGAGTGTTGGTGGAGAGTGTTGGTGGAGAGTGATGGTGGAGAGTGTTGGTGGAGAGTGTTGGTGGAGAGTGTTGGTGGAGAAGGGAGGGGAGTGTTGGTGGAGAGTGTTGGTGGAGAGTGTTGGTGGAGAGTGATGGTGGAGAGTGTTGGTGGAGAGTGTTGGTGGAGAGTGTTGGTGGAGAGTGTTGGTGGAGAGTGATGGTGGAGAGTGTTGGTGGAGAGTGTTGGTGGAGAGTGTTGGTGGAGAGTGTTGGTGGAGAGTGTTGGTGGAGAGTGTTGGTGGAGAATGTTGGTGGAGAGTGTTGGTGGAGAGTGTTGGTGGAGAGTGTTGGTGGAGAGTGTTGGTGGAGAGTGATGGTGGAGAGTGTTGGTGGAGAGTGTTGGTGGAGAGTGTTGGTGGAGAGTGTTGGTGGAGAGTGTTGGTGGAGAGGGGAGGAAGAGAGTGTTGGTGGAGAGTGTTGGTGGAGAGTGTTGGTGGAGAGTGTTGGTGGAGAGTGTTGGTGGAGAGTGTTGGTGGAGAGTGTTGGTGGAGAGTGTTGGTGGAGAGTGTTGGTGGAGAGTGTTGGTGGAGAGTGTTGGTGGAGAGTGTTGGTGGAGAGTGTTGGTGGAGAGGGGGGGGGGTGTTGGTGGGGGAGGAAAATGGTGGAAAGAAGAATGTTGGTTGATGTAGGGTGAAGATGGAGCACCTTGAGCTGCAACGAATGCCTTGGGATTCTTGTAACCCTGAGTGGAGCATGGTGTCAATAACATTAGCTACAGCGCATCCTCCTCCTCCTCCTCCTCCTCCTCCTCCTCCTCCTCCTCACAACCACCCACCGAGATGTAGTTGGCATTGATATAAGAGGAAGATAACGGATCTGATTCTGTTTTCTCCAATAATACTCTCGAATGGTCGTCTGCGTGGTGATGATGATGATGATGGTGATGATGATGATGATGATGATGATGATGAGGATGATGATGGAGATGATGATGATGATGATGATGATGATGATGATGATGATGATGATGATGAGGATGATGATGAGGATGATGATGGAGATGATGATGAGGATGATGATGGAGATGATGATGATGATGATGAGGATGATGATGGAGATGATGACGATGATGACGACGACAACGATGATGTAGGAGTCTCACACGCCACAATGTTGCAGTATCTGTTCTTGCTTCTGTTTTCCTTCCTCAAACCCTCGTCCGCCCTGAACACCAGGTCCTGCTTGAACTCCTGTGTGACGTCACCGTCATCACTCCACCCTCCTTCATCTCACCCATCTCTAAAAAATTACCCCAAAAGCCCCAAAAAACCAACCCATCGCCATGAAAACCAACCTATTCCCACCCACATCAAAACCACCAAAGCACCCCACCCACGGAGTACTCGGTCCTGATGACGTCATCGCCGAACTGCTTACGAGGCACCACGAAGTTCCAAAGCTGTTGCACTGGGATGCACTGCCTGGCCTCCTCGCAAGAGGCCCCCACCAACTCCCCAGGGTGGAAGAGCAACTCTGTGGATGGGTGATGGTGCAGGTCTTTGGGGGTCTTTTGGGGCGAAGTTGGAACTATTAGGGTTAGAATGGTGGTTGAAGGATGGATGGTGGTTGAAGGATGGATGGTGGTTGGAGGATGGATGGTGGTTGAAGGTTGGATGGTGGTTGAAGGTTGGATGGTGGTTGAAGGATGGATGGTGGTTGGAGGATGGATGGTGGTTGAAGGATGGATGGTGGTTGAAGGTTGGATGGTGGTTGAAGGTTGGATGGTGGTTGAAGGATGGATGGTGGTTGGAGGATGGATGGTGGTTGAAGGATGGATGGTGGTTGGAGGATGGATGGTGGTTGAAGGATGGATGGTGGTTGGAGGATGGATGGTGGTTGAAGGATGGATGGTGGTTGAAGGATGGATGGTGGTTGAAGGATGGATGGTGGTTGGAGGATGGATGGTGGTTGAAGGATAGATGGTGGTTGGAGGATGGATGGTGGTTGAAGGATGGATGGTGGTTGAAGGTTGGATGGTGGTTGAAGGCTGGATGGTGGTTGAAGGTTGGATGGTGGTTGAAGGATGGATGGTGGTTGAAGGATGAATGGTGGTTGAAGGATGAATGGTGGTTGGATGGTGGTTGAAGGTTGGATGGTGGTTGAAGGTTGGATGGTGGTTGAAGGATGGATGGTGATTGGATGGTGGTTGAGTGATGGATGGTGGTTGAGTGATGGATGGTGGTTGGATGGTGGTTGAGTGATGGATGGTGGTTGAGTGATGGATGGTGGTTGAAGGATGGATGGTGGTTGAAGGATGGATGGTGGTTGGAGGATGGATGGTGGTTGGAGGATGGATGGTGGTTGAAGGATGGATGGTGGTTGGAGGATGGATGGTGGTTGAAGGATGGATGGTGGTTGGAGGATGGATGGTGGTTGAAGGATGGATGGTGGTTGAAGGATGGATGGTGGTTGAAGGATGGATGGTGGTTGGAGGATGGATGGTGGTTGAAGGATGGATGGTGGTTGGAGGATGGATGGTGGTTGAAGGATGGATGGTGGTTGAAGGCTGGATGGTGGTTGAAGGTTGGATGGTGGTTGAAGGATGGATGGTGGTTGAAGGATGAATGGTGGTTGAAGGATGAATGGTGGTTGGATGGTGGTTGAAGGTTGGATGGTGATTGAAAATTGGATGGTGATTGAAGGTTGGATGGTGGTTGAAGGTTGGATGGTGGTTGAAGGATGGATGGTGATTGGATGGTGGTTGAGTGATGGATGGTGGTTGAGTGATGGATGGTGGTTGGATGGTGGTTGAGTGATGGATGGTGGTTGGATGGTAGTTGAGTGATGGATGGTGGTTGAGTGATGGATGGTGGTTGAGTGATGGATGGTGGTTGAGTGATGGATGGTGGTTGAGTGATGGATGGTGGTTGGATGGTGGTTGAGTGATGGATGGTGGTTGAGTGATGGATGGTGGTTGGATGGTGGATGAGTGATGGATGGTGGATGAGTGATGGATGGTGGTTGAGTGATGGATGATGGTTGAGTGATGGATGGTGGTTGAGTGATGGATGGTGGTTGAGTGATGGATGGTGGTTGAGTGATGGATGGTGGTTGGATGGTGGTTGAGTGATGGATGGTGGTTGAGTGATGGATGGTGGTTGAGTGATGGATGGTGGATGGATGGTGGTTGAGTGATGGATGGTGGTTGGATGGTGGTTGAGTGATGGATGGTGGTTGGATGGTGGTTGAGTGATGGATGGTGGTTGAGTGATGGATGGTGGTTGAGTGATGGATGGTGGATGGATGGTGGTTGAGTGATGGATGGTGGTTGAGTGATGGATGGTGGTTGAGTGATGGATGGTGGATGGATGGTGGTTGAGTGATGGATGGTGGATGGATGGTGGTTGAGTGATGGATGGTGGTTGGATGGTGGTTGAGTGATGGATGGTGGTTGAGTGATGGATGGTGGTTGAGTGATGGATGGTGGTTGAGTGATGGATGGTGGATGGATGGTGGTTGAGTGATGGATGGTGGATGGATGGTGGTTGAGTGATGGATGGTGGTTGGATGGTGGTTGAGTGATGGATGGTGGATGAGTGATGGATGGTGGATGAGTGATGGATGGTGGTTGAGTGATGGATGGTGGTTGAGTGATGGATGATGGTTGAGTGATGGATGGTGGTTGAAGGGTGGATGGTGGTTGAGTGATGGATGGTGGTTGAGTGATGGATGGTGGATGGATGGTGGTTGAGTGATGGATGGTGGATGGATGGTGGTTGAGTGATGGATGGTGGTTGGATGGTGGTTGAGTGATGGATGGTGGATGAGTGATGGATGGTGGATGAGTGATGGATGGTGGATGAGTGATGGATGGTGGATGAGTGATGGATGGTGGATGAGTGTTGGATGGTGGATGAGTGATGGATATGCAGGTGCCCCCCAACGAACCCTTCTTTTGTTCGGCGGGCATGCCGGGGTATGAGTCATACACCAGCGCCTTGGACCCCCCCTTGCCCCTCCTCAGCGCTCTCCTGCTCACCCTGCCGTGGCGTGCGTGCCATCCATCCATCCTTCTATTCATTCATTCATCCATCCTTCTATCCATCCATCCCTCTATCCATCCATCCTTCTATCCATCCATCCTTCTATCCATCCATCCTTCTATCCATCCATCCTTCTATCCATCAATCCCTCTATCCATCCATCCTTCTATTCATTCATTCATCCATCCTTCTATCCATCCATCCCTCTATCCATCCATCCTTCTATCCATCCATCCTTCTATCCATCCATCCCTCTATCCATCCATCCTTCTATCCATCCATCCTTCTATCCATTCATCCCTCTATCCATCCATCCCTCTATCCATCCATCCTTCTATTCATTCATTCATCCATCCTTCTTTCCATCCATCCTTCTATCCATCCATCCCTCTATCCATCCATCCTTCTATTCATTCATTCATCCATCCTTCTATCCATCCATCCTTCTATCCATCCATCCCTCTATCCATCCATCCTTCTATCCATCCATCCCTCTATCCATCCATCTTTCTATTCATCCGTCCATCCATCCTTCCATATATTCATTCATCCGTGTATTTATTCATCCATTCGTCCTTCCATCCATTCTTTCATTCCCACATGTCATAATTTTCTCATTCATTCACTAACTCTCCCCCCAACTGAAATCAAACCACAACCAACATCCCAGCCTCCCCTCCTCTCCCTCCCCTCCCCACTCCCTCCCTTTCCACCCACAGCAGATAGAGCAGCAGAGCCAGAAGCACCAGCAGCAGCAGCGTGACGATGCAAGCTATGACGACAGGCAGGCCTTCGTACCCCCTGCCCTCTTCACCACCCCCTCCCGAGGATGACCCCCCCTCCGACGCCCCCTGGAACCGCTGCTCCTCCGCACTGTCTGCGTACACGTCTGTGGAGGGGGAGGGGGGGGTTGTGAGGGGGCTTTAAGGAGGTTGTAAAGAGGCGGGTTGTAAGGGAAGTGTGAGTGGTCTGTGAGGAGGCGGGTTGTGAGAGGGTTGTAAGGGGGTTGTGAGGGGGTTGTGAGGAAGCGGGTTGTGAGGGGGTTGTGAGGGGGTTGTGAGGAAGCGGGTTGTGAGGCGGGTTGTGAAGAAGGGTTTGAAGGGGTCGTAAGGGGGGGCTGTAAAGGGGGGTTGTGAGGGGGGAGGGGTGGTGAGAGGGGGGAGGTCGTGAGGGGGAAGTTGTGGGTGGTCTGTGAGAAGAGATGGATGAGCGAAGGATGGATGAGTGAAGGATGGATGAGTGAAGGATGGATGAGCGAAAGATGGATGAGTGAAAGATGGATGAGTGAAGGATGGATGAGTGAAAGATGGATGAGTGAAGAATGGATGAGTGAAGGATGGATGAGCGAAAGATGGATGAGTGAAGGATGGATGAGTGAAGGATAGATGAGTGAAGGATGGATGAGCGAAGGATGGATGAGTAAAGGATGGATGAGTGAAAGATGGATGAGTAAAAGATGGATGAGTGAAGGATGGATGAGTGAAGGATGGATGAGTGAAAGATGGATGAGTGAAGGATGGATGAGTGAAGGATGGATGAGTAAAAGATGGATGAGTGAAGGATGGATGATGACACCTGGACGAGGTTTCTGTGTCTTGGAGTAAGAGGAGACGGTGACCTGGAGATTATGTAGCGCACAACTTCAATCATTACGAAACTTAACAGAATAAGTGGAGCGTTAATGGAAGGGAGGTCACGATGGAGTCGATGACATTGATGGAACCAATGAGGTGATTATGTCTAATGAGACTAATTATGCTAATGAGAGAAATGACACAATTAATTTAAATTAATGAGGTCAGAGGAGTCTAATTAAGTAAACGAGGTCAATATTGTGATTAGACAGACCCCATCGACAGTGACCACCAGGCCGTACCACACGTCGTAGTCCCTGGGCTGCTTGAGTCTGGCGTTGAGGTAGCCGCCATAGATTTTAGTATCGCCTACCACGAAATCCAACTCCTCGGAAATGCGAGGAATTTCGGCTGCAATGTAGCAGTTGAGACCGCGTTGAGTGGCTGTGGTGTAGTCCACCAGC
>OX387247.1:12731798-12749298 GCA_947562095.1 Branchellion lobata
GGTAGGGTGGGGTTGTTGTGAGTAGGGTGGGGTTGTTGTGGGTAGGGTGGGGTTGTTGTGGGTAGGGTGAGGTTGTTGTGGGTAGGGTGGGGTTGTTGTGGGTAGGGTGGAGTTGTTGTGAGTAGGGTGGGGTTGTTGTGGGTAGGGTGGGGTTGTTGTAGGTAGGGTGGGGTTGTTGTGGGTAGGGTGGGGGTGTTGTGGGTAGGGTGAGGTTGTTGTGGGTAGGGTGGGGTTGTTGTGGGTAGGGTGGGGTTGTTGTGGGTAGGGTGGGGTTGTTGTGGGTAGGGTGGGGTTGTTGTGAGTAGGGTGGGGTTGTTGTGGGTAGGGTGGGGTTGTTGTGAGTAGGGTGGGGTTGTTGTGAGTAGGGTGGGGTTGTTGTGGGTAGGGTGAGGTTGTTGTGGGTAGGGTGGGGTTGTTGTGAGTAGGGTGGGGTTGTTGTGGGTAGGGTGGAGTTGTTGTGAGTAGGGTGGGGTTGTTGTGGGTAGGGTGGGGTTGTTGTGGGTAGGGTGGGGTTGTTGTGGGTAGGGTGAGGTTGTTGTGGGTAGGGTGGGGTTGTTGTGGGTAGGGTGAGGTTGTTGTAGGTAGAATGAGGTTGTTGTGGGTAGGGTGGGGTTGTTGGGGAGTTGGGGGTGAATGGGTGGAGACTTATGGAGGGATTGTCAATTTGGGGGTGGTGAGACACCAACCATGCAGGCAGTTGTGACCATACCAGCCAGGAGCACAGCCACTCTGACACATGCCAGTCACCTTGTCACAAACCTCCCCCACCTTGCGACACCTGCAAGCGTGCTCACAATACTCGCCAAAGAAGCCGTCTGCGCATGCTGTTGTGTGGGTGTGGTTGTAGAAGGGGAGATGTTACTAAACCACTCATCCACCCATCCACCCATCCCCCAAACCACCCATCCACCCATCCACCCATTCACCCATCCACCCACCCCCCAAACCACCCATCTACCCATCCACCCATCCACCCATCTACCCATCCACCCATCTACCCATCCCCCAAACCACCCATCTACCCATCCACCCATCTACCCATCCATCCATCCACCCATCCACCAAACCACCCATCCACCCATCCCCCAAACCACCCATCCACCCATCTACCCATCCACCCATCCACCAAACCACCCATCTACCCATCCACCCATCCACCCATCTACCCATCCACCCATCCACCCATCCCCCAAACCACCCATCTACCCATCCACCCATCCCCCAAACCACCCATCCACCCATCTACCCATCCATCCATCCACCCATCCACCAAACCACCCATCCACCCATTCACCCATCCACCCATCCACCAAACCACCCATCCACCCATCTACCCATCCACCCATCCACCAAACCACCCATCCACCCATCCACCCATCTACCCATCCACTCATCCACCCATCTACCCATCCACCCATCCACCAAACCACCCATCCACCCATCCACCCATCCACCCATCCACCCATCCACCCATCCACCCATCCACCCATCTACCCATCCACCCATCCACCCATCCACCAGCCAACAAAAACCCCAAATCTCCCCTCAGCTGACTTGAGCAGGCAGGCCCAGTCCAGCGGGAGTGACAACCGCTGACGACACATTCACCTGTTTCCTCGTGACACCGCTCATGCAGGTCGGCACAGTGACACTCACCCTGACAACTCGGCATGAAGTGGCCTTGTGGACATGCTGTGGCGGTGGTGGTGTGGTGTGTGATGATGGTGTGGTGTGTGATGGTGGTGTGGTGTGTGATGATGGTGTGGTGTGTGATGGTGGTGTGGTGTGTGATGATGGTGTGGTGTGTGATGATGGTGTGGTGTGTGATGGTGGTGTGGTGTGTGATGGTAGTGTGGTGTGTGATGGTGGTGTGGTGTGTGATGGTGGTGTGGTGTGTGATGATGGTGTGGTGTGTGATGATGGTGTGGTGTGTGATGGTGGTGTGGTGTGTGATGGTGGTGTGGTGTGTGATGATGGTGTGGTGTGTGATGGTGGTGTGGTGTGTGATGATGGTGTGGTGTGTGATGATGGTGTGGTGTGTGATGGTGGTGTGGTGTGTGATGATGGTGTGGTGTGTGATGGTGGTGTGGTGTGTGATGATGGTGTGGTGTGTGATGGTGGTGTGGTGTGTGATGGTGGTGTGGTGTGTGATGATGGTGTGGTGTGTGATGGTGGTGTGGTGTGTGATGGTAGTGTGGTGTGTGATGGTGGTGTGGTGTGTGATGGTGGTGTGGTGTGTGATGGTGGTGTGGTGGTGATGGTGGTGTGGTGTGTGATGGTGGTGTGGTGTGTGATGGTGGTGTGGTGTGTGATGATGGTGTGGTGTGTGATGATGGTGTGGTGTGTGATGATGGTGTGGTGTGTGATGGTGGTGTGGTGTGTGATGATGGTGTGGTGTGTGATGGTGGTGTGGTGTGTGATGGTGGTGTGGTGGTGATGGTGGTGTGGTGTGTGATGATGGTGTGGTGTGTGATGGTGGTGTGGTGGTGATGGTGGTGTGGTGGTGATGGTGATGATGGTGATGATGGTGGTGGTTTCCTCCACAAACCACAGGGTTCAAGGTCACAGCCCCGAATGAGGTCAAGTCCGATGAAGCACCAGGCAGTGTGGAAGGCATGGAGGCTCGGATTACGACAGTAGTTGGAGATGACACGTGTGTTCTTGACATGGTCTGGAAAGTAGTCCCCTAGGTACGAGCGGTGGATGTGCCATGGTTGACACTTCTCATTGTTCTTTGACGTCTGCTTGTGGCCCATGTAGTGCAGTGCTCGTGGGTCGTTATAGGTGCAGTTGTCGTCTGTGTGGATGTTTTTGTGTGTGTGTGTGTGTGTGTGTGTGTGTGTGTGTGTGTGTGTCTGTGTGTGTTTGTGTGAGTATGTGTGTGCATTCATATGTGCACTCTCAAGCAACGGCGTATTATTAAGAAAAGGCAGGTGATGAATGAGACAACAAGAGTGAAAAGAAATTTCATTTTCCTTAAACTTCAGAAGGAACTCACTCAACAGGCATCCAGTGCCCCAGTGTCCCTTGGGACAGGGAGGATTGCAGACGCCGTTTTGTCGCTTGCAAGGACGCCCGTCGGAACAGCGACACTTCAAGTGACACCTCCAACCATAGAATCCCACTGCACACTCTTTGGGGGTGGGAAGTGTCAGAAGTGAAGTGGTTGTCTCGGAAGGTGTTGAGTGATGTGTTGAGTTTGAGTCTGAAGGGAGCTGAATTCAAACTGATATAAGAAAATGTGGAGTGTTGAGGTGGATAAGAAGAAGCAATGGAGTTGAGTGAAGGAAGTGGAATGAAGAAGGGGAAGAGGAAGTGAAAGGGAAGAAGATAAAGATGTAGAACCAGTGGGACTGAAGCAGATGCCGTTGTCCCAGCAGCAACTGGCCCTCTTGCACTCCATCTTGGTGGAGATGGCCTTGTTGGAGGCGTGCAAGCACTCCCTCCTGCCATGCGAGTCTATCACCGAACACTCCTCAATGGTTGCTGTGAGAAGGAAGTTAATTCAGCCACTACAGACGCCATGCAGTGTAACGTATGGCGCATGAAAGGCAATTAAATTGGAATTTTTGCCTTTCATAAGATCCTGTTTACACTTCAAAGTAAGTTAAGATTACCTATTCGAGAGGACAGGCAGGTGTGGTTATAAGCTCCGAGTAGTGAGGTCACAAACAAAATCTTCACAAGCATCTTAAGACTTACGTCGTCATACTTAATTGGCGAAGATAATTTCAAGAAAACTACCGAAAGACCCGACCTATTTTGCAATACAGCCAATAAGAGTGAACCTCTGAAGTCAAATTGCTTTTAAAAGTTGAGAGTTTGTGTATTTTTATTTTTTAAACTTTTTTTGAAAAATTAAATTATTTTAATCTCATGTTCCAATTTCTCAAATGTTTTTTTGTGGTTTTTTTCAACTAGATAAAAAAATAACTTTTGTCTTCCTGCTTCAACTTTATAGGCATCAAGACGAATCCATTCATTAAAAATATTATTTCTATTTTTTCTATTATTTTCACTTTCTTCCACCCTCCATCAAATGCTTCTAAAAAGTTGACATTTTATTTTTGAAAAGGAAATGTCAATCTTCTCAGTCATCTTTTTGAGCTGATTGGTTGGTTTTCAAGATGTGAAATGATTCTGTTTAGAACTGTAGTGTAGTTGGTCATCTGCAATTTATTTAATAAAAACTATAAAGTATCTTTCTTTTTTCATCACAAGTAACCAAAAAAAATTAAAGTGAATTTGTGTTTTTTTATTCAAAAGTTAAGACTATTTTCAAAATAATTTAAATATTTTGATGATATTAACTTGAGGTGTCCGCAAAAAGTTTATTTAGAATCCAGCCTTCTCTTAACGCACCAATGCCTTCATACTGTTAAACCTTTTTAAAAATATATATAAAAAATTCTGAAATATAAACTTTCAGTTGTTCACAACTGAAATCATCTTGAAATCATTTTGAATTTGTAACATGCATGAATTGTTTCAAATACGAACATTTAAGTCAAAAAGCTGCCACTTGAATGCCTCCATCAAGTAGCAGCATCATCCGTTTGAATTCACTTCAAAGAGGTTTACCAAAAAACTGTAAGTATCTATCTGACAACCATTTGACAGTCAGGTGACAGCTCCCTGACAATAACCTGACAATTCCCTGACAAAGTCACTTGAATGGGAACTGCCATTTGAGAATGGCGCCATCTTCGCTGCTGCTGAAGATGCTTTGCTTCTCAGGACAGATGCACACGGCCGTGATGGCGGTGGAGTGACCAATGCCCACGTGACTCACCTCCCCCTCCTCGTACAACCACACCTGTGTGCGTGGTGCATTCCTATCTTATGCACCCACAACCCATCCGTACTCGTACGCCTTCATCTTCCTTCACACCCACCCATCCTCACCACCACCACCCACCCATCCTCACCACCACCCAACCAACTTCACCACCACCCACCCACCCTCACCACTACCCACCCACTCTCACCACCACCCACCAACTCTCACCACCACCCACCCACCTTCACCACCACCCACCCACCCTCACCACCACCCAACCAACCCTGATGAGTCGGTCATCACCGCCAGAGACGAAGAACATCCCACAGGGAGACACATCCAGACAGTTGACAGACCCATCCAACGACCCTTCCAGCTGCCTCACCAGCGAGCCATCATACACCTCCCAGTAGGCAATCTTACGATCGGTGCCCGTGGTGAGGAGCTGGTGTTGCAGGGGGTGGTAGCGGAGGCACTTGAAGAGAGTGTTCACTCGCACCATCTGCCTTCGACTTTTGCTGCTGTAGGGAGGGGGGCGTGGGTGAGTGGATGAGTGGGTGGGTGGTTGGGGTGGGTGGGTGGGTGGGTGCATATGATATGTTGACGGGATGCAGAACTCAATCGACATCTCATCATCGAATTCCTTCCTTCTTTTTCTCTCAACTTGCCTATATTCTTGGAATTTGTTCGCCAGATTCCACTTTGGCCATCTCCCATTCCACCATCCCTCCATTCCCCCCTCCATCCACCCTCCATTCCCCCCTCCATCCACCCTCCATTCCCCCCTCCATCCACCTTCCCTCCATTCCCCCCTCCATTCCACCATCCCTTCATTCCCCCCTCCATCCACCCTCCATTCCCCCCTCAATTCCACTTTCCATCTACTCTCCATCCCTCCCTCCATCCACCCTCCATCCACCCTCCATCCACCCTCCATCCACCCTCCATCCCTCCCTCCATCCACCCTCCATCCACCCTCCATCCACCCTCCATCCACCCTCCATCCACCCTCCATCCCTCCCTCCATCCACCCTCCATCCACCCTCCATCCACCCTCCATCCACCCTCCATCCACCCTCCATCCACCCTCCATCCACCCTCCATCCACCCTCCATCCCCCTCCATCCACCCTCCATCCACCCTCCATCCACCCTCCATCCACCCTCCATCCACCCTCCATCCACCCTCTATCCACCCTTCATCACCCTCCATCCACCCTCCATCCCCCTCCATCCCACCTGAGGTCCCAAAAGATGCACGATCCATCGATGGACGAGGACACACACTCTGAGTCATCCCTCCTCATCCGGATGCACGTCACCTCACCCTTGTGCTCCTTCATCATCGTGTGTTTGTGCACGTGCAAGGGTTCTCCTTGTGCATGTGAGCCTGCAACTGGAACCTGGAAGAGTAGGTGGGTTGGTGAATGGGTTTTCTGTTTAAAAGTGGATTCATGAGTGATAAGCACTGAAAAGTGATAAAAAACCATAGCGGGGCTTCTTCGACCACCAAGTGCGACAATTCCCCGGAATACAAAAAATACAATCGTTTATATTCACAAGCAAACAACAAAAAACAAAGATAAAACAAGAAACAATACCAACAAACAAACAAACAAACAAAAATAAGAAACAATAAAAACAACAAACAAACAAAAATAAAAACAAAAACAATAAAAACAAACAAACAGAAACAAGAAACAATAACAACAACAAACAAACAAAAACAAGAAACAATAACAACAACAAACAAACAAAAACAAAAAACAAAAAACAAACAAACAAAAACAAGAAACAATAACAACAACAAACAAACAAAAACAAAAAACAAAAAACAAACAAACAAAAACAAGAAACAATAACAACAACAACAAACAAAAACAAGAAACAATACAAACAAACAAACAAACAAAAACAAGAAACAATAAAAACAACAACAAACAAAAATAAAAACAAAAAACAATAACAACAACAAAAACAAAAGCCTTGACACCTGCCAGAGCACCACGTGACCAAGGTTACTGCCGCTGACGAGGTGGGAGCAGGAATTGAAGGAGGTCAGGGCGGTGACACTTCCCCCGTATGCATGTTCCAT
This sequence comes from Branchellion lobata, assembly GCA_947562095.1. Taxonomy (NCBI): domain Eukaryota; kingdom Metazoa; phylum Annelida; class Clitellata; order Hirudinida; family Piscicolidae; genus Branchellion; species Branchellion lobata. Next base: position 12,738,673 of record OX387247.1, read on the forward strand.
CACGTACATCAGCTTCCCAGACTGCGGGTAGTACGCCCTGATGCAACCATCGTCCCAGCCTGAGAGGGGTTGTGGAGGCTGTGGTGGCTTTGTGGTGGCTGTGTGGTGGCGTTGTGGTGTTGTGGTGGCTTTGTGGTGGCTGTGTGGTGGCGTTGTGGTGTTGTGGTGGTTGTGTGGTGGCGTTGTGGTGTTGTGGTGGCTGTGTGGTGGCGTTGTGGTGGCTTTGTGGTGGCGTTGTGGTGGTGTTGTGGTGGCTCTGTGGTGGCTGTGGTGGCTTTGGGGTGGTGTTGGGGTTGTGTTGGAGTGGTGTTGTGGTCACTGTGGTGGTTTTGTGAGATTTTGTTTGTGGGCTTGGAGGGGGGGGGGTTGTTGTGATAAAAGTGAATCATAATTTTTAGATTTAACTTAAAAAATTAAGTTTTGATATATTAATAAATTCCGATTCAAACCTCTTAACCACCACAAACCACTCAAAATGGTTTTTCCATCCTTGCTAACTTCTACCACGTTGCACGTCTTGTTGGCCACGCTGATCCTGAGCACCTCTTGGCACTGCTTGGTGCTCCAGAAGCGGATGTCGCCAAAAGAGCTGGACAGAAGGAGGCCTGAAGAAGCGCTGGTGGGGGTGGGAGGGTGGATGGAAGGAGGGAGGGATGGAGGAAGGGTGGATGGAAGAAGAGAGGGACGGAAGAGGGAGGGATGGAGAAGGAAGAGAGGGAAGGAGGAAGGGATGAAGGAAGGTGGATGGAAGGAGGAAGAAATGGAAGGAGGGAGAGATAAAGGAGGGTGGATAAAAGGAGGGAGGGATGAAGGAGGGAGCGATGGAGGAGGGAGAGGTGGGAGTGAGATGCTGATGTGAGGGGGTGGAAGGGAGGAAATGTGAAATAAGAGTGTGGAGAATTAAAATGGTGACTGATTTAATCTAATCTAATCTAATCTAATCTAATCTAATCTAATCTAATCTAATCTAATCTAATCTAATCTAATCTAATCTAATCTAATCTAATCTAATCTAATCTAATCTAATCTAGTCTAGTCTAATCTAATCTAAGCTAATCTAGATAAAACATTTGTATAGCGCTGGTTTGACGTGCAGGAAGGAAACATTAAGAGGCAGAAGTGAGAGAGGACTGGAGAGACGAAGAAGGTGTGAGAGAATTATTTGAGAATGTGAGTTGTGGTCGCTACTGAGGGAAGCAGAGGGAGTTGACGGTGCTGTGGTGGCTAGTCTTGAGGAGGCTTTTGTGGAAAGAAGACAAGTTGATGTGGTATGTGCTTCCTGTGCTGGTGCCCACGTAAGCCTGGGTGGTAGTGGTGGTGGTGGTGGTGGTGGTGGTGGTGGTGGTGGTGGTGGTGGTGGTGGTGGTGGTAGTGGTGGTGGTGGTAGTGGTGGTGGTGGTGGTAGTGGTGGTGGTGGTGGTGGTGGTAGTGGTGGTGGTGGTGGTGGTAGTGGTGGTGGTGGTGGTGGTGGTGGTGGTGGTGGTGGTGGTGGTGGTGGTGGTGGTGGTGGTGGTGTTTTTAAAAGTTTCTTAAGCTCCCATGAGTTAACCCTACTGTGTGTTACATCATTTTTCAAAAATCACAACCTCCGATCCCTCTTACGTCAGTGCTGTTTCCACTGATCGAGGTGACCGCTCCGTCGAGAAGTTGCACCTTGCTGGAGGGGAGACAGAAACAAACAAACATTGCTATGACGTAATTCATTGCTGAGTCTGAAGCTTCATGAAAAATAACGGAAACGTCATAACAGGCTGCTGATGCTCCAACACAGACAACTGCAGCACCACCACAAGCGACTGCAGCACCACCACAAACGACTGCAGCACCACCACAAGCGACTGTGGCACCACCACAAGCGACTGCAGCACCACCGCAAACGACTGCAGCACCACCACAAACGCATGCAGCACCACCACAAACGACTGCAGCACCACCACAAACGCCTGCAGCACCACCACAGCCACCCACTTGGTCTTCTTGAACCTCTCCTCCAGAGACCTCACCAGGGCCAGCTTTCCTTTGCCAGACCCCACCAAGAACCTTCCGCTGGGGAGGAGGTGGAGGGCTGTGACTCCGCCTTGGAACCTTTCCTTCTCGGCACTCAAGAACTGGAAAGTGTTGGTGGCCACGTTGACAGCCATCAGGTCGCCTGAAGAAGTACCACACGTGAAGTGGCTGTCGTCGCTGCAGATCTTGTGTGGTTTGTGTGGTTAGGAGTGGCTTTTGTGGTGAGAGTTGTTTGTATGGTTGAAAGTGGTTTATATGGTTGGTGTAGTTGGTGCGGTTGGTGTGGTAGGGTGTGGTAGGGTGTGGTAGGTGTGGTAGGATGTGGTAGGTGTGGTAGGGTGTGGTAGGGTGTGGTTGGTGTGGTAGGGTGTGGTGGGTGTGGTAGTGTGTGGTTGGTGTGGTAGATGTGGTAGGTGTGGTTAGGTGTGGTAGGTGTGGTAGGGTGTGGTGGGTGTGGTAGTGTGTGGTTGGTGTGGTAGATGTGGTAGGGTGTGGTAGGGTGTGGTAGGGTATGGTAGAGTGTGGTAGATGTGGTTGGGTGCGGTAGGTGTGGTAGGGTGTTGTAAGTTTGGTTGATGCGGTAGGGTGTGGTTGGTATGGTAGGTGTGGTAGGATGTGGTTGGTGTGGTAGGGTGTGGTAGGGTTTGGTAGATGTGGTTGGGTGTGGTAGAGTGTGGTTGGTGTGGTAGGGTGTGGTAGGATGTGATGGGGTGTGGTAGGTGTGGTAGGGTTTTTTAGGGTGTGGTTGATGTGGTAGGGTGTTGTAGGGTGTGGTAGGATGTGGTAGGGTGTGGTTGGTGTGGTTGGTGTGGTAGGGTGTGGTTGGTGTGGTAGGGTGTGGTAGGGTGTGGTAGGGTGTGGTTGGTGTGGTAGGGTGTGGTAGGGTGTGGTTGGTGTGGTAGGGTGTGGTAGTGTGTGGTAGGGTGCGGTTGGTGTGGTAGGGTGTGGTAGGGTGTGGTAGGGTGTGGTTGGTGTGGTAGGGTGTGGTAGTGTGTGGTAGGGTGTGGTAGAGTGTGGTTGGTGTGGTTGGTGTGGTAGGGTGTGGTTGGTGTGGTAGGGTGTGGTAGGTGTGGTAGGATGTAGTTGGTGTGGATAAAACCGATTGAAAACAATTCACAAAACAGTGAATTCGTGAACTCGTGAATTTGTGAAAAATTGAAAATATTGTGAAGTGAAGGAAGGAAGGTTGAGGGAGGGTGAAGTGATGTTTTTTAAGAACGCTGCAAACAAACATTGTGACTTGCAACTGTTTAGTGACAATTTTTGCCAAGGCGGTTCAACTTTGAAGGCGTATCGTTGTTGTGACAGTGTCAGTGAAGAGTGAGGCAAGCATGCTTGTGACAGTGTCAGTGGAGAGTGAGGCAAGCATGCTTGTGACAGTGTCAACGAAGAGCGCTGACAGATGTCACGTGATACTACGTCAACACGTGTGCAACAAAACGTGCGTGTTGCGAGGCCTCCTAACCTGCAGCTGCCTAAACACTCTTCTGTGCTGACCAACGGCTACGTTTTTGAAAGTTAACTTGGAAAACCTCTCATCCAGTTTCCAGACTCTCAAAGTTTCGCTAAAAAAGAAGAAAAAAATAAATGAATGATTTTATGGTTGAATGATCAGGTGGTTACTTGAATATTAGAGATGTTTCGTTTAGTCACACCAAGGTTAACGTCTGTCGCTTGCACCTTGCGCTGGGCGATGTTTAAGTGCCAGACTCTGAGAACTTCCCTGTTGGAGGATCCTTCCATGCTCAGCTGCAACCATTCAACTCATCCTCTGCATCCTTCCAATTTCAACGCCCTCTTGAACCCTTCCCCCACCCCCTACACGCCCACTCCCCTCCAGCCCCATCTTCCTCTACCCTCTCCCCCTTCACCCCACCCCCCTCCACCCTCTCTTCTTCTACCCCCACCCCCTTCCACCCTCTCCCCCTCTACTCCCACCCTCTTCCCCTCTACTCCCACCCTCTCCCCCTCTACTCCCACCCTCTCCCCCTCTACTCCCACCCTCTCCCCCTCTACTCCCACCCTCTCCCCCTCTACTCCCACCCTCTCCCCCTCTACTCCCACCCTCTCCCCCTCTACTCCCACCCTCTCCCCCTCTACTCCCACCCTCTCTCCCTCCACTCCACCCCTTCCTTACACCTTTCTCAGCCCACCACCAGCAACCGTGGCTGACCAACAGCCTCTTGCTCTTCTAATCGCTTCCGTGTCTACCACTAAGCCACCCAACCACACTCACCCATCCTACCACTAAGCCACCCAACCACACTCACCCATCCTACCACTAAGCCACCCAACCACACTCACCCATTCTACCACTAAACCACCCAACCACACTCACCCATTCTACCACTAAGCCACCCAACCACACTCACCCCCTCTACCATGAACATCCAAACCTATTCACCCTCTCTACCATGAACATCCAAACCTATTCACCCTCTCTACCATGAACATCCAAACCTATTCACCCTCTCTACCATGAACATCCAAACCTATTCACCCTCTCTACCATGAACATCCAAACCTATTCACCCCCTCTACCATGAACATCCAAACCTATTCACCCCCTCTACCATGAACATCCAAACCTATTCACCCCCTCTACCATGAACATCCAAACCTATTCACCTTCTCTACCATGAACATCCAAACCTATTCACCCCTTCTACCATGAACATCCAAACCTATTCACCCCCTCTACCATGAACATCCAAACCTATTCACCCCCTCTACCATGAACATCCAAACCTATTCACCCTCTCTACCATGAACATCCAAACCTATTCACCCCCTCTACCATGAACATCCAAACCTATTCACCCCCTCTACCATGAACATCCAAACCTATTCACCTTCTCTACCATGAACATCCAAACCTATTCACCCCCTCTACCATGAACACCCAACTACACTCACTTTTATAACTTCCACAATACACCAACCCCACCCCATGAACCTCCAAAACACCCTCTCACAACTTTAAAAAACTCTTACCCTCACAACTCCACCACCCTCCCACCACCCTCCCACCACCCTCCCTCACAACACCGCCCTTCTTCACAACACCACCCTCCCACCACCCTCCCTCACAACACCGCCCTTCCTCACAACACCACCCTTCCACCACCCTCCCTCACAACACCACCCTCCCTCACAACACCACCCTCCCTCACAACACCATTCTTCCACCACCCTCACAACCCCACCACCTTCACAACCCCACCACCCTCCCACCACCCACCCTCCCACCACCCACCCTCACAACACCACCAGATCCACCACCCATCCCACCGACTTTCCAGCAGTGACGAAAGCCTGATTATCCTGGTTGAAGAAGCAGATGACACACGTGAGGCCAGCGCTGAGTGGCTGCGCCGCTGAGCCACACAACGCTTCACCCTTCGCCACATCCCACACCACCAAGCTTCAAGTGGCGATGTATTTCTTAGTTATTATTATTATTATTTTTATTTTTATTATTGTTTTTATTATTTTTTTAAATTTTTTTTTAATGTCATTTTCTTATCATTTCAATGTATTTACTCACAATGATTCTAGCCACCATCACCATGTCTACCTCCACCACCACCGCCACCACCACCACCACCACCACCACCACCACCACCACCACCACCACCACCACCACTACCACCACCACCACAACAACAACCACCACCACCACAACAACCACCACAACAACCACCACCACCACAACCACCACCACCACAACAACCACCACCACCACCACCACCATCAGCACCTCCCATCATCGGCTCCACCAAGGGTGACAAGAATGTTGTCATTGGAAGAGAAGGCCAGTTGTTGCACTCCGTTGCGGTGCATGCTCAGACGGGCACACTCTCTGAAGCCCTCGAAACACCACACCAGCGTCTCGGCCTGGTGGTGGTGGTGTCGGTAGTGGTGGTGGTGGTGGTGGTGGTGGTGGTGGTGGTGGTGGTGGTGGTGGTGGTGGTGGTGGTGGTGGTGGTGGTGGTGGTGGTGGTGGTGGTGGTGGTGGTGGTGGTGGTGTCGGTAGTGGTGGTGGTGGTGGTGGTGGTGGTGGTGGTGGTGTCGGTAGTGGTGGTGGTGGTGGTGGTGGTGGTAGTGGTGGTGGTGGTTGGGTGTGAGGGTTTGGAAGAGTTTTTAAAAAGTTGGTTTTCGAAGAGGGTCTAAAATAGGTTGTAGGTGTGTTTTTGTAGGATTTTAGGAGTGTGTATGGTTTTTGGGTGGGTGGCTGGTTCATACGACTGAACAACTTGATGAGTGAATGCCTTGACAAGCAAGCTGACAACCAACTGACTCAACAACTCAATGGTCAGCGTACCAAGAGCTGCACGGGTGACCCACCTTGAAGCCAGGGTGGGTGATCTGTCCAGAGGCGATGTAGGCGCCTGAGGGGGAGATGGCGAGACACGAGATGAGGTTGCTGTGGCCTGAGAGCACCTTTTGTGACCCTGACCTCAGGTCCTCCACCACCACACTGCAGCCCACTGGGTAAACCAGGTGTTGACCCCGAGGGTGCAGGTTCAAACCCTTCGACACGCCACCTTAATGGTTGGGTGGGTGTGCCTTCAAACACAAGTTTTTAGTGGCGTTTTGGAGATTTCAGCCTCTTGAGCAAGTGTGGCAGAGGTGGAAGATTGTACATGGGAAACCCTCCAACTTCCAGTGTCACCCAGTCTGACTCATTAGCCCTCCATACACTTCCACTCATCAACTAACCACTTCTTTCTAACTGATATTTTTCCCAACCACCGTCCCATCACCACCATCCCATCACCACCATCCCATCACCACCATCCCATCACCATTACCATCCCATCAGCATTACCATCCCATCACCACCATCCCATCACCACCATTATCATCCCATCACCACCATTACCATCCCATCACCACCATTATCATCCCATCACCACCGTTACCATCCCATCACCACCATTACCATCTCACCACCACAACCACCACCATCACCACAATCACCACCACCACCACCACCACCACCACCCCACCACCACAACCACCACCATCCACCATCTACCACAACCATCACCACTACAACCACCACTACAACCACCACTACAACCACCACCAGAACCACCACCACCATCCACCATCTACCACCACCATCATCACCACAACCACCACCATCCACCATCTACCACAACCACAACAACCACCACCCCCACCACCACCAACACCACCACCACCATCACCACCACCACCATCTACCACCATCATCACCACCACCACCACCACCGCCACCACCACCACCACCACCGCCACCACCACCACCACCACCGCCACCACCACCACCACCACCACCACCACCACCACCTTCCACCTCCGAATCCTGTGATGGACTGCAACAGCAGCGCTCCCTTCCCTCTCCTCTCTTCCTCCATCCACCAATGTTAAAAAAGCTGCTTCAAAGTTAATTTAAATATCTGAGCTGATCCGAACTACACCTTATTACCTGACAATCGTTTCCTTGGTTACCACAAAAACACTGTTTAACTTTTATTGAATTTCATAGTATGGTTTTCGTTATTATGTAAACCAACGAAATAAACACACGCATTTTTATTCAGTTAATTAACTTCAAGGCCACACACGCAGTCAACGTTTGGTGGACTTCTGAAGGTTTGATCAGTTACAGTGTGCACTCAGCGCTATACAAATGATTCGGCTAGATTAGATTAGCTTCTCTACAAAGGAACCTTCCCATGAGTTTCGTAGCCAGAAAATCTTTAAAGTTTTTTACGCTAAAAAAAACTCAGACGTAAAATTCTTCCTTGAACCACCCTTCTGACAACCTATCAATGGCGTTCCTTAGTTCGATGTGGTCTGATCGAGTCTTTGCAGAACGCTTAGCATCTTCTGGAATATTCTTGAAAATCTGCACCGGAGAGCAATTTAAATAATAAAAAGTAAAATTATTTAAATAATAAAAATTAAAAATTATTTAAATAATAAATAATCCAAATCTTTCTTCAGCGTGTCTTCCTCCTTCATTTGACTTCTCCTTTGACGGCTTGGCCCTTTGGGCCACCTGGCGACAAGCTGCTTCCATCAATGACGTCAGCAGCTGCTTTTTTGAAATGCCTTACGCAATTCTCAAGCACTTTTTAACACTGAGCTCAGGACTATAGGGTTGGCTGTGGCAGATGGAATATAGTGAATGAATCTTAACTTAGTGATTATATTCTCCGTAACTTTTCATATGGCCTACGATGGAGCCCTAGCCCTTATCCATGCAGCCAAGGAGCATGTCTTCGAGGACAGGATCACTTTTCATGATGCTTCCAGGCTCCGACCAGCTCAGGTTGCCTTCATCAGCTTAGAACCTAACTCAGGTAATGCCGAATGTTCACTTGCGAAGACGAAACTTTCCGCCACTTCAAACCTTTTATGTACTCATTAATTAGTCGAAATTATCTAGGTACAACTTATATATTTTTGATACTATAGAGTGCCCTAATTTTGTATGAAGTTTCACGGGCCATGTGATGTAAGCTCATCATCGTAGCTAATTTTCTCAACTATCTTTGGCTTCCTTGGTCGTCTATGAAGGAATATTTTTGACTACAGAAAATTTTAGAATAAGTTGCTATTGTTTTTTTAATTTTATATTTCAAAAAATCATGTGTTTTAGCTAATTCATTCAATTTTTTTAGCTAAAGTTATTTTTTTAAAAACAGCATAAACAAAATTATATAAAAAAATGATTTTATTGAGTTTTGTTTCATTCATCTTTTTAAAACAAAAAATCAACAATATCTGAAATAAATATTAAAAAACTCAAAAGCAAATTAACCTACCGTAAACACAAGATGTGCGCTCAGGATCATATGATTTTTGTTCGTTATTTCGCTTGTATCAAGCTAAATCAAAAGCTGTACTGGGTATAAAAGAGAGAGCTCGGATTTAACAGAGTCCGTAACTCCTTAACACTTCGGACACACTTTGTTCCTTTGTCCCACTCCAGCCATGACTTATCTTGCCTTCGTCCTCCTAGTCTTCAGTGCTGGTGTATTGAGTCAAGAGGTGTCGAGACAACCTGAGCAAATTCATCTTTCTTACGGCAGTAAGTAGAAAAATGATTGTGACGAAATAAAACAATATTCCCAATAAAATAACATTTCGAATTTTCCTCAATGCAGGTTCCCCCAGTGAGATGGTGATATCATGGGTGACACAGAATGAAACGTTTCAAGTGTATGCCGAGTATGGTTTTTACGACGGCCAGCTGAAGATGAAGACAGTGAAAGGTCAGTCAGACATGTATGAGGACGAAGGGCCTGAGAAGAGGAGAATCTACATTCATAAGGTTCACCTCTTCGACTTGCTCCCTGGACAGCAATATGGTGAGCCATTTGAATGCTAGTATTATACACTTGTCTTTTTCCATCAACTCTTCTACTTCTTACCCTTCATTCTGGACTTGTCCTTCAAAAGATCCATTCTTTCAACACCCTTCTTCACCTTCCTTCCCCACCCATTCACTCTACCCTACTCCACTTCTCAAAGCCCCGTTCATTGATGCCTTCAACACCACCAGGATACAGGGTGGGGAGTGATGATGACGGGTGGAGTGCCTTGTACTTCTTCAGAGCCATGAGAGACTCACAGTCAATGGACTTTGCAGTGATCGGCGACATGGGAAACATTAACGCCAAGTCTGCTGCTGAACTGCAAAAGACCTCCCAGGCAGGCATCTTTGATGCTGTCATCCATGTGGGTAAGTGGTGGGTTGGGTGAGTGGTAGGTGGATGGGTGGATGGGTGGGTTGGTATGGGTGGATGGGTGGGGTTAGAATGGGTGGATGGGTGGGGTTAGGATGGGTGGATGGGTGGGTTGGATGGGTGGATGGGTGGGTTGGATGGGTGGATGGGTTAGGAAGCAGTTAGAAGAGGTGGATGGATGATGGAGTGGGTTATGGTGGGTTGGAGGGGTGAGTGGAGGAGAGTAACAGGGTTCCATCGGTACTCTTCACTGACTCATCATGGTTGCTAACCAATCTCCATGACAACCATCATCCTCCCACAGGAGACTTCGCCTACAACATGGATACGGTGAGGAGCTGGGTGTTGCTAGGTTTGCAACCATTCATGTATCCTCACACCCACGCACACCAATGCACACACACATACACACACACACACACACACACACACACACACGCACACACACACACACACACACACACGCACACACACACACACACACACACACACACACACACATGCACAGGACAACGGCAGGGTGGGGGACGCCTACATGAGGCAGGTTGAACCGTTTGCCGCCTACATCCCATACATGACCTGTGCAGGCAACCATGAACAAGCGAGGTGGTCTGCTGCTGTTGTTGTGGTGTTGTTGCTGTAGTATTTATGTTGGTGTTGTTATTGACTTCATAATTGTTGATGTTGTGATCCTGTTGTTTTGGTTTTGTTGGCGTTGGTGTTGCTGTTATTTTTCTGATTTATATGACGTAACCCACCTTTCAGCTTCCTCCTCCTTCTCCTCCTCCTCCTCCTCCTCCTCTTCCTTTTCCTCCTCCTCCTTCTCCTCCTCCTCCTCCTCCTCCTCCTCCTCCTCCTCCTCCTCCTCCTCCTC
>OX387247.1:12751798-12754298 GCA_947562095.1 Branchellion lobata
GGTGAGTGGGGGAGGTTATGGGGGTGGTGGAGTGGTGATAGGGAAGGTGATGAGGGGGTGATAGTGAAAGTGGTGGTGAGGTTGTGGGGATGAGATGGGTGGGTTTGTGAAGATGATGTAGTCTCGGTTGCTGAAGGATGAGAATAGGGCTGTCTGATGGAGTGGGTGGATGGAAGGTGATGGGAGGAGCGAAAGAAGAAGGAGGGCAGAGGAGAAACTAGGCAATCCAAACAAGGCAAACACCTTCCAGCCTCTCCCACCCCTCAGGTGTGCAGGGGCAGTCCAGGAGAGCCCTACAAGAACCCCAGGGCTCCGGTGCACATCGTCACAGGATCAGGGGTGGGTGTGTCTCGCATCGCTTGCGCAGCCAAAATTGGAGCCAACTTCTTGCGACATTGTTCCGATGTCTCAATGGTTTCGGCATTCCCTAGCCAACCACCTTCCCCTTCGTCTTCCTTCCTTCCTTCATTTCTTCACTTCCTCACTCTCTCAGTTGTTTTCTTTTTTAAATTTGAAAGTCAAATGAACTTTTCAATTCCTTGAGCATCCTCCTCCTCCCACTCCAGGGGTGTCAGGAGGGTTTGGACCCCTTCGACCCACTCCCTCACCCCTGGAGCGCCTTCCACGCAGACGACTACGGTTTCACCGTCATGCGCATCCACAACCACACCCACCTTTCGCTCGACCAAGTGTCCGTCGATAAGGTCTTACTGCCGATGGTCGCTTGTCGTTGCTGTTTTCGTTGTTGGTGTTGTTGTTGATGGTGGTGTTGTAGTTGTTGCTGTTGGTGTTGTTGTTATCGTTGCTGTTGTTGTTGCTGTTGTTGATGGTGGTGTTGTAGTTGTTGCTGTTTTTGTTGCTGCCATCGTTGCTGTTGTTTTTGTTGTTGGTGTTGTTGTTTTCGTTGTTTATTTTCTTAAATTTTTAAAAATTATTTTTTATTTAATTTCATTAAAATCTTAGTTTGTCTCATTAATTCTTGTTTCATTCCATTCAAATGATACTTTTATTACCTTCATCAACTCCCCCCCTTCTCCCCCTCCTTCCACAGAACAACAGCATCATTGACACGGTTCTTATCCACAAACAACCCCCTCCCTCCCCTCCCTTCGACTGCCACAAGGACCACCATTGACCCTTACCTCACCTCCTTCGAATGCTGTCAGCGCAATGTAACTTTAAGATACGTTTAGATGCAGGATTTGGTACAAGTGACAGAGGGGAAATTAGGTCAGGACAACTGTGCTAACCTGCATTAGATTAGATTCTTTTGACCTAGATTCATAATATTTGTCAGCTCAGAAGATTTCAGGATTAAGGTTAGATTAGATTTGATTAAATAAGATTAGATCGGATCAGATTTTATCAGATTAGTTCTCACTAACAGATTGAATAAGTTTAGCTAAAATGCGAGCAAACTAGCTTGATTAAACTTTCTAGAGTAGACTAGAGTAGACTAGAGTAGGCTAGAGTAGACTAGAGTAGGCTAGGGTAGACTAGAGTAGACAAAAGTAGGCTAGAGTAGACTAGAGAAGACTAGAGTAGGCTAGGGTAGACAAGAGTAAACTAGAGTAGACAAAAGTAGGCTAGGGTAGACTAGAGTGAACTAGAGTAGACCAGAGTAGAACAGGGTAGACTAGAGTAGACCAGAGTAGAACAGGGTAGACTAGAGTAGAACAGAGTAGAACAGGGTAGACTAGAGTAGACCAGAGTAGAACAGGGTAGACTAGAGTAGACCAGAGTAGAACAGGGTAAACTAGAGTAGAACAGAGTAGAACAGGGTAGACTAGAGTAGACCAGAGTAGAACAGGGTAGACTAGAGTAGAACAGGGTAGACTAGAGTAGACCAGAGTAGAACAGGGTAGACTAGAGTAGAACAGGGTAGACTAGAGTAGACCAGAGTAGAACAGGGTAGACTAGAGTAGAACAGAGTATAACAGGGTAGACTAGAGTAGAACAGAGTAGACTAGAGTAGGTACCTTTTTCTTGCATTTTTCAGCAGCCTCGCAAAACTGGCCGATTTGTTGTTGTCAACAGCGGCTTTTGACTGTTCCGGCTCAACGCCCCTTAATGATTTTCCTTCGTAATTGCGTTTCTTCCGGCTCCCATGTCGTGCTCCCATCTCTCCGGTTGTGGAGCAATGACTCTGCACGACGGAAGAATGTTTCTTATATTTAATAATTATTTTTATTTTTATTTAATTAAATTATATTTAATTATATTTAATTAAATTTAATTAAATTATATTTAATCATTTTAAATTATATTTGATCCAATAAATCGAGTTGTACGTCTTCAATCAACAACCCGCCCAAGTTTTGGCGCCCACATTGGACGCATTCCTGGCAAACACATCAGCAAACTCACCACTGCTGACATCTCCCAACTTATGGTGGTTACTTCAACGTCCTCCTTGTCGTCACCATGGACACTGCATGACGTGGTGACACCCATTCGTTCTCGCACGTACGCGGGCGTACAACGACAGGTCTCCACATAC
>OX387247.1:12759298-12764298 GCA_947562095.1 Branchellion lobata
GGTGAGTGCTTGATGGTCTTGTATTGGGTTCAGTGTCCACCACCCTTCACCTTTTGTTCTGTTTCTATCAGTACTCCATATTCTTTGTTCCTCTTTTATTGCTTTTTTAATTATTTTTATTATTATTTTTATTGTTTTCTTCTTTGCAATTATTTTTATTATTGTTTTTTTATTGTTTTCTTTTCAATTATTATTATTATTATTATTTTTATTATTATTATTATTATTATTATTATTATTATTATTATTATTATTATTATTATTATTATTATTATTATTGTTTTTTTAAATAATTATTATTGCTTCTTTGTTATTTATTTTCATTCGAGTTTTATTTATTTTTTTATTGAGTGTTTCCAATGCTTCGCTGCCTTCTCGATAACCAGACGATTAAAAAAAAGGAGGAGGAGGAGAAGGAGGAGGAGGAGGAGGAGGAAGAGGAGGAAGAAGAGGAGGAGGAAGAGGAGGAGGAGGAAGAGGAGGAAGAAGAGGAGGAAGAGGAGGAGAAAAAGGAGGAAGAGGAGGAAGAGGAGGAAGAAGAGGAGAAAGAGGAGGAAGAGGAGGAAGAGGAAGAAGAAGAGGAAGAAGAGGAGGAAGAGGAGAAAAAGAATGAATTAAGAGAAAGAAAAAAAAATGGAAAAAAAGGAAGAATGAGTGGAATGATGAGAAGTTCAAAAATAAGTTACAAATTTTTAAAGGTTCAAAGGCTGCCATTGGGTGAAGAAACCTACTCTTGAAAGGGTTCCTAGTTTGGAGCTTGAGTTATTTTGATTAAAAATTATAACTTAAGTTGACTTTTAACCTTTTCAAATAAATAAACAAAAGTTTGTTTTCTCGTTGAGCGAGAATATTGGTGGAAAACACACACGTACGGACACATACAGATAGACACACACACACACACACACACACACACACACACACACACACACACACACACACACACACACACACACACACACACACACACACACACACACACACACACACACACACACACACACACACACACACACACACACACACACACACACACACACTCACACACACACACACACACACACACACACACACACACACACACACACACACACACACACACACACACACACGTGTTCCAGGGTTTACAGTGACTAGTTTCATACAATTAGCAACGCTTGAGGGGAGAACGTCTGTTGAATGTTCACATCACATGAAACATTTGTCGTCCTACACAACCACCGACGCCACCCAATCATAACCAACACAACCACCATAACCACCATAACCAATATAACCACCATTACCACCACAACCACCATAACCACAACCACCATAACCACAACCACCATAACCACAACCACCATAACCACAACCACCATAACCACAACCACCATAACCACAACCACCATAACCACAACCACCATAACCACAACCACCATAACCACAACCACCATAACCACAACCACCATCACCACAACCACCATAACCACAACCACCATAACCACAACCACCATAACCACAACCACCATCACCACAACCACCATAACCACAACCACCATAACCACAACCACCATTATCACCACAACCACGACAACCATAACCACAACCACAACTCCCACAACCGCCATAACCACAAAAGTCACAATCACACAACGGCCACACCACCACCACAACCACCACAACCACACCACCACCACAACCACCACAACCACACCAATACCACAACCACCACAACCACACCACCACCACAACCACCACAACCACACCACCACCACAACCACCACAACCACACCACCACCACAACCACCACAACCACACCACCACCACAACCACCACAACCACACCACCACCACAACCACCTCATACAACCACTCCACAACCAAAGCTACAACCATCATCAGCGCTTCTAGCTCATTCACAACAACAACAACAACAACAACAACACTGGTTGTCAAGGTAACGACAAAAATCGATCATTGCGGAAGCAGTTTGCAATTAAATAGGCGAACGAGAAAGTCGAGTGGGGGATTTTGGTGAAAATTATGTTTAAAAATGAATTTAAATAATGAAAACAGTATTTGGATGGTTGGACCACTGGTTTGAAAGGTGTTTGGGCGGATAGACACAACTCTCTTTCAAAGCTGAAGAATGGAGCTGTGATTGGACCGGATTAAATACAAAAATAATTTAAGTTTAAATCAACCATAAGTCAAAAGTGGATTTAAAGAATATCGTTTAAAAGTGGATTTGAAGAATATCGTTCAAAAGTGGATTTGAAGAATATCGTTTAAAAGTGGATTTGAAGGATATTGATTAAGAGTGGATTTGAAGGATATTGATTAAAAGTGGATTTGAAGGATATTGATTAAAAGTGGATTAGAAGGATATTGATTAAAAGTGGATTTGAAGGATATTGATTAAAAGTGGATTTGAAGGATATTGATTAAAAGTGGAGTAGAGTGAGTTGCATGGAGGCAAAGGCATAGAGGTGTGAAAGAGAAGGTTCTAATGGGGGAGTCAATCAACAAGCTGAGTGAGTGGTGGAGGGGGGGTGGAAGGGTGGTGTAAGAGGGGTGGTGGAGGGGGGGTGGAAGGGTGGTGTAAGAGGGGTGGTGGAGGGGGGTGGAAGGGTGGTGAAAGAGTGGAAGAGTGGTGGAAGGGGGATAGGGGGGTGGTGAAGGAGTGGAAGAGTGGTGGAAGGGGGGTGGAGGAGTGGTGGAAGGGGGGTGGAGGAGTGGTGGAAGGGGGGTGGAGAGGTGGTAGAGGAGTGGTGGAAGGGGGGTGGAGGAGTGGTGGAAGGGGGGTGGAGAGGTGGTAGAGGAGTGGTGGAAGGGGGGTGGAGGAGTGGTGGAAGGGGGGTGGAGAGGTGGTAGAGGAGTGGTGGAAGATTGGAGTGGTAAAGACTTCATCGGAATGTTTCGCCATGTTGCGCTATACAAATGCACGTTTGATAACTCGCATGCGTTCATTATTTCCACTCGTGACATAGCTCGTGGTAGGCTGGAGTGCGTAAGTGAGTGCGCAGACAATTATGGATTTTGTTCCTGACCCTTTGACTACGTTCCACGTGCGTTAGAGAAGGCTCCAGAAATCACGTGTTCAAAAAACAATAAGTTATAACGCTACATGGAATAACAAAAAAAAAAAAAAAAAAAAAAAAAAATATATATATATATATATATATATATATATATATATATATATATATATATATATATATATATATATATATATATATATATATATATATATATATATATATATATATATATATATATATATATATATATATATATATATATATATATATATATATATATATATATATATATATATATATATATATATATATATATATATATATATATATATATATATATATATATATATATATATATATATATATATATATATATATATATATATATATATATATATATATATATATATATATATATATATATATATATATATATATATATATATATATATATATATATATATAATAAATCAAATAAAATAGTAACAATAATAATACTAATACTAATAATAATAATAATAATACTAATAATAATAATACTAATAATAATACTAATACTAATAATACACCCATGTACCAATATGTATTTGATGCTGAAAGTTAGCTAACTTGATGCTTGAGTAACGAAGTGTTGTGACGTGGAATAGAGTGAGGAGAGACGAGGAGGCAGCAAGACAAAGGAGAGATGTGCATGCAGAGGAGAGAGGCTTGAGCGTCATGAAGGCTGCGAATAACAAACAACAACAACAACAAAAATAATAATAATAATAATAATAATAATAATAATAATAATAATAATAATAATAATAATAATAATAATAATAATAATAATAATAATAATAATAATAATAATAATAATAATAATAATAATAATAATAATAATAATAATAATAATAATAATAATAATAATAATAATAATAATAATAATAATAATAATAATAATAATAATAATAATAATAATAATAATAATAATAATAATAATAATAATAATAATAATAATAATAATAATAATAATAATAATAATAATAATAATAATAATAATAATAATAATAATAATAATAATAATAATAATAATAATAATAATAATAATATTTTAAAGTGTTATTTATAATATTGGTATGCACTTGAGAACAATAACAATTGTTGTTTTTGTTGTTTTTGTTGTTGTTTTGACGTATTTGTGAATATGGCCACGTTTTATTATATGAAGCTATTCATTCATTTCAATACTGTCCTACTCTCCAATTCACTCTCCAATTCACTCTCCACTTCACTCTCCACTTCACTCTCCAATTCACTCTCCAATTCACTCTCCAATTCACTCTCCAATTCACTCTCCAATTCACTCTCCAATTCACTCTCCAATTCACTCTCCAATTCACTCTCCAATTCACTCCACAATTCCCTTTTAAAGTATGAATTTTCAGAGTTTTCATCACATTGAATCTCATTGAAACTTTTAATTTTTAATTTTTTAAAGCCGCCAAGGTGAGTCCTGATTCCTCCCTCGTTGAAATTGAGGTACGCGGATGCATGGATGGATGCATGGATGGATGCATGGGTGGATGCATGGGTGGATGCATGGATGAAGGCATGGATGGATGCATGGGTGGATGCATAGGTGGATGCATGGATGGATGCATGGATGGATGCATGGATGCATGAATGCATGGATGAATGCATAGATGCATGGATGGATGCATGGATGTAAATGAATTGATGAATTGATGGATGGATTGGCTGATGAGTTATATGGAGATGAATAATGGAAATAAGAATGTATGAGTGGTTGATACAATCACACACCACCACACACCACCACACACCACCACACACCACTACACACCACCACACACCACCACACACCACCACACACCACCACACACCACCACACACCACCACACACCACCACACACCACCACAAACAACCACACACCACCACACACCACCACACACCACCACACACCGCCACACACCA
>OX387247.1:12766798-12769298 GCA_947562095.1 Branchellion lobata
TAATAATAATAATAATAATAATAATAATAATAATAATAATAATAATAATAATAATAATGATAATAATAATAATAATAATAATAATAATAATAATAATAATAATAATAATAATAATAATAATAATAATAATAATAATAATAATAATAATAATAATAATAATAATAATAATAATAATAATAATAATAATAATAATAATAATAATAATAATAATAATAATAATAATAATAATAATAATAATAATAATAATAATAATAATAATAATAATAATAATAATAATAATAATAATAATAATAATAATAATAATAATAATAATAATAATAATAATAATAATAATAATAATAATAATAATAATAATAATAATAATAATAATAATAATAATAATAATAATAATAATAATAAAAATAATAATAATAATAATAATAATAATAATAAAAAAAATAATAATAATAATAATAATAATAATAATAACAATAATAATAATAATAATAATAATAATAATAATAATAATAACAATAATAATAATAATTATTATTATTATTATAATAATAATATTAAAAAAAAAAATAATAAAATAATAATAATAATAATAATAATAATATATTAATAATAATAATAATTATAATAATAAAAATATTATTATTATTATTACTATTATTATTATTATTATTATTATTATTATTATTATTATTATTATTATTATTATTATTATTATTATTATTATTATTGTTATTATTGTTGTTGTTGATGCAGTTCTAATAGTATTCCTTTGTCGCTATCTGGCTCCAGGATAAGGTAGGCAGGCCATGTTGTGTGTTCTTGGTTGCTCACATGGAGTTTTCTGTTGAATAATTTTTTCATTAAATTATTTATTTTATTTTATTGTTTTTAATTTAATTTAATTATTTTAATATATTTAATTTAATATAATTAATTTTAATTTAATTATTTTCTCGTTAATTAATTTTTTTTGTTTTTTTTTTTTTGTTTTTTTTCTTGTTTTTTAGTTTTGTGTTTTTTTTTGTTTTTTTTTGTTTTTTTTTTTTTTTTTGACAACAAAACCAGAGTTTTTTTTTGAGAGTTTTTCATGCAAAACTCATCCAAGGTTGTTTCATGTTTTGAAAGTTCTAAACTCATTCCACTCTTCGAAAATCAAGTTTTCATCCAACATTTGTTTATAAGTTTTCTGTTGTGATCACCACGTGTCTACTTTTTCAGCCTCCCTCCCCTCTCCTCTCCCCCCCCCCCTTCCATCCCCTCCCCTCCCCTCCCCTCCCTTCCCCTCCCCTCTCCTCCTCTTCCTCCCCCCCCCCCCCTCCCCTCCCTTCCTCCTCCTCTATTCACTGTTTCAATCTTTATTCCCTCCTCCTCCCCCCATTCACCTCCCCAATCTTCATTCCTTCCCCTTTTCAACTACCTTCAACTAGTCTTGACACAACAGCCATGTGACGAACCATGCACCCAACCCCCAAACAACCCCCCCAACCATCCCCTCCCCCAACCAACCCCCCCAACCAACCCCCCCAACCAACCCCCCCAACCAACCCTTCCAACCAACCCCCCCAACCAACCCCCCCAACCAACCCCCCCAACCAACCCCCCCAACCAACCCTTCCAACCAACTCCTCCAATCAACCCCCCCAACCAACCCCCCCAACAAACCCTTCCAACCAACTCCTCCAACCAACCCCCCCAACCAAGCCCTCCAACCCCCCCAACCAACCCCCCCAACCAACCCTTCCAACCAACCCCCCCAACCAACCCCCCCAACCAACCCCTCCAACCAACCCTTCCAACCAACCCCCTCAACCAACCCCTCCAACCAACCCCCCCAACCAACCCCCCCAACCAACCCCCCCAACCAACCCTTCCAACCAACCCCCCCAACCAACCCCCCCAACCAACCCCCCCAACCAACCCCCAACAACCCCCAACCAACCCCTCCAACCAATCCCTCCAACCAACCCCCCCAACCAACCCCCCCAACCAACCCCCCCAACCAACCCTTCCAACCAACCCCCCCAACCAACCCCCCCAACCAACCCCCCCAACCAACCCCCAACAACCCCCAACCAACCCCTCCAACCAATCCCTCCAACCAACCCCCCCAACCAACCCCCCCAATCAACCCTCCCAACCAACCCCCAACCAACCCCCCCAGCCAACCCCCCCAATCAACCTTCCAGCACACCCCCCTCCCTTCTCACCCCTTACAGTTTCCTGATCCACGACAAGGACAGTTTCTTCAGCGGTTCAGAGCGCTCGTTCATTCTCTTCAACATCCTCGAAAAAACAGTCTTCAAAGCAGACGACAAAATACACACTGGTGCGAGGGAGGAGCTGGAGGGAGGGGGGATGAAGAGAGGGGAGAGAGGAATTGAAACAGGGGAGTGGAGGAAAAAAAAGAAGGAGGAGGAAGGTGAAGTGGGAAAGAGGGAAGAGAAGGATGAAGAAAAATAATTTTAAAAGGGAGGGGGGGTTTGAAGGAAGAAAGAGAGGTTTG
>OX387247.1:12771410-12776410 GCA_947562095.1 Branchellion lobata
GTTTGAGCGGGTAAAGTGCAAGAGGCTCGACATGAACGCCATCACTCCCTTCCTCACCAAACACGCCGCCAATACTCTCGCTAACCTTTCGCAAGAATAAACCCCTTCTTGAACATGTCTGCAACTCTGTTTACAAAGCTGTCTGCATGTCTGTTTGTTTATCTGTCTACAAATCTGTCTGCATGTCTGATTGTTTGTCTGTTTACAAATCTGGCTGCATATCTTGTTGTTTGTCTGTTTAAAAATCTGTCTTCATGTTTTTCCGCATACCTGTCTGCAAGTTTACGTTGAGATCTGTCTTGTTCCTGGATTGACGTGAATGTTGTCTTTGTTGTTTGTGTTGTTATTGTTGTCTTATGTTGCGTTTTGTCGGTTCTCTTTCCATTGGTTGCATTTTACTGTATTGTACTGTTTTGTATTGCATTTTATTGTGTTGTACTGTGTTGTACTGTGTTGTACTGCATTGTATTGTGTTATACCCTGTTGTACTCTGTTGTATTGAGTTGTACTGTGTTGTACTGTGTTGTACTGTGTTGTACTGTGTTTTACTGTGTTGTATTGAGTTGTACTATATTGTACTGTGTTGTACTGTGTTGTATTGAGTTATACATGGTTTTACTGTGTTGTATTGAGTTGTACTGCATTGTACTGCATTGTACTGCGCTTCGTCATGTTACGACAAGTGTGGATGACACTACACATTCCAGTTCCACGGTTTCCTGAGTAAAAGGCTGTATTTGTTGATAAAGAGATTGTATTTGTTGATAAAGAGATTGTATTTGTTGATAAAGAGGTTGTATTTGTTGATAAAGAGATTGTATTTGTTGATAAAGAGATTGTATTTGTTGATAAAGAGATTGTATTTGTTGATTAAGAGATTGTATTTGTTGATAAAGAGATTGTATTTATTGATAAAGAGATTGTATTTGTTGATAAAGAGATTGTATTTGTTGATAAAGAGATTGTATTTGTTGATAAAGAGATTGTATTTGTTGATAAAGAGATTGTATTTGTTGATTAAGAGGTTGTATTTGTTGATTAAGAGGTTGTATTTGTTGATTAAGAGGTTGTATTTGTTGATTAAGTGGTTGTATTTGTTGATTAAGAGATTGTATTTGTTGATTAAGAGATTGTATTTGTTGATTAAGAGATTGTATTTGTTGATTAAGAGATTGTATTTGTTGATTAAGTGGTTGTATTTGTTGATTAAGAGATTGCATTTGTTGATTAAGAGGTTGTATTTGTTGATTAAGAGGTTGTATTTGTTGATTAAGAGATTGTATTTGTTGATTAAGAGATTGTATTTGTTGATTAAGAGGTTGTATTTGTTGATTAAGAAATTGTATTTGTTGATTAAGAGGATATATGTTCCATTATTCTTTCATTCAACTATCCACCTATCAATTCACACCTTGCAAAAACCACCCCCTCTTCCACCATCTCTCTTCCCCCTCCCCATCCTCCCCCTCCCCATCCTCCCCCTCCCCATCCTCCCCCTCCCCATCCTCCCCTTCCCCATCCTCCCCCTCCCCCTCCCCATCCTCCCCTTCCCCATCCTCCCCCTCCCCATCCTCCCCTTC
Organism: Branchellion lobata; assembly: GCA_947562095.1. NCBI lineage: Eukaryota > Metazoa > Annelida > Clitellata > Hirudinida > Piscicolidae > Branchellion > Branchellion lobata. The sequence goes on from OX387247.1 coordinate 12,772,991, forward strand.
CCATCCTCCCCCTCCCCATCCTCCCCTTCCCCATCCTCCCCCTCCCCATCCTCCCCCTCCCCATCCTCCCCCTCCCCATCCTCCCCCTCCCCATCCTCCCCTTCCCCATCCTCCCCTTCCCCATCCTCCCCTTCCCCATCCTCCCCTTCCCCATCCTCCCCCTCCCCATCCTCCCCCTCCCCCTCCCCATCCTCCCCTTCCCCATCCTCCCCCTCCCCATCCTCCCCTTCCCCATCCTCCCCCTCCCCATCCTCCCCTTCCCCATCCTCCCCCTCCCCATCCTCCCCTTCCCCATCCTCCCCCTCCCCATCCTCCCCTTCCCCATCCTCCCCCTCCCCATCCTCCCCTTCCCCATCCTCCCCCTCCCCATCCTCTCCCTCCCCATCCTCCTCTTCCCCATCCTCCCCCTCCCCATCCTCCCCCTCCATCCTCCCCCCCTTCCCCTCCCCCCCCCCTCCCCTCTCCATTACTCGGTGCCTTTGACTGCTTCAAGAAAGTTCAAGAAATAAACAATCGAAATAATAATAATAATAAATAATAATAATAAAAATAAATAATAATAATAATAATAATAATAAATAATAAAACCATAATAATAAACATTTATTATTTATATATATATATATATATATATATATATATATATATATATATATATATATATATATATATATATATATATATATATATATATATATATATATATATATATATATATATATATATATATATATATATATATATATATATATATATATATATATATATATATATATATATATATATATATATATATATATATATATATATATATATATATATATATATATATATATATATATATATATATATATATATATATATATATATATTTATATTACATATAATGTAAGTTATGTTCGTGTAGCTGTTGTTGATATTTTTGAAGGGTGTTCTGCGCGCGTTTTGTGAAGAACCTTTGACGTCTTCCAGACCAACCTCTGCAGAAGCACGTGCATTCGGACGATATTAAACTTCTTCCTTAATTCCGTTTTCTTTTTTATGTTCAATTTTTTTTTTCATTTTTTGATTCTTTGCAGTCTCACTTGTTTGTTGAGTTATTTATTTGGACATAATTTCGTGACAAATAGTAACAGACAGCGAAGACATAAGTAACTTGAAGGGTTTTTTGGCCACCGGTGGGGTAAAAGCTGTTCAATTTTAAAACGTTGTCGCTTCACACCGGTTTGAAATACGAAGTAGTTAAAGATTCAGCTAAGCCCGGTTTCCGGTTTCCGGTTTCCGGTTTCCGTTACTTTGATTCTCTTTATTTAACTATTTTTATAAACTATTTGAAATTCAAAGTTTCAAATATTAGTTATAAATAAGCTAATTTATCTAAGATTTTAAAGATATCGCCGAATCCGCCATTTTCTCGTTTGAAATAAAGACATTGCAGTTAAATCGTCAACCAACGCCTACCTGAATACTGTTTGCCAAATTACTCAGCAAGAAAAAAAAAGTTTTGAAAAGCATTGAAAAAATTTGAGGTATCCTGACGGAGTTGTGAATTTAAGAAATGGCTGAGAAAGAAAAAGACATTGCTGTAAAATCGTCAACCAATCGGCTACAAGAATACCGTTTGCCGACTTAAAAAACAAAAAAGTGAGCGAGTGTTTAAAGCATTGCAAGGAATTTTGGTATTCTGACAAACTTCCTTGTGAATATGAGAAATGGCTGAGAAGGAAAATAAAAGAAAAGAAGAAATAACTCTGCAATAGTTGTGTTATGAGGTTTTAAGATATGATTCAATTTTCAACTTTTAAAACAATACAATACAATACAATACAAAAACGAATATTATTATAGTGGCATTAACCCCGTAGAGTTTCGAGGCCACATTAATTGGATTTAATAGACAATTCTGTTTTTGAATTTCTTAGAACCTTTTAACATTCCAGTTTTGGTTAATTTAATGAAAAATTCTTCAATAGTCATTCAATATAAACTATGACTCAATTCTAAATTTTTGAGATTTATAAATTTGATTCTATAGTCAGTTTTTGATCTCTTGCAACAGCCACTTGACAATTCTTATGACATTCAGTTATCGTTGATTTTAGTTTTTTTCTTTCATTTTGATTGTTCACCACGTTCTGTGCCATTTCCAGCGGTTGTCTGGATTTGATTCAATAAAGGCTATAAAAAAATTTAAAAAAAAAGGCCCAGCGGTTAGCGAGCTGTATTACAAATTGTTGAGCTCGGCTTCGACCTCCGACTAAGCTCAGATTTGAGTTGGGAAAAAGAAACTCAAGTTAGGAACAGACGCCGCGCTAGACTGGCTTGGTTTTCTGAGAGCTCAACAATGAATGGAGCCATTCCTGCTGTGTTCACAGGTTGGTTGTCCGATGAGACCTTTTCACGTTTTATTAAAATTTCTCATCTGCTTCTATCGTTTAATTCCTTATGCTTACCTAATTGTTCTGTCAATTGAGTTTTAGAATTTTTTTTTTAAATAAATCTTTCAGTGCTGGCGTTTTTATTAGAGTTAAAAAATTAATTGAGAATGATGGGTGCATTTAATGACATAACTTAATTAAGAAAAAATGGCCTAATTAATCAGTACCACACAGATAAAACATAAGCAAACCGCTAGAATTATTTTTTTCATTCCTATGAAAATTAATATTCTTTTATTGAACAAAGTTTATATTGATTTAACAATATTTTCAGACAAGGTTTGATTTCACTTTATTAATGCTTCGTGGCGATTCATTTTTTTTTATAAATCAATTCCCAAAATTTCAAGGTATTGTCTGAATTTGATGTATCAAAAAACGCTTAGCTAGAAAATGAAGATTTCTAATATAAAATGACATTATATAGTTAAGCGCTCGAAAGAGCACACATTTGAAAATCTAATAAGCTAACTTTTACTTAATATTTATTTTTTTACATTCTTCAGAATAAAAAATTCGATTACTATTAGTCATTTGTCTAATAGTTTATTCGATTCATTCCGTTTTGGAAGAATCTCTTCTGTTTGTTGAACAGAGCGAAATAAATTGAGAGCTTTAAAATGAACAACCACCATCATCGAGTGAGTTACATTAAAAATAATCAAAATGTTGAATAAAAGCTCTGACTGTGTAGTTGTCAGTGGCACTTTCTTAATCATCACTAATTGATACAAAATAAATTAGTGGAATGAGGTAGTTTGAGCGATAAATTGATTCCGCTCCCAACAAAGTACAAGAGAAAGCACTCGGAGGAAAGTTCGTACTCCGTCAGGAGAGCCAGGAAATACCCTCTGAAGGACGGACGTCTTAATGGCAACGGGTGGGTTCTTTTCCTGGAAGTTTCCGAATGAGTACCCAGTAATTGTCTGTGAAGAATATTGTACTTTCAAGCTTTTAAAATGACTTATTTTTATTCATTTTC
>OX387247.1:12788910-12793910 GCA_947562095.1 Branchellion lobata
CTTTCAACTCGTGGCGTAAATGTTGACAGGAATTGTGTAAGCATAGTAACGATGTTAACAATAGCAGCAACGAAGGCATGAAGAGCGTAGCAGCGGGGATAGGAAGCTGGTGTGAGAGTATGGTGACGGCGTGATTGATGACCCTCTCAGCTCGCAAGCAATGATGAGATTGAAATAACAATAATAATAATAATAATAATAATAATAATAATAATAAGTGGTGAGTTGAAATAAAATAATAATAATAATAATAATAAGCGGTGAGTTGAAATAAAATAATAATAATAATAATAAGTGGTGAGTTGAAATAAAATAATAATAATAATAATAAGTGGTGAGTTGATAATGTATATAACAACGTGAGAAGGCATTGAAGGCTTCAAGAGTGCAGCATCCAGGTTAGCCCCGTGTTCTTCGCGCCTGCTAAATCAACCCCACCTCTCACCACGCCATCCCTCGCCACCCCATCCATCTCCCCATCTCCTCATCCATCTCCCCACCACCCCATCCATCTCTCCACCTCCCCATCCATCTCCCCACCACCCCATTCATCTCCCCACCCCCCCATCCATCTCCCCACCACCCCATCCATCTCCTCACCACCCCATTCATCTCTCCACCTTCCCATCCACTCCTCACCACCTCATCAATTCACTACTCTTCAGTTTAAATTATGCGGAGCTTAATTTTTTATTTTTTGAGTTCTTTTATTCGATTTATATTTTCAAAAATTTTAATTTAAATAAGTTCGGTGGAGTTGAACAAAGATAAACTAACATCATTACTGTTTCTTTTGTTCGAATCTCTTTGTCTGCTCGAGTATAAAGGCACGATCAGTTATTTGTTAAAGACAATAATGCGGTTTTGTAAGTCAAATATTTTTAATTGGACACAATCAATAATTCCCAATAATGGATCCAAACCATCATATTTTTATTTTTTCTATTATTATTGTTGTTATATTCAAATAAAAATCAGATCAAAGCAATCAAGCAGACGTTCTTTTGAGAGCAGCTTGCATTATGAATAGCCAGAGTCAATGGCGCAAACATAATAGGGATAAAGGTGCCTGAGATTGAGGTGCCTGAGATTAAGGTGCCTGAGATTAAGGTGCCTGAGATTAAGGTGCCTGAGATTAAGGTGCCTGAGATTAAGGTGCCTGAGATTAAGGCGCCTGAGATTAAGATGCCTGAGATTAAGATGCCTGAGATTAAGGTGCCTGAGATTAAGGTGCCTGAGATTAAGGTGCCTGAGATAAAGATGCCTGAGATTGAGGTGCCTGAGATTAAGGTGCCTGAGATTAAGGTGCCTGTGATTAAGATGCCTGAGATTGAGGTGCCTGAGACTAAGATGCCTGAGATTAAGGTGCCTGTGATTAAGATGCCTGAGATTGAGGTGCCTGAGACTAAGATGCCTGAGATTAAGGTGCCTGAGATTAAGGTGCCTGAGATTAAGGTGCCTGAGATAAAGATGCCTGAGATTGAGGTGCCTGAGACTAAGATGCCTGAGATTAAGGTGCCTGAGATTAAGGTGCCTGAGATTAAGATGCCTGAGATTAAGGTGCCTGAGATTAAGGTGCCTGAGATTAAGGTGCCTGAGATTAAGGTGCCTGAGATAAAGATGCCTGAGATTGAGGTGCCTGAGACTAAGATGCCTGAGATTAAGGTGCCTGAGATTAAGGTGCCTGAGATTAAGGTGCCTGAGATTAAGATGCCTGAGATTAAGGTGCCTGAGATTAAGGTGCCTGAGATTAAGATGCCTGAGACTAAGATGCCTGAGATTAAGGTGCCTGAGATTAAGGTGCCTGAGATTAAGGTGCCTGAGATTAAGATGCCTGAGATTAAGGTGCCTGAGATTAAGGTGGCTGAGATTAAGATGCCTGTGATTAAGGTGCCTGAGATTAAGGTGCCTGAGATTAAGATGCCTGAGATTAAGGTGCCTGAGATTAAGATGCCTGAGATTAAGGTGCCTGAGATTAAGGTGCCTGAGATTAAGATGCCTGAGATTAAGGTGCCTGAGATTAAGATGCCTGAGATTAAGGTGCCTGAGATTAAGGTGCCTGAGATTAAGGTGCCTGAGATTAAGGTGCCTGAGATTAAGATGCCTGAGATTAAAAGGGCTTGAAGTGAAAAACTAACAACGTGCTGGAGTGGTCCGTGTCTGAGACATCAACGGTAAGACGCAAGCGAAGCTATGCGGAAGATAACTCCACTGTATAGCCATGACCAACGCATGAACACGCACACACACACATGCATGCATGCATACATACACAAACACGCACGCACACACACACACACACACACACACACACACACACACACACACACACACACACACACACACACACACACACACACACACACACACACACACACACACACACACACACACACACACACACATACACACACACACACATACACACACATACACACACACACACACACACACACACACACACACACACACACACACACACACACACACACCCAAGACCACCTCAAGGCCTACAACAAGTGAATGTTTGGAATTTTGTCCGCTTCATTTTGACGTGTCACAAATTCCTGGGTCGTTATAAAGGGTGTTACAAGGAGATGTTATAGAGGGGTGTTATAGGGGGGTGTTATAGAGGGGTGTTATAGAGGGGTGTTATAGAGGGGTGTTATAGGGGGGTGTTATAGAGGGGTGTTATAGGGGGGTGTTATAGGGGGGTGTTATAGAGGGGTGTTATAGGGGGGTGTTATAGAGGGGTGTTATAGAGGGGTGTTATAGAGGGGTGTTATAGAGGGGTGTTATAGAGGGGTGTTATAGAGGGGTGTTATAGAGGGGTGTTATAGGGGGGTGTTATAGAGGGGTGTTATAGAAGGGTGTTATAGGGGGGTGTTATAGAAGGGTGTTATAGAGGGGTGTTATAGAGGGGTGTTATAGAGAGGTGTTATGAAAGGTGTTATAGAGGGGGTGTTATAGGGGGGTGTTACAGAAGGGTGTTACAAAAAGGAGCAGATAGGGTGTTAGAGGGGGGTGTTACAAAGGGGGGCAGATAGGGCGTTAGAGGGGGGTGTTTCAAAGGGGGGGAGATAGGGTGTTAGAGGGGGTTTCATGAAAAGAATTAATAGTCTTTGCGAACAAAGAACAAAGAACACCAAAGACTGTGAGAAATTCTGCGCGTTGTAACAAAAAAAGTAAAAAATTCATAGGGCGGGCTTATCGGCAAGTGTTCCTTGTTATTTACTGTTGCTCTTGTTGCTGCCCGCCTGTGGCGAAGTGTTGTTGCTTTTGAGAAGCAGAAATGCTGACACACTCACTTTTACACCGAAGTTATTGTGGGTCTGTGTTGAAGTTGTTGTGGTCTGTGTTGAAGTTGTTGTGGTCTGTGTTGAAGTTGTTGTGGTCTGTGTTGAAGTTGTTGTGGTCTGTGTTGAAGTTGTTGTTGTCTGTGTTGAAGTTGTTGTGGTCTGTGTTGAAGTTGTTGTGGTCTGTGTTGAAGTTGTTGTGGTCTGTGTTGAAATTGTTGTGGGTCTGTGTTGAAGTTGTTGTGGTCTGTGTTGAAGTTGTTGTGGGTCTGTGTTGAAGTTGTTGTGGGTCTGTGTTGAAGTTGTTGTGGGTCTGTGTTGAAGTTGTTGTGGTCTGTGTTGAAGTTGTTGTGATCTGTGTTGAAGTTGTTGTGGTCTATGTTGAAGTTGTTGTGGTCTGTGTTGAAGTTGTTGTGGTCTGTGTTGAAGTTGTTGTGGTCTGTGTTGAAGTTGTTGTGGGTCTGTGTTGAAGCTGTTGTGGTCTGTGTTGAAGTCGTTGTGGGTCTGTGTTAAAGTTGTTGTGGTCTGTGTTGAAGTTGTTGTGGTCTGTGTTGAAGTTGTTGTGGTCTGGGTTGAAGTTGTTGTGGTCTGTGTTGAAGTTGTTGTGGGTCTGTGTTGAAGCTGTTGTGGTCTGTGTTGAAGTTGTTGTGGTCTGTGTTGAAGTTGTTGTGGTCTGTGTTGAAGTTGTTGTGGTCTGTGTTGAAGCTGTTGTGGTCTGTGTTGAAGTTGTTGTGGTCTGTGTTGAAGTTGTTGTGGGTCTGTGTTGAAGTTGTTGTGGTCTGTGTTGAAGCTGTTGTGGTCTGTGTTGAAGTTGTTGTGGTCTGTGTTGAAGTTGTTGTGGGTCTGTGTTGAAGTTGTTGTGGTCTGTGTTGAAGTTGTTGTGGTCTGTGTTGAAGTTGTTGTGGTCTGTGTTGAAGTTGTTGTGGTCTGTGTTGAAGTTGTTGTGGGTCTGTGTTGAAGTTGTTGTGGTCTGTGTTGAAGAATGTCATGGATGAGTGTGTTGGTTTGGAGGAAGCCTCTTCATAGCTCCTTCTTATGCAAGCTGTGATCGTTGCTATGGGGGTTGTTATGGGAGTTGTGAGGGTTGCTAATGGAGGTTGTTGTAAGGGTTGCTATGGAGGTTGTTGTGAGGGTTGTTAGGGAGGTTGTTATGGGAGTTGTGATGGTTGTTATGGAGGTTGTTGTGAGGGTTGTTAGGGAGGTTGTTATGGGAGTTGTGATGGTTGTTATGGAGGTTTGGATGGTTGTTATGGGGGTTGTTAAGAAGGTGAAGATGGTTGTTATGGGGGTTGTTAAGAAGGTGAAGATGGTTGTTATGGGGGTTGTTAAGAAGGTGAAGATGGTTGTTATGGGGGTTGTTAAGAAGGTGAAGATGGTTGTTATGGGGGTTGTTAAGAAGGTGAAGATGGTTGTGAAAGAATTGTTTATATTATCGCATAAATTATTCTTTGATGTCATAAATTCCTGCATGAAGGCTGTTGTGAAGAATGCTTTATAGCGAATTGTTCAAAAATGAATTCTTACGGGGAACTCACCACAAAGAACTGTTACAAAGAACTGTTACAAAGAACTGCCACAAAGAACTGTTACAAAGAGCTGTTACAAAGAACTGTTACAAAGAGCTGGTACAAAGAACTTCCACAAAGAACTGTTACAAAGAACTGTTACAAAGAACTTCTACAAAGAATTGTTACAAAGAACTGC
>OX387247.1:12796410-12803910 GCA_947562095.1 Branchellion lobata
CTGCTTGTAATAGTTGTGTAATCATCAACACACCTCCATTCATTTCCTCAGGCAATTTCTCTCTCGAATCATTCTTATTATTCCAAAACTTGCCAACACTTTTATCGAATGTTCTTGATAGGAAAATGAAAGGGATAGAAAGAAGGAGTATGAAGAGAAAGAGAGTGAAAGGAAAAGATACAGAAAAAAACGTACAGGTGGATTGTCTGAAGGAGTAGACAATTTCAGAAGTCCGTTATTGCTGAGAAATCTGAAGGTTTCTTGAAATGTTTATGTAAGGTGAAAACATTCTTTTGAAGGCTATTGTTGAAGTGAATGCGTATCTCGAAGCTTGCTTACCAAAAGAAGGCTCCAACCTCTAAATCGACTTTCGCATTTTTAAAGGTTTGAACGATGAAGTTAAAACACGATAAATTACTTTTAAAAATCTTTTCTATACGCCTGAAATGTGCACACACGCAATGTCAGCTTAAAGAGAGGCTTGAAGAGCTGAGCGTATATATATTGAAAGTATTGAAAATCAGGTATAAAAGAGCTCCTCGAAAGCTGTTTCTCATTAAGGGGTGTTTAAAAGTAAAGCTTGCGAATTTGAAAGTTTAGGCATTTAAGACTTTCACGTAGTTATGCTTGTATTAGCGGTTTTGTTTGCTTTGTATTCTCTTTGCTTTAAAAATATTAATTTAAATTTAATTGATTTAACATATAATTGAAAAAATATTACCAAAATTAATGATACTTTTATGAGTAATCGTAAAATGGATGTCAATGCTGAACGTTATGTATGTTTTATTATAATCGTTCACCATTAATAAATAATTAAACAGGATATTTAAAATGTTACATTGAAATTATAATAAAGCAAAAATGGCCTAAAACACAAATAACATAAAATTTGATGTTACTAGACTTTCAAGCCATATAAATAATTTTAATTTGGCTTTTTTTGTTAGAATTTATAAAAAACTTCGTTGAAAATGAGTTTATAAATGTAACTTAATAAAAATTCTAATTAATTTTCTAATTAAAGATTGTAAATCACCATAACAACAAGTGCACTTGCAGATAGTTATTTCAAAAATATTATTATTCTTTGGACTATCAATAAAATATGATTATTTATTCCGAGTATTTAATATTAATTTATAAATGTCTAAAGGGAGTAATACGTGAGTACTTCAAAAAAACGAAAAGCATTCAGAAAAGCCGCGCATCTAAAACTATTGCAGGCGACAACTTTTCGAGAAAAGCAAAATGAAATGTGAAGCCTTGGTATGCCTACCGGTCGTCCTCTTCAGAATCGCCATTACTTACCAATTCTCAGGTTTTATTGAGTTTTATCGTATTTTTATTTTCCATCTCAAGACAATTCGCTGCTTTAAATGATTTTTAACATAAGAAATATCCAAATATAATCTTCCAAATATTCAAAATGAATCGTTCAAATATTTTTCAAAATAAAGTGAATTTCAAAAAATAAATTTATATGGTTTATATTTTTAAATACCTGTCTATATAAAAGCCATAGCGTAATAAATTTAATGAAAGAGACTTCCATGTAAAGCTGAACTGAACGACAAAAGAAGTGATTGGGTCTATTCAAACCGTTTTTAAGTTATTTGATTATGTTGACATCTGACGTTTTTCTATTGTTGCTTAGAAAATTTTTAAAAATAGACTATAAAATTGAATAAATAAATGATTTTTCATCAAAACAAAATAGAAAAAATAGAAGTTAGAGATTGTTTTTAAATACGAATAAATTAGTCAAAGCTTCAAAAATCGCTTTTATGAAGTATGCCTCAGAAGCACACTTCCTCATTTTACCATTGCAAGCCAAATATATGAAGTCTGATTCAGCACATAAGTTTATATGAGATTCAGTGTGTGTATGCAAGTGTATGTATATGGGACTTGAAGTATGAAAAAATATGGAGGCTTGTAGTAAGCATATAGGATTAAAAAGTTATAAAGGCAGCTACGCCATGCAAATGATTAGATTAGATCAGAGTAGATTAGATTAGATCAGAGTAGATTAGATTAGATAAGATTAGATTATATTATATTAGATTAGATTAAAGGTGGCGTTTGAAGTGGCTTGGTCATGTCTTCAACACCTCACTTGTTCTTATTCCCATCAGACATTGTGCTTTTGACATCATTCCAAAAATAATGATTTCCCAGGGTGCATTGTTGTTATATTATGTCATCATTGTAATGTTACTTGATGATTTAAAAAGGTGACATCTCTGTCATTGTCTTGTATGACAATCTCATATCACTTTTGGTATCCCTTTGAAGTGGCTGTAATTATAGCTGCCTTATGTCCCTCCTTGCACATTCCTCACTACAACGTACCATTAAGTCTTGAATCGCTTCACACTCTTGTATTCAAAAAACATTTTTTTCTTTCAATCTCTAATCTTCCAACTGCACTTTGATTATTTCAGCAACTCTACCATACATTTATTTATTTATTTATTCATTTGTTTATTTATTAATTCATTCATTTATTTGTTTATTTATTTATTAATTCATTTATTTATTTATTTATTTATTTATTCATTTGTTTATTTATTAATTCATTCATTTATTTGTTTATTTATTTATTCATTTGTTTATTTATTTATTTATCTTTTTATCTATTTATTTATTTATTCATTTATTTATTTGTTTGTTAATTAATTAATTAATTAATTTATTTATTCATTCATTTGTTTATTTATTTATTATTTAACAATTTTTTATACTTTATAAATCAAATCAATTTTTAAAATTTGAAAAAAACAGTAAAAAACTATAAACTTCATTTTTTAATTTCAATTTGATCAGTAACTTCGTCCATTTTCACTTATTATTTAGTATTTTTGTTTTTAACTTCCAACAATGATTTTTCAATCCAACAAGCACTCAGAATCACCATTCACTCATCCACCATTTTGTGACAACCCTTTTTCTCACCAACTGAACAACTCAACCTTCACCTTTTCCTTCATACCATTCACATAAAAGACCATTTCAAACTCACTCATTCAACAATTCACCAAATCATTCAAACGCCACCCCCTACCAACTCATTCAACAACCCCCCCACCAACTCATTCAAACCCCACCCTCCCCCACCCACCAACTCATTCAACAACCCACTTTCTCACCCTCTTTATCGCACCCTTCTCCATTCACTTTTCACTCTTAACAGTCTATTCCTTCTTCCCTCCTCTTCTTATTTTCTTCTCTCTCCTCCTCCTCTTCTTCTTTTTGTTTCTTCCTTGCCTCCTCTCTTCTCCTTCCTTTCCCTCCATCCTCCAGACCACTCCCCCTCCTTCATCACCTCCCACAACCTTCTCTCCCTCCTCGAACAACCTCCATCCACGGTGATTGTCTGGAAGAATTACCCCCCATCCGCCACTGCAGCATACCGCTTTTCCACAGGTGGTTGATTCTGGTTGTCGGATGGTTTTGGGGATTAAGGGTGGTTTGGAAGGGTTATTGGGCAGCTTTCAATTTATTGGGGGGTTTTTGGGCTATTTTGTGGTTTTTGGGGAGTTTTTTTGGGGGTTTTAGGGTGTTTGGGTGATGTTGATGTTAATTTGAAGGGTGCTATGATTAATTCGTAATTAAATTATTGGGTTTGTTGTGTTGAATGACGATGAAGTATGGTGTTGTGTTGTTGAATATTATGGTGTTGTGTTGTTGAATAGTATGGTGTTGTGTTGTTGAATAGTGTGGTGTTGTGTTGTTGAATAGTATGGTGTTGTGTTGTTGAATAGTATGGTGTTGTGTTGTTGAATAGTGTGGTATGGTGTTGTGTTGTTGAATAGTATGGTGTTGTGTTGTTGAATATTATGGTGTTGTGTTGTTGAATAGTATGGTGTTGTGTTGTTGAATAGTGTGGTGTTGTGTTGTTGAATAGTATGGTGTTGTGTTGTTGAATAGTATGGTGTTGTGTTGTTGAATAGTATGGTGTTGTGTTGTTGAATAGTATGGTGTTGTGTTGTTGAATAGTATGGTGTTGTGTTGTTGAATAGTGTGGTATGGTGTTGTGTTGTTGAATATTATGGTGTTGTGTTGTTGAATAGTATGGTGTTGGGTTGTGTTGTTGAGTAGTATGGTGTTGTGTTGTTGAATAGTATGGTATGGTGTTGTGTTGTTGAGTAGTATGTTATGGTGTTGTGTTGTTGAATGGTATGGTGTTGTGTTGTTGAATGTATGGTGTTGTGTTGTTGAATATTATGGTGTTGTGTTGTTGAATAGTATGGTGTTGTGTTGTTGACTAGTATGGTGTTGTGTTGTTGAATAGTATGGTATGGTGTTGTGTTGTTGAATAGTATGGTGTTGTGTTGTTGAATAGTATGGTGTTGTGTTGTTGAATATTATGGAATGGTGTTGTGTCGTGACGTAGCCGAGTGAGATGGTGGCTTGTACGTGAATAAGGAGGCATCCAGTGGAGTGGTGGTATTATCGAAAGATACAAGTGGAGCGTCAGAATGGTGTTGTGATTATCAAGTGTTACACAGTGGTCCTGAAAGATCCATTGCCAGTTGAAAACCTTTGTGTGGGCAAATTAATAATAAAGAGAATATTAATAATAATAATAATAATAATAATAATAATAATAATAATAATAATAATAATAATAATAATAATAATAATATTAATAATAATAATAATAATAATAATAATGGTAACATTAATAATACCAATTATTATTATTAATAAAATAATCAAAATATAATAAAAAATAGTTAAATTAATAATAAAGAATTGATAAGTTAGATAATAATGAAGCCATAATGCAAAGGGGGAAAGTCCGTTCGTGTAGTGATAAACCTGAAACAGTTGTTTTTGCGCCGATTCACAAGTATTGTTTGCATGCATTGTATTCAAATTGGTTGTTCCTTCGAAGGTACACGTGTACACCAGTATTATTTCTATGCAATACCTCAATGCTGCAACGTGGTGATAACTGATTTCAATACTGCTCAAAGTTATCAGCAGTTTTTCTGTTTAAATGGTTCAAGCTTCGAGTTTACCTCTTCCTCCTTCTCATCCTCCTCACCAGACAGCAAGATAGTGATGAAGATACCACAGCCAGCCACTCACACCATCACATCTTCCCTCATCAAGCCACCCACCCCCCTCCATGAGGCCACACCCATCTACATGGCCCCCTCTCTCCACCTATCCACCTCCATCCTCCCATCTCCCACCCATGCCGTATACACCCTCGTCTCCATCCACCACCGCCAAAGACAACAACTGTGAGTTGATTATGAGCACTTCGACTTGATCTTCTCTAATCTAATCTAATCTATTCTGATCTACTCTAATCTAATCTAATCTAATCTATTCTAATCTAATCGAAGCGTGTATAGCGCGGAAAACACACTTTGCAAGAAGGCTCAAAAGGCATAATTAATTTTTTCAACTCCATTTTATCACTTTCATAAGCACCATTTAAGCGTTGAAACACCACTCCACCACCAGCCTGCTGGAGCTTGAGGTGGTGAAGGGGGAGGGTGGAGACCGGTTGGCGGTTCGTTACAGCCATTCAAATAGACTCCACTTGGAAAGCATTCACACCACCCTCCACAACCACCACTGGCACCACATCCACTTCACCATCACCCCCCACTCCCACCTCACCATCGTCCTTGACTGCCTTGAAACCTTCAATCGACAACTCTTCCCTCTCGATCTCTTCAAGCTACCTCACTCTTCATCCTCATCATCATCATCATCATCATCATCATCATCATCATCATCATCATCATCATCATCATCATCATCATCATCATCATCTCCATCATCACCATCATCGTCTTCGTCGTCTTCATCATCGACGTCTTCGTCATCGTTATCATCGTCAGCATTTTTATTTATCTCACACAAGCAGCAACTGCAACAACGACAGCAACATCAGCAGCAACATCAACAACGACTGCGACAACAACACACACGTCTCACAAGGTCATCTAGTCAACAACAACAACATTTTGTGACGTCAAAACGCAAAAGCAAAAGAAAACGCAAAAAGAAAACCATTACTAACCACAACAACAACAAAAACATCAACAACCACTACAATAACAAAAAAAACAACAAAAGTAAATACAAATACGACAAAGACAGCCATCAACAATTCTATCATGACAATGCAAAAATCGACCACAGCAGCATTAACAATGTCAACCATGAAAACAAAAATTACAAGCACGAAAATATTAGTCAAAACCATAAAAACAACCTTAACAATGACACTAACAGCAGTAACAAAGACAACAGCAACAACAACAGCAGCAACAACAGCAACCACACTCATCAGCAAGACCACCACAGTGTGATGATCTTCGTTGCACAAGGCAGACACCTTCAAAACCCATTCGAGGTTCGTCCTGGCCTTTCCATTCCACTCTCCCACCAAACCAACCTTTTACTATCTCTTCTCCACCAAACCAACCTTTTACTATCTCTTCTCCACCAAACCAACCTTTTTTCATTAAAACTCCCGGTTTTATTCTACTTTGTCTACAATATTTCAATTTCTTTCTTCTTTGTCTACAACATTTCAATTTCTTTCTTCTTTGTCTACAACATTTCAATTTCTTTCTACTTTGTCTGCAGAATTTCAATTTTCCTTCTTCTTGGTTACAAAATTCCTTCAACCGCCTTTTAAACTCTCGAGCAATAATGTGGGCATATTCAGCACCGCTCAAGTTTACTTGCTTCATTGAGCAGCCAACCAAGCACTCAAGCGCTTCCACCTATGTGGTCATACAATTCACCAGTCGATTCAACCACTCAATCAATGATATATCAACCACTCAATCAATTATATATCAACCACTCAATCAATTGTATATCAACCACTCAATCAATTATATATCAACCACTCAATCAATTATATATTAACCACTCAATCAATTATATATCAACCACTCAATCAATTATATATCAACCACTCAATCAATTGTATATCAACCACTCAATCAATGATATATCAACCACTCAATCAATGATATATCAACCACTCAATCAATGATATATCAACCACTCAATCAATTATATATCAACCACTCAATCAATGATATATCAACCACTCAATCAATTGTATATCAACCACTCAATCAATGATATATCAACCACTCAATCAATTATATATCAACCACTCAATCTATTATATATCAACCACTCAATCAATTATATATCAACCACTCAATCAATTATATATCAACCACTCAATCAATGGTATATCAACCACTCAATCAATTATATATCAACCACTCAATCAATTATATATCAACTACTCAATCAATGATGTATCAACCACTCAATCAATGATATATCAACCACTCAATCAATTATATATCAACCACTTAATCAATTATATATCAACCACTCAATCAATGATATATCAACCACTCAATCAATTATATATCAACCACTCAATCAATGATATATCAACCACTCAATCAATTATATATCAACCACTCAATCAATTGT
>OX387247.1:12811466-12841466 GCA_947562095.1 Branchellion lobata
CAACAACCACCATCACAACCACCTCATAACCACCCTCACAACCACCTCACAACCACCCTCACAACCACCTCACAACCACCATCACAACCACCTCACAACCACCATCACAACCACCTCACAACCACCCTCACAACCACCTCACAACCACCCTCACAACCACCTCACAACCACCCTCACAACCACCTCATAACCACCCTCACAACCACCTCATAACCACTTTCACAGCCGCCTTCACAACAACCCTCACAAGCACCATTACAACCGTCATACACCCACTTTCACAAAAACCCTCACAACCACCATTACAACCACCATTACAACCACCCTCACAACCACCCTCACAATCACCATCACAACCACTCACAACCACCATCACAACCACCATTACAACCACCATCATAGTCATCATTACAACCGCCAGCAGTCAGCGCGGGACCTTAAATTTGACAGATGGAGCAGAAAGTGAATCCAGTGCACTTGACATCATTCCAAAGCAGGTTGCCCTCGTGGTACATCGCCTCCATGCAGTTTTCGTTGTTGTTGTAGTTGTTGGGCTCTCCACTGCTCCAGTGGCTGAAAAGCATCCTCACGTTCCACGGTGTGTCTCCCAATGCTGGTTCAGGCTTCCAGGCGAAGCTGTTGTCCCCCATCCTCATGCCTGAGGTCCAGAAGGTAGTGAGACGTCGTGATAAGTCATAACACTCGCCTGTGGTGTTGGTGGTATGGTGGTTGTTGGTGGTGTAGTGTTGTTGGTGGTGTAGTGTTGTTGGTGGTGTTGGGGTTGTTGGTGGTGTGGAGGTTGTTGGTGGTGTGGTGGTTGTTGGTGGTGTGGTGGTTGTTGGTGGTGTGGTGGTTGTTGTTGTTGTTGGCAGGAAATGATGGTTTCGGTTGCTTGGTCAGTGGGTTAGTAGGTCAGTGGGTTAGTAGGTCAGTGGGTTAGTAGGTCAGTGGGTTACTTTAACTGTTTGTTCTTCACATTGAACTTTGTTTTTTGACTCTGTGTTATTGTGCCTCAAAATAATTCCAGCATTATAAGCCAAAGAAATATTGCGCACCACGATGTTTGCCTTCCTCACCACGACCCTTGCACACCCCGTCAGCAAGTCTACGCACCACCAATCTCTTCTTCTTCTTCTTCTTCTTCTTCTTCTTCTTCTTCTTCTTCTTCTTCTTCTTCTTCTTCTTCTTCTTCTTCTTCTTCTTCTTCTTCTTCTTCTTCTTCTTCTTCTTCTTCTTCTTCTTCTTCTCTTCTTCTTCTTCTTCTTCTTCTTCTCTTCTTCTTCTTCTTCTTCTTCTTCTTCTTCTTCTTCTTCTCTTCTTCTTCTTCTTCTTCTTCTTCTTCTTCTTCTTCTTCTTCTTCTTCTTCTTCTTCTTCTTCTTCTTCTTCTTCTTCTTCTTCTCCTTCTTCTTCTTCTTCTTCTTCTTCTTCTTCTTCTTCTTCTTCTTCTTCTTCTTCTTCTTCTTCTTCTTCTTCTTCTTCTTCTTCTTCTTCTTCTTCTTCTTCTTCTTCTTCTTCTTCTTCTTCTTCTTCTTCTTCTTCTTCTTCTTCTTCTTCTTCTTCTTCTTCTTCTTCTTCTTCTTCTTCTTCTTCTTCGCCATCATCATCTCTCTCCACCAATTTATCCTTCTTCACACTCTCTTCAAACCACTCCACCACACTACTCCATCACTCCAACCCACCACTCCACCACATCCCTCTACCACACCACTCACCACACCATTCCACTTTACCACACCACTCCACCACACCACTCCACCCCATCACTCTACCACACCACTCCACCACACCACACCATTCCACCACACCACTCCACCCCACTACTCTACCACACCACACCACCACATCACTCTGCCACACCACTCCACCACACCACTCCCACCACACCACTCCACCACACCACTCACTTTGGTATTGACTGAGCACTCTGGCCAGGTTTCTGTTCTCCCAGTCGCTCATGATCTTAACCAGCCTGCCTCCTGGCAGACTCCTGCATTGGCTGTAGGCCTGGCTGAAGGTGAGTTGCTCGAGGTTGACGAAGTACCTCTTGTTGCCGAGGGAGAAGTAGTTGAAGCGGTTGCTTGAAGAGACCGCCGCTACCAAGGCCACCAACAGGACGAAAGCTACCTTCATATTGAGAGTTGTATGATGTGCCTACGTGGATGCTTATATAGGGAGCTTGAGGTCTGAAGAAGTCACTTATGATAATCAGGCTCCAAATGTTGATTTAGTTGTAAATGCCACACCGTTCATTGATCGTCTTTCGTCTCAATCACTGAGGTTTGTTGAATGCCTAATGACTTTTCAATCGAAAGGACTCTCAATTATTGCTCCTACTGACTCTTAAGCAGACCTCCCCACTCAACAGCCCTCCATGTGATCAGTAACCTTTGACTATTCCAAAAGTTGACTTTCCGCTCTCGCGAAGGTGCGTATAGCCGTCGTTTTGGTTTATTTTTTTCAAAGTATTTTTACAAACTAACTTTTTTTAAGTTCAAAGTTTCAAATATTGAATGTAAATAAATTAATTCATATAAAAGTTATAGTTTTTGCTGATTACGGAGATTTGTCTTTACTGTCTTTATTGTCTGATTACTGTCTTCTTCCTACCTTCTTCCTATCTTCTTCCTACCTTCTTCCTATCTTCTTCCTATCTTCTTCCTACCTTCTTCCTATCTTCTTCCTACCTTCTTCCTACCTTCTTCCTATCTTCTTCCTATCTTCTTCCTATCTTCTTCCTGCCTTCTTCCTATCTTCTTCCTATCTTCTTCCTGCCTTCCTCCTATCTTCTTCCTATCTTCTTCCTATCTTCTTCCTATCTTCTTCCTACCTTCTTCCTACCTTCTTCCTATCTTCTTCCTATCTTCTTCCTGTCTTCCTCCTATCTTCTTCCTATCTTCTTCCTATCTTCTTCCTATCTTCTTCCTATCTTCTTCCTATCTTCTTCCTATCTTCTTCCTATCTTCTTCCTATCTTCTTCCTATCTTCTTCCTATCTTCTTCCTATCTTCTTCCTATCTTCCTCCTATCTTCTTCCTATCTTCTTCCTGTCTTCCTCCTATCTTCTTCCTATCTTCTTCCTACCTTCTTCCTATCTTCTTCCTATCTTCTTCCTACCTTCTTCCCATCTTCTTCCTATCATCTTCCTATCTTCTTCCTATCTTCTTCCTATCTTCTTCCTATCTTCTTCCTATCTTCTTCCTATCTTCTTCCTATCTTCTTCCTACCTTCTTCCTATCTTCTTCCTATCTTCTTCCTACCTTCTTCTTATCTTCTTCCTATCTTCTTCCTATCTTCTTCCTATCTTCTTCCTATCTTCTTCCTATCTTCTTCCTATCTTCCTCCTATCTTCTTCCTATCTTCTTCCTATCTTCTTCCTATCTTCTTCCTACCTTCTTCCTATCTTCTTCCTATCTTCTTCCTACCTTCTTCCTATCTTCTTCCTATCTTCTTCCTATCTTCTTCCTATCTTCTTCCTATCTTCTTCCTATCTTCTTCCTATCTTCTTCCTATCTTCTTCCTATCTTCTTCCTACCTTCTTCCTATCTTCTTCCTATCTTCTTCCTACCTTCTTCCTATCTTCTTCCTATCTTCTTCCTATCTTCTTCCTATCTTCTTCCTATCTTCTTCCTATCTTCTTCCTATCTTCTTCCTATCTTCTTCCTATCTTCTTCCTATCTTCTTCCTATCTTCTTCCTACCTTCTTCCTATCTTCTTCCTATCTTCTTCCTACCTTCTTCCTATCTTCTTCCTATCTTCTTCCTGCCTTCATCCTATCTTCTTCCTATCTTCTTCCTATCTTCTTCCTATCTTCTTCCTATCTTCTTTCTATCTTCTTCCTATCTTCTTCCTATCTTCTTCCTATCTTCTTCCTACCTTCTTCCTATCTTCTTCCTATCTTCCTCCTACCTTCTTCCTACCTTCTTCCTATCTTCTTCCTATCTTCTTCCTATCTTCTTCCTGTCTTCCTTCTACCTTCTTCCTATCTTCTTCCTACCTTCTTCCTATCTTCTTCCTACCTTCTTCCTATCTTCTTCCTATCTTCCTCCTACCTTCTTTTTACCTTCTTCCTATTTTCTTCCTATCTTCTTCCTATCTTCTTCCTATCTTCTTCCTGTTTTCTTCCTACCTTCTTCCTATCTTCTTCCTATCTTCTTCCTATCTTCTTCCTACCTTCTTCCTACCTTCTTCCTATCTTCTTCCTATCTTCTTCCTGCCTTCCTCCTATCTTCTTCCTATCTTCTTTCTATCTTCTTCCTATCTTCTTCCTATCTTCTTCCTATCTTCTTCCTATCTTCTTCCTATCTTCTTCCTATCTTCCTATCTTCTTCCTACCTTCTTCCTATCTTCTTCCTATCTTCTTCCTACCTTCTTCCTATCTTCTTCCTATCTTCTTCCTATCTTCTTCCTATCTTCTTCCTATCTTCTTCCTATCTTCTTCCTATCTTCTTCATACGTCATCTCAAAACTTTCTTGTCACTCTCCTTGTCCTTACTCCCCACCCTCCCTCTTTCTTTTCATCTCATGTTTGTGGCTCTCACCCACAAACAACCCTCAAACCTCCTCGTAAGGCGAAGCTCCGAATGATTTAATGAGACCTCTGGTCCTGCAGCTTCATCGATTACGGATAGTTAATCGATGATCTCCCAATTAAATCACAATAATGGTGTATTTCATTCGAGTCTGATGCTCTATCGACATCCTTTGTCTCCTCTTTAATTATTTATGAAGCGAAAGCCTGCGAAGACGAAAACAGCGTCGCTGTGTCTCAACTCAGGCAGGTTTTTCTGTTATTTTTCATTGAACAAAGTCCAGACATGCGCTGGAGATGGCACAGAACATAGCGAACGATCGAGATGATAGAAAGATCGCCTATAGAATCAAAGTGCCAATGACTCTTACATTTTAACTTCAATCCTTAAACATTCTATCATCTCTCCATTCCATTCTCGTGTTGGTAAAATGTGTTTCATCGTATGCGTTGCCAACGTGAGGCCAGTTATTGCCGATGAGTTTTCATTCCTCAAATTTCACTATTTTAATCTTTTTTTTTCAAATTTTTAAATTGATTTATTGTTTTAAATTAATATTTCATTGTGTTTAATTCAACTTTTTCTTTCGCGATTTGTTCATTTCGTAGGTTCAATGCCGACTTTCATGACTCATAACATTCTGTTCTCGTATATTTCAATGTTTTCTTTTTTAGTTCGATTGTTCGCGGTGTTTTTGTGACATTTCCAGCGTATGTTTGGACTTGATCTTATAAAGACTATAAAAAATAATAATAATAATCTCTTGTAGTGATTCTATGTTCTTCAAACTCAATCCATCGAAATTTGATCTTATATATTCTAGCAAGTCTTCTCGCCTTATTGAATCTCTTCCCTCAATTGATATTTCATCAAACCTTTCACTCGTCCCTCCTTCCACCATTCATAGTTTAGGCTTCACCTTTGACTCTTCACTTTCTCTCATACCACAAATAAAATCTGTAGCTAAATCATATTTTTTCATCTTTGCCGCATCAAGCAACTGAAACTTTTACTAGACAATCCAACCCTCAAACTACTAGTTTCTTCGCTTATTTTGTCCCTCTTTGACTATTGTAACTCTTCATACTATGGACTCCCAGAGACCACGCTACACCCTCTCACCGAAGCTTTTAATAGCGCTGCCCGCTTAGTTTCTGGTACAAATTTCCGTGTATAACTCCTACCCTATCACTTCACACTGGTTGCCTCTTAAAAAAAGATCAGTTTTCAAAATCTGCACTCTCATGTTTAAAATAAAAAATAATCACTCACCTAACTACTTAGCTGACTTTTTTAAGTTGCCTTCTCGTAAAGGACTGAGATCTACTTATTCTCATTTATTAGGATACCTTCTAAAAGTACTTATGCTAAATCTGCACTTTCCTACTGTGGCTCCTTCTATGGAACTCTCTTCTCCCCAGCCTCACCTCTATTACTTCTCTACTTTCATTTCGTAAAGCCCTTAAAACTTTGTTGTTTAAACAGTTCGTAGCAGAGCGCTCTTGAACAGTGTGGACTCAGCGCTATAAAAATGACTTGATTAGATTGATGAATCTCAAAAATGTATGTATCCAGACAAACATTGCTGTGAACATGAAAGATGGCTGAGAAGAAATAACCTAAATGAATCTTGCCAGTAGTCATTTTGAGCGGTTTCAAGCTATCATTCCATTATCAACTTTTAGAGCTCATTAATTTTAGTTCTATGGACTATTTCAAGTTTCAATTTCTTAGAGATTTTGCAACATTACGGTTTTGGTTAATTTGATGAAACATCAGTTGTCCGATGAGCTTCGACCCACGTAAGGAACAGCGTGGAGCTGCTTGGCTCGAGGTACTTGTGGCCAAAGATGAAACAAGACGCAATGGAACTTGTAATCCCTTGTCTGTCTCGCCAAAAAACGAAAATCCACAAGCACAACAAAAATGATATGACCCAGCCAATGTACCCGTTCAACGGAATCCTACAATGGAGTTATCTTTGATTCAACATAAACGCAAGTATTTAACAAGATCGAGTTTCAACCAATGAGGAACCGGCGTTTATGACTCCGTCTCGGAGAGGGCGACTCCTGTAGCGGCCAACAACTGCCCTCAAAAGTTCACCAATTGAGTCCTTATTGTCAACAACAATCGCTCGAACGAAGGGGTATAACTTCCAATGCTGGTGTAGTCTTCACTTTTGAAGGGTGTGCCATGTGTTACCGCAGTCACGTTCTGGTTCGTGTCTTACTCCTTTATTTATTAACTTTATTTTTATTGTCTTTATTGAAGCAAATCCAGAAAAGGTTGGAAATGGCGCATAAAATGGTAGACAACCAAAATAATAATAATTAACAAGGCGATGGAAGTCGGATGGAGTTTATTGCAATGAAAGTTGAGTCTGCCTGTTTGTGTGGACAAGTTTTAGCGTTCTCGTCCAAAACCAGAGCACTTTTGGAAGTTTTAGAGAATTTGTGCAAGGACGCTTTTTTTGTTAAATATAAGAAAACGGAAAAAAACAAAAAAACAAAGAAATTTGATTTTGAAAAAAAAGGCTGTCCATGCATGAATGGTTGTTCGAGCATGCATGCCCTGGTGGACTTGCTGGTCCCATGTCTCCCCTCTTCCCCCTTCTTTTCCTTCCCACATCTCCCCTCCCCCCTCCCTTTTCTACCCCCCTTCTTCTCCCTCCCACACCCCCACCACCTTTCCTCATGCCTCTCTTTCAAGTAAACTCCATCCAGGATTCTATCACGTCTAGGACTTCCTTAGAAGCCAGGAGCTCCAGGTTGTCCGGGAGATCCAGGCCTTCCAGGGGCTCCTGGTGACCCATAATTTCCGGGAGATCCAGGCCTTCCAGGGGCTCCTGATGATCCATAATTTCCAGGAGACCCAGGCCTTCCAGGGGCTCCTGGTGACCCATAGTATCCGGGAGACCCAGGCCTTCCAGGGGCTCCTGGTGATCCATAATTTCCAGGAGATCCAGGCCTTCCAGGGGCTCCTGGTGATCCATAATTTCCAGGAGATCCAGGCCTTCCAGGGGCTCCTGGTGACCCATAGTATCCGGGAGATCCAGGCCTTCCAGGGGCTCCTGGTGACCCATAGTATCCGGGAGACCCAGGCCTTCCAGGGGCTCCTGGTGATCCATAATTTCCAGGAGATCCAGGCCTTCCAGGGGCTCCTGGTGATCCATAATTTCCAGGAGATCCAGGCCTTCCAGGGGCTCCTGGTGACCCATAGTATCCGGGAGATCCAGGCCTTCCAGGGGCTCCTGGTGATCCATAATTTCCAGGAGATCCAGGCCTTCCAGGGGCTCCTGGTGATCCATAATTTCCAGGAGATCCAGGCCTTCCAGGGGCTCCTGGTGACCCATAGTTTCCAGGAGACCCAGGCCTTCCAGGGGCTCCTGGTGACCCATAGTTTCCAGGAGACCCAGGCCTTCCAGGGGCTCCTGGTGTTCCATAGTATCCGGGAGATCCAGGCCTTCCAGGGGCTCCTGATGACCCATAGTATCCGGGAGATCCAGGCCTTCCAGGGGCTCCTGGTGACCCATAATTTCCAGGAGATCCAGGCCTTCCAGGGGCTCCGGAAGAGCCGACAAATGTAGAAGATCCAGGATACCCAAAAGATCCTTCAAAGGATGCGACCTGCCTTTTGAGCCTCAGCAACTCCTCTTCTCCTCCTTCAAAACCCGATGGAGACTCCCTTTTCTTCCTTTTTGCAGCGTCATCCACAGTTTGACCTCCCAGCTGCCCAGGCGGTCCAGCAGCCCTCTCCTGTCTCCTCCCACCTTCCTCCCGCCCAGGCTCCAGTGTGGAGGCTTGTTGAAGGGCGAACAAACACAACGACACGAACAACAGAAGCTTCATCATTGTTGCCTGTATTCACTTGCAACTTTTCAATCCTTCCACAACCCTCTCCTCCTTATATACACCTCGTCAGCCAATCAAAATCCACCAACCGTCTGTCTCCATCCGTGCTCCATTCTAATTGGCTTGTTGACACATTATTTTTCTTTTTCCTCTTTTGATTTTTCTAAAATTTTTTTATTTTTCTATTTTTTTTCCATACGACTTCCATTATTCACGTAGGCAACAAAAATAACCTTCTCAAAGTCCAATCGTCACCTGATTTCGTCTTAAAAGGTCCATTTTTTCTTTTTTTTCAAGTTTTTATTAGATCAAGTCCAGACATACGCTGTAAATGTTACAAAAACACGGCGAACAATCGAACTAAAAAATAAAAAATTAAAATATACGAAAACAGAATTAAATTTGTGGAATGAAAAATCAGCCAAAACAATAAGTCTTAGATGAATAAACTTATTCATAACTAATATTTGAAACTAACTTTTAAATAGTTAATAACAAAAGTTTAAATAAAATAAGTTAAAATAACGGCCATACACGCTTTCAGAAACCGAAAACACCAACTGTTTAAAAAAAAGTATAAAATTTGTTCAACTTTTCGTACAATATTTTATAAAAATAGTTCAAACTTTGAGCTCTTTCACTTTTTTTCACGGCGAACAATTGAACTGAAAAAGAAAAAATTGAAATATACGAGAACAGAATGTTATCAGTCATGAAAGTCAGCATTCAACTCAATGAAATATTAATTTAAAACAATAAATTAGTCTTTTTTTTTATTTTTAAGTGATTAAAATAGCGAAATTTGATCAATAAAAACTCAGCCGCAATAACCGCCATCACGCTGGCAACGCATACATAGAATCTCAATACAATCAAATTTAATATATTATGATATATGATCTAATCTAATTTAATATAATCTAATCTAATTCAATCCAATTTATTATAATTTTATCTAATTCTATCTAATCTAATCTAATCAAGCTTAATCTAATTTATTCTAATATATTCTTATATAATATAATATAATCTAGTCTAATCTTATTCAATCCAATATAGTATAATCTAATCTAATATAAGAAAATTTAATTTTATATAATCTAATCTAACCTAATTTTATCTTATCTCATATAATCTAATCTCATTCTATCTAATCTAATCTGATTTCATTCAATCTAATCTAATCTAACCTAATTCTACTTATACCTCAACTACTTCACTCAACTCCCACCATGAACATCTCTCCCCACACTCGATCTCATCAGCTCTGACTTCATACCAGGTTTTCCACACCAGCTCATGTCGCTTCGGTCTAGTCTTCAAGTTTCCATCAGTTTAACCTCCATTTTCACTATTCGTAATATCTTATTTTTCATCTTGATGTTTACTACTATTAGACTACGTCTGCGCCTGTGGCATGATGATTGGCCTTCTCCGCTGTCAAGTGTGTCTGGGTGAGCCCAGGTCTGAGTTTTAAAAGCGGCAGCTCAACAAAAGAACAGACGCCGTCCTAGAGTACCCAGTCCTCCAGTAGCCCACAGTGAGTGAAACAGCTTTCATGGGAGCGCCTTTGAACATGAAGGGTGCATTACAAATGTTTTGATTAGATTAGATTAGATTAATCTAATCCGACCACTGCGTTTGTGAAGCGCCTTCCAAGCATGCTTCAGAGGCGCTCTGAACGGTTTCAATCACAGCTGTTCTTTGTTATTCGTATTATCAATTTTTTTTTAAATTAAGTTAACTTTTAAAAATATTTTCCAGTCCTCAAATTCGTACTCAGGAGTTTTTGTCCCTGGGGATCTTCCCCTAAAACCTAACGTCGTTTTTGACTACGAAATGTCATTGTTTCAGGTGTTGTGTCAACTGCTCCGTCAACGTCTGCCGGGGGATGATACCTTTGGACGTTTTGACTCCTACGAGGATTGTTCCGTGATGTCACAAGTTGTCAATGTTCGTTCGTTCCGCCTCCATCCCGTCAAGGAAGGATGCTGATGTTTGCAAGAGCAGATTGTTGGAGTCTCATCCCGTGATACGCCCAGACGAACACACCAAAATAATTTACTCCTCCTACCAACACAAAACATTCCTTCCTCGTCTTCTCAATACTCAATAAGCTCATAATACTCATTGTTCATCGTTTTTAATTTTAACCTTTATTCTTAATATTTTTTTGTCGTTTGTTGTAAGTTCAATGCTGACTTTTATCACTGATAACATTCTGTTCTCGTATATTTCAGTGTTTTCTTTTTTAGTTCGATTGTTCGCGGTGTTTTTGTGACATTTCCAGCGTATGTGTGGACTTGATCTGATGAGGACTATAAACAAAAGCTGTTGGAGTTGAAGCATCATGTTACGAACATGGAGAACATGGTGAACATGGTGAACATGGTGAACGTGGTGAACGTGGTGAACATGGAGAACATGGTGAACATGGCGAACATGTCGAACAGTCGTTATTCCACAACCTTCCTCTCCCACATCCTTCCACCCCCCTTCTCACATCCTTCCACCCCCCCTCCCACATCTTTCCACCCCCCCTCCCACATCTTTCCACCCTCCCCCTCCCACATCTTTCCACCCCCCCTCCCACATCTTTCCACCCTCCCCCTCCCACATCTTTCCACCCTCCCCCTCCCACATCTTTCCACCCTCCCCCTCCCACTTCATGGCCATCTTTCCTCATGTCTCTTCACTTTATCCAAGCTTTCATCACGTCCAAGAGCTCTTTAAAAGCCAGGCTATCTAGAGGCTCCTTGAGGTCCTGGAGGTCCAGGGGGTCCTGGAGGTCCAGGGGGTCCCGGAGGACATACGGTCTGCCTCTTGAACCTCGTTAACTCCTCTTCTCTTTCTTCTCCAAGACACAATGGTATCTCTCTTTTTGTTTTTTCTCCTCCTCCTTCTCCGTTTCCTTCCTCTCCTCCACTATTACTTCCACTGCTTGGCGGTCCAGCAGCCCTCTCCTGTCTCCTCCCACCTTCCTCCCGCCCAGGCTCCAGTGTGGAGGCTTGTTGAAGGGCGAACAAACACAACGACACGAACAACAGAAGCTTCATCATTGTTGCCTGTATTCACTTGCAATTTTTCAATCCTTCCACAACCCTCTCCTCCTTATATACACCTCGTCAGCCAATCACAATCCACCAACCGTCTGTCGCCATCCGTGCCCCAGTTCGGATATAGTGGCTTTCTAGCACAATTTTTTATTTTTTTAATACTTTTTTCTTTTTTCTTTTTTTTTTCTTTTTTTTTTGTTGTTTTTGCTTTTACACCGCTTTCCTTCTTCACATGGCCGAAAACAAGAACAACCTTATCAAGGTTCATTTTTTGTTTCAAAGTTTCATGCCTTCAAACTACCGATTAATGACAATGTTGAGTTTACGGCTGCACGAGATCGTCTATAGCCATTTTTCATAGTTTGCTCATTCGTCATTCTTTAGACCATCTGCGGCGTTTGTTTGAAGTTTCTTGAATAAAGTCTTTAAAAATAACTGCATGGGAAGGAGTTGAGACTTCGAGCTCGTAGCTTCTACGTGATACAGCTCAAAAAATTTATAAAATAATTAATAAAAATAATTTGAAAAAAACTTTGTGAAATATCAACTTTTTGAGTTATTAAACTTTGAACCTCGTCAACAAATCGTTCAAACTGTGGTTCAAAGTTTATTAAGTTGAAAAATTAAAAGTGAACACAATTTCTATACTTAGTATTTTTATTATATAACTATGAAATATCTTTTTCAAATTAATCTTAACTTTTTTTTAATTAAGCGTTTCACAGTCTGGTTGCTAGGGCAATGTGCCATAAGATTATTTTGAAATGAATCTCTTCGTAAACTACACAAACGATCATGAAATGTAGTTTTTAAACGCTCATTTTTTATCAAATTTCCAAAAGTTAATTTTTAAATCACATACGTTTTTTTTTTATTACTTCCGAACGACATCTAAAAGTAGATAGCTACCTCGAAAGAGATAGATAAAATAGATAGAGCCTTTTATGAATAGTTAAACAGCTTATTTTAATACTCAATACAACATTTTTTCCACTGCAAAATAAAGTAGAATTACGAAGGTCAACTGAACACTGACCTCGGCAGAATACTGTAATAGTTTCTTAATTAGAATGCAAATTCTAAGTGAATGGACTTTCAATTGAGGCATTCGATTCGAATGAATCCATTATTTTGCATATTTTCTCAGTGGAAAACAGTTGGAGGCGATCGAAAGTCGTATTGGAGTGGTGGAGGATGTCTTTGGCAACTTGTGCTCCTACTTCGGCAGTGTCAACAGGAACACAGCCAAGTGCAGAGATAAAGGTAACAACCTGTTCTCTTAATTCTCAATTGTTTACACACACACACACACACACACACACACACACACACACACACACACACACACACACACACACACACACACAAACACACACGCACACACACACACACACACACACACACACACACACACAAACACACACGCACACACACACACACACACACACACACACACACACACACACACACACACACACACACAAACACACAGGAGACCTTATAGCCAGAGAGTTGAACAACTACGCCACCTTGGAAAAGCTAAACAGCACCTCAAGCAGTTGCTTGTTGGCCTTCGCCAGAGATTACTCCTGCATCCAAGACCACTTGCACCTCAAGGTGAATGCATGCATGGATTGGTTGCATGCATGGATTGATTGCATGCATGGATTGATTGCATGCATGGATTGGTTGCATGCATGGATTGGTTGCATGCATGGATTGATTGCATGCATGGGTTGGTTGCATGCATGGGTTGTTTGCATGCATGGAGGATCGGATGGAGGGTTGGATGGATAGAGGGGATGGAAGGTTTGATGTACGAATGTAGAGATGGACAGATGCATTGATGGATGAATTGAAGAATTGATTAGTGAATGCATGGATTGACTGGTAAACCAATAGATAGCTTAAGTGACTTAGTTGTTGATGTGTGACCGGAATGAATGAATGGATTGACGGAAAAAGAGCTTATGAATGAACGAAAGTTTGGTGAATGGAAAAATTCATGAATGGGTAGATTGGATGATGAAAGAATGGATAAAAAGAAGAATGGATGAATGCACCAGGTGGACAGGGTGAGGAGTCAGGTGATAGAGCCTCTCTCCAAGTACAAGAGGTCGTGTGCTTCAACCAAGGTGCCTCAGTGATTCATTCGTTCATTCATACATCCATTCATTCGTTCATTCATATATCCATTCATTCGTTCATTCATACATCCATTCAATCGTTCATTCATACATCCATTCATTCGTTCATTCATACATCCATTCATTCGTTCATTCATACATCCATTCATTCGTTCATTCATACATCCATTCATTCGTTCATTCATATATGCATTCATTCGTTCATTCATATATCCATTCATTCGTTCATTCATACATCCATTCAATCGTTCATTCATACATCCATTCATTCGTTCATTCATTCATCCATTCATTCGTTCATTCATACATCCATTCATTCGTTCATTCATACATCCATTCATTCGTTCATTTATTTATTTGTTCATTTAAGCGCCCACTCAACCACCTAAACCACTCGGCGCTAAACAACCTTTAAACTCCTTCACCCACCTGCCCACCTATCCACCCACCTATCCACCCACCTGCCCACCCACCTATCCCCCCACCTATCCACCCACCTGCCCACCTATCCACCCACCTATCCACCCACCTATCCACCCACCTATCCACCCACCTATCCACCCACCTATCCACTCACCTACCAACCCTCCCCCCCTCCAGCGGAGGACCAGAAAGTTGTTTGTGGCCATCAAGAGGCAGTTGCAGGTGAAGAGACAACTCCTCAAGTACTGCAACAGCCCCGTCTACCCCCACTTCGTTGGTGTGATTGAGAGGCCAAGCATTCTCAATTTGAAGTCCTATTTTGATTCATGATCACATCATCTTGCCCTTTCTATTTGAGTCAAAAGTGACATGCCGCATCCTCCACCACTCCGTCCTCCTTCCACCACAACCCCCATCAACACGTGACACTGGTTGACCACGTGACAATGACAGGTGGTTGCCAGGGTGACGAAGGCGAAGGAGGATATGGCGGGACTTTGTGATGCTCTGCAGAAGCAAGTGGAGGAGTTCGAAAGGCAGAAGCTGCTTGATCTGAAGGTGAGGAGGAGGAGGAGGAGGAAGATGAAGAGGAGGAGGAGGAGGAGGAGGAGGAGGAGGAGGAGGAGGAGGAGGAGGAGGAGGAGAAGGAGGAGGAGGAGGAGGAGGAGGAGAAAGAAGAGGAGGAGGAGGAGGAGGAGGAGGAGGAGGAGGAGGAGGAGGAGGAGGAGGAGGAGGAGGAGGAGGAGGAGGAGGAGGAGGAGGAGGAGGAGGAGGAGGAGGAGGAGGAGGAGGAGGAGGAGGAGGAGGAGGAGGAGGAGGAGGAGGAGGAGGAGGAGGAGGAGGAGGAGGAGGAGGAGGAGGAGGAGGAGGAGGAGGAGGAGGAGGAGAAGGAGGAGGAGGAGAAGGAAGAGGAAAAGGAAGAGGAGGAGGAGGAGGAGGAGGAGGAGGAGGAGGAGGAGGAGGAGGAGGAGGAGGAGGAGGAGGAGGAGGAGGAGGAGGAGGAGGAGGAGGAGGAGGAGGAGGAGGAGGAGGAGGAGGAGGAGGAGGAGGAGGAGGAGGAGGAGGAGGAGGAGGAGGAGGAGGAGGAGAAGGAAGAGGAAAAGGAAGAGGAGGAGGAGGAGGAGGAGGAGGAGGTGGAGGAGGAGGAGGAGGAGGAGGAGGAGGAGGAAGAGGAGGAGTTATAGATCTTCTTATTATCGCCTTCCCATGTACCTTTCGTACTCCTTCTTTCCTTCCTCCACGCCCACCAGAGCATGTTGAGGGCCTTGGTGGCGAGTGAGATGGACAACAGCTCCAAGAGTCTACACTTCTTCACCGCCTGCTACAAACACCTCGAAGAAGTGGATGTGGAAGAGGACCTGGAGGTGGTTGTTGTTGTGGTAGTTGTTGTGGTGGTTGTTGTTGTGGTGGTTGTTGTTGTAGTGGTTGTTGTGGTGGTTGTTGTTATAATGGTTGTTGAGGTGGTTGTTGTTCTAGTGGTTGTTGAGGTGGTTGTGGGCGGTTGTTGTTGAGGGTAGTTGTTGTTAAGGGTGGTTGTCGTTATGGTGGTTGTTATTGAGGATGGTTGTAGTGGTGATTGTTGTTGAGGATGGTTGTAGTGGTGGTTGAGGTTGATGGCGGTTGTGGTTGGCAGTGGCTGTAATGGAAGTCACCTTGTCGCCAGAATTTCCAGAGGCACATGAAGGGGGCTCTGCAGGGATTCAAGCAATGGCCTGGAGACCCACATCCCTCTACCATCAACCCTCTCACCAACAACCACCCCACCAACAACCACCCCACCAACAACCTTCCCATCCACCCTCCTCCTTCTCCACACCACTCCAAGCCTCTTTCCAGCACCGCATCATCCCCACAACGGCCTACACCACCACCCACCACCTCTCAACGCTCCAAAAGCCACACAAATACTTCAGCGCCCTCCAGACAACACCCCATCAAACACCCCACCAAACACTCCATCAAACACCCCACCAAACACCCCACCACCTCATCACCACCATCTTCAACCTCGTCACCAACCATCATTTCACCCAACCCTCAACTCAAGTCCAATAAGCAGCAAAGCAACAATTCTCATGCTAGCAAGGTGGTATGTTCTAATCTAATCTAATCTAATCTAATCTAATCTAATCTAATCTAATCTAATCTAATCTAATTTAATTTGATCTAATCTAATCTAATCTAATCTAATCTGATCTAATCTAATCTGATCTAATCTAATCTAATTTGATCTAATTTAATTTAATTTAATCTAATCTAATCTAATCTAATCTAATCTAATCTAATCTAATCTAATCTGATTTAATCTAATCTAATCTAATCTAATCTAATCTTATCTAATCTAATCTAATCTAATCATCTGAGCATTTGAGCTCTTTCCTTACTATCTTTTAGAGAGTTCAAGATTATGTGGCATTATTTTCTCTCGTCAACTCCTTTCCAAACAGAAAAAAGACAATGAGATTAACAAAAACGGAAATATGAATCGATTTGATGATGATGACGACGACGACGATGATGAAGACGATGATGACGATGACGATGATGACGACAACGATGATGATAGTGAAGAAGAGGAGGATGAAGATGATGACACCAGCAGTGATGGCAGAGACACGAGAAACAAGGGTGGGTGGTGAGGAGGATGAGGTATCATGTGTGTTCTTTGCTTGTCTGTATGTTGTCCCATCCGTGAGACTTCGAACCCTTTCAAACAATGCCATGCCATCGCTGGATTAGCTTGCGAATGAGAGTGGTTGGATGACTGTGGTCGAGTCTTGGAGGGAATGTGCAGTAGTTTGTTGGATGAGGTGGATGATGATGATGAGGTCAAGTTGGATGAGGTGGATGATGATGATGAGGTCAAGTTGGATGAGGTGGATGATGATGATGAGGTCAAGTTGGATGAGGTGGATGATGATGATGAGGTCAAGTTGGATGAGGTGGATGAGGATGATGAAGTCAAGTTGGATGAGGTGGATGATGATGATGAGGTCAAGTTGGATGAGGTGGATGATGATGATGAGGTCAAGTTGGATGAGGTGGATGATGATGATGAGGTCAAGTTGGATGAGGTGGATGATGATGATGAGGTCAAGTTGGATGAGGTGGATGATGATGATGAGGTCAAGTTGGATGAGGTGGATGATGATGATGAAGTCAAGTTGGATGAGGTGGATGATGATGATGAAGTCAAGTTGGATGAGGTGGATGATGATGAGGTCAAGTTGGATGAGGTGGATGATGATGATGAGGTCAAGTTGGATGAGGTGGATGATGATGATGAGGTCAAGTTGGATGAGGTGGATGATGATGAAGTAAAGTTGGATGAGGTGGATGATGATGATGAAGTCAAGTTGGATGAGGTGGATGATGATGAGGTCAAGTTGGATGAGGTGGATGATGATGATGAGGTCAAGTTGGATGAGGTGGATGATGATGATGAGGTCAAGTTGGATGAGGTGGATGATGATGAAGTAAAGTTGGATGAGGTGGATGATGATGAGGTCAAGTTGGATGAGGTGGATGATGATGATGAGGTCAAGTTGGATGAGGTGGATGATGATGATGTCAAGTTGGATGAGGTGGATGATGATGAGGTCAAGTTGGATGAGGTGGATGATGATGATGAGGTCAAGTTGGATGAGGTGGATGATGATGATGAGGTCAAGTTGGATGAGGGGGATGATGATGAGGTCAAGTTGGATGATGATGATGAAGTCAAGTTGGATGAGGTGGATGATGATGAGGTCAAGTTGGATGAGGTGGATGATGATGATGAGGTCAAGTTGGATGAGGTGGATGATGATGATGAGGTCAAGTTGGATGAGGTGGATGATGATGAGGTCAAGTTGGATGAGGTGGATGATGATGATGAGGTCAAGTTGGATGAAGTGGATGATGATGATGAGGTCAAGTTGGATGAGGTGGATGATGATGATGAGGTCAAGTTGGATGAGGTGGATGATGATGATGAGGTCAAGTTGGATGAGGTGGATGATGATGAGGTCAAGTTGGATGAGGTGGATGATGATGATGAGGTCAAGTTGGATGAGGTGGATGATGATGATGAGGTCAAGTTGGATGAGGTGGATGATGATGATGAGGTCAAATTGGATGAGGTGGATGAGGATGATGAAGTCAAGTTGGATGAGGTGGATGATGATGATGAGGTCAAGTTGGATGAGGTGGATGAGGATGATGAGGTCAAGTTGGATGAGGTGGATGATGATGATGAAGTCAAGTTGGATGAGGTGGATGATGGTGTTAATAAGATTGAATTACGAGGGTTTACGAGGAACGAGGTGAGAGTAATGAGGCGTGGATGTGAAGTAATGAATGTGACACTTTGCGATGGGTTGGCGTGATGAGTGAGGAGATGGTTGATCTTCCAACAGCGGCAAGCAGGAAGACACACATCCCCACCATGGACTGACCCCTGCAGCTTCAAATAATAATAATAATATTTTTATCATTATTATTTTTATTATTACGAATAACTTGAATGGAATTTCGATAAATATAATAATAATAATAATAATAATAATAATAATAATAATAATAATAATAATAATAATAATAATAAAAATAATAATAATAATAATAATGATAATAATAATAATAATAATAATAATAATAATAATAATAATAATAATAATAATAATAATAATAATAATAATAATAATAATAATAATAATAATGATAATAATACTACTACTAATAATAATAATAATAATAATAATAATAATAATAATAATAATAATAATAATATCAACAACTTACAGCTTCTTTTGTTTTTTCGTGGAATGCTTGAGACTGAAGGCTTTGCATCAGCACCATATTTAATTTCGTAGTGTAGGCCTCCATATCCTCCCTGGCTACCATAAAATACAAACACGAATATTATCATAGTGCCATTAACCCCGTTGACTTGTTTGATACATCGTTTCATTGGCCTTCATATCTTCTCTGGCTTCTTTGTCTGATATGACAACTCAAGTTCACCCTCCATTTTCAGTTCAAAAAACGAAAGTTTTGAAGTGAGCGCCCCTGAGAAGTGTGGATCAGCGTGTGGCCTCGAAACTCCACGGGGTTGATGCCACTATAATAAAATTCGTATTTGTATTGTATTGCTATACAAATGATTAGATTAGATTAGATTAGATTAGATTAGATTGGATTAGCATTCGGAAGAAGTTCAATTGGAGTTTTCGTCACTGCATTGCTGCCCTCATGCACGTAAACTAACTAATCGCTGAATTCATGAAGGCTTCGAGGAGTTGTCAAGAGAAGCCATCGAGAACAGGAAAAGTTGTGTTACCATTCCTAGAAGGAAGAATTTGTTAGTTATGGTGTCATGGAGAAGCTGTGGAGTGAGGAGGAGGGGAGTGAGGAGGAGGGGAGTGTAGAGGATGGGAGTGAAGAGGAGGGGAGTGAGGAGGAGGGGAGTGAGGAGGAGGGGAGTGAGGAGGAGGGGAGTGAGGAGGAGGGGAGTGAGGAGGAGGAGAGTGAGGAGGAAGGGAGTGAAGAGGAGGGGAGTGAGGAGGAAGGGAGTGAAGAGGAGGGGAGTGAAGAGGAGGGGAGTGAGGAGAAGGGGAGGTGAGTTCTCGTAGAATAGTCTAGAAAGAGGCTTATTTGAATTTGGAAGATGGAGCAGATTTGATGGATGGCATGGGAAAGAGGAATGCCTATCAGTGACCACTCCCATGAAGATAGTTTTGCATTTCCACAGCGAGTGACAGCTTCTACGGGAACGCCTCCTGAAAGGGTGCTGAGACGAGCCCTGCAAATGATTGGATGATAATTCTAGGTGCTATTTAACTGTTCCAAAAATTTAAACAAACTTGCGAAGTCTTTCCTTTCGAAGGCCCTTCTCAGGCCTTCAGTGGCCGCAACGAAGCCACAAAACGAAGCAGGCTTGAAGGCGTCCTGTGCAGTTCTTCTAGTGGTGAAAAGCCTCAGTGACTGAAACTGTTTCAAGACTTTTTAGTGATCAGCTATTTCGACCAAGATAATTGCTAAGCGTCCTTCAGCTGTTTTCAAAGGCGCGCCCAAATGTTTTTTTCATGTGATTATAAGGCATGGTTAAGTCAAAATGTTTGAAGTGCATTGATTTGATTCTACGGTAAATTTCGCTTCAAATTCGCGCTGGGTTTCTTATGAACTCAAAGTTTTAGTTGATTTGACTTTGTTTCTTAATTTTTTTTTGTTATTTTTGTTGGGGTTGTCAAAGAATTGTCTGAGTTGTTTGAAGAGAAGATGGAAGAAGGATGGATCAGCTACAGACTTTATTGGTTGTATGAGAAAGAGAGGAGTGAAAGGTGGAAGTAAGGTAGGATGGTAGAAAAGGGGCGAGTGAGAGGTTAGGTGGAATATTAATTGAAGGAAGCCAATCAACGCATCTTCAAAACTTATAGAATTTGCTAATCTCGAAGCACGAAAGATTGAGAAACATAGAACCGCGTCGATAATGTTGTCAATGCAAGAAGAAATGTTGGAATGGAAGATGAGATTTGGGTGATGAAGTGGAAATGTAGGAGTCATCAGCATAGAGCTGACTGGAGAACAAGAAAATGATTCTTGGAAGTTCAGGAGTGTGGAATGAGAGGAGGGGACCAAAGATAGAACCAGGCGGGACGCCAAAGGGGAGAGGAAGGAGGATAGGGATTGTTTGGAGAGAGTAAAAATGATCTATTGGAAAGATAGCAAGAAAGCCAGTGAAGACAAAAATAAGATACCAGCAGAATTTTCAAGTTGTTGGCGTGGAAGGAAGTGGTCGACAGTGTCGAAGGCCTGGAAGGAGGGCAAACAGAGGGGGATGTTGCCTTCGTCGGGAGATATGATGGGTTCATTGTGGGTTTTTCGTTTATCGCACAGGTGCTGCCTCTCGATTGCTTTACAATGAATTTGAAAACTTCTTGGTTTTTCTGGCCACATACAATGAAGAGGTTTCGATTCTGGGTGATTTCAATTTTCACTTGGAGCAGTCAGAGTAAGGTAAGTCTTCAGAGATCTACAAAATGATTTTGTTGAACTTGAAGATTTTAAGCTGTTTTTCCGGTCTCGCAAAAGCGTGTATGGCCGTTACTTTAATTTTCTTTATTTAAACTATTTTTATAAACTATTTGAAACTCAAAGTTTCAAATATTAGTATTATATTAATATTATTATATTAATTCAATTTACCTAAAAGTTATAGTTTTTACCGATTACGGAGATTTTGAAAGGATTTTAAAGAGATTGCCGAATCCGCCATTTTCTCGTTTCAAATACAGACAGTGCAGTCAAATCGTCAACCAACGCCTGCATAAATACTGTTTGCCAAATTACTCAACAGGAAAGTAGACATGTGTTGAAAAGCATCGCAAAAATTTGTGGTATCTTGAGGGACTTGTGAATTAAAAAAAGACGTTGCTGTAAAATCGTCAACCAATCGGCCGTTTTTTAGTCAATTTAGCTCGCATTCATCCACATCAAGCTTTTTACTTGCTTCGACACTGCCTAAGCATTCCCAGACTCATGTATCTATTGAGATCAAGTCCGACCTATTACTGCATCGACAATCTACGGTCATACGACGACACAATAAGAAACGGACTTAGCCGACTAATGAACGTGGATATCTCCGAAGAATGCTACAAACAGAGCAGATTGCCGACCCGCCACGGAGGCCTAGGAATCCGTTCCGTCGCAGACATCTCCTTGCCAGCGTATATTTCATCTTACAACTCTTCCATCGATCTGATGCAGGTCACATTGTCCGCTTCTCAAATTGATCCTCGCGAATCAATTGACATCGACACTGCCTTAAGTCTATGGTCTCGTGAGTTCGAAAACAAACCAGCCAAGGTCACCAGTCAGCAGGCTTGGGACGAAATTGCCTCCCGTCATCGTAAAATATCCATGGTAACCAATGCCTCGCAGTGGGAACGTAGTCGGCTACACGCCGCACCATCTCCACATTCCGGTGCTTGGCTCCACGCTTTACCAGTTTCAAGCCTCGGAAACCTACTTACTCCCGATGAGCTCCGCATAGCAGTAGCCCACCGTATTGGCGCAAAAATTATCGAACGCACACCATGCAAGTGCGGCACCCAAATTGACGAAACAGCCCTCCACCCTCTCTCATGTCGCCTCCAAGAAGGTCGTTTTCCTCGTCACGGAGCGATAAACGATATAATCAGACGCGCCTTGATAAAGGCCGGAATACCATCAGTTTTGGAACCCACAGGTCTGCACAGGGTTGATGGCCGTCGCCCGGACGGCATAACACTCTTTCCGTGGAAGTCGGGAAAGTGCTTGGTCTGGGACGCTACCGTGGTGGACACTTTTTCGGCCTCCCACGTCATCGCTTCTGCGGTCGCACCCGGCTCCGCGGCAGGCTTGGCAGAATCCGCTAAGGTGAAGAAGTACAGCAACCTAATCGGGAACTACGTGTTCCAGGCAGTAGCTATAGAGACCGGAGGTTCTATCGGCCCCTCATCCTTGTGTTTCCTTACGGAGCTGGGCCGGCGACTTCGAGAAACAACGGGCGATGCACGCGAGACTGCATGGATTTTCCAGAGGTTATCGGTCGCGGTCTGCAGGGGAAACGCGGCAAGCGTGTTACATGTTCACCAGCGGCAACTATAATTATTTATAATATTTTGCAGACTAATCTGACTACTACGATCTTTTTAAAAGTTAACTTTGGGTAACTAATGTATAATTGACTCAAGTTATTTATTTCCAAACTGGATTTTTTATTATAAAAATTTGTCAATAACTTAAGACAAAAGAGATCGGCTACAAGAATACCGTTTGCCGACTTGAAAAACAAAAAAGTGAGCGAGTGTTGA
This sequence comes from Branchellion lobata, assembly GCA_947562095.1. Classification (NCBI taxonomy): domain Eukaryota; kingdom Metazoa; phylum Annelida; class Clitellata; order Hirudinida; family Piscicolidae; genus Branchellion; species Branchellion lobata. The sequence goes on from OX387247.1 coordinate 12,834,313, forward strand.
AAACATTGCAAGGAATTTTGGTATTCTGACAAACTTCCTGTGAATATGAGAAATGGCTGAGAAGGAAAATAAAAGAAAAGAAGAAATAACTCTGCAATAGTTGTGTTATGAGGTTTTAAGATATGATTCAATTCTCAACTTTTAAGACTCATTTATTTGATTTAATAGACAATTCTGGTTGTAAATAACTTTGATTCTGTAGTCACTTTTGATCTCTTGAATCAGACAATTGACAGTTTTATGTGGCCTCGAACCTCTACGGGGTTAACGCCACTATACTAATACTCTTTTGTTTATTGTATTGAATTGTTCCACAACTTAGGTCCGCTGACGCTGAACCTTCTTAATCCTAATGATTTTAGCTTGTGCTTGTTGGCAACAACGTCCTTTGACTTAGCCGATCTCAGTCTCTGTTTTTCCGGCAGACTAGCAACTGGAACTAGGTCACGTGTCTGATACGCAGGACCCCCGTTGGACAAGCACTTATACATCTGAAGAGCAATTTTATACTCAATCCTTTCATCAATTTTCAGCCAGTGAAGCTCCTTGAGTACAGGGGTAATGTGATCATATTTTCTTACTCCTGTAATGAGCCTGGCTGTTGTATTGATTATGGATTGAATACTCTGCGTTGCTACCTTAGGTAAGCTGACTAAAGCCATCTTGTCATAGTCAATACGACTTGAAACTAAGGCCGATGCAAGTGTTTTCAAGGAGTCCATTGTCAAACATCCCTTGATGGATCTTATTTGACGCAGAGAGGTAAAACACGTCTGTATTGTTTTTGATATCTGCGTTGACATCGTGAGGTCTCTATCCATAGATATTTCCAAGTTCCTTACTGATGAGGCGCCATTTTGCAAGGCGGCCTTTTAAATCTAGCTCGTTAAATCAGTTGTTTTAGCCTGAATAACTTTAAAAATCAATGTTTTATTTTGTATTCAATTATTAGTTTCAACTTTATTTAAGTTTTTTCCTATTTTTTTCCGTCAAAAATGGTTACTTTAGATCGTCTTTATTCGAGACGGTGTAAGCGTAAGTTTATTTTTAAAAATTTGTTTATCGGATAAATTTTTTGCTATACCAAGGTTAGTAGCATTTCTTTATTCACGGGTTTTTAATTATTTGAATGGTAGATTTATTTTTGTACAATAATCCCAATGTGATCTTGCCTCTGGAAACCCGATTAGCGATAAATCGTCTTGGAATCGGCAGAAATCAGAAGTGGCACTACCGAGGAAAAAGAGCAGGTAGGAAGGTCAAGGAAAGGTGCGCCAGACACAATAAAGACCGCCATGAACTGATTCCACTCGTCTCAAGACGCCACCAGGCTCAGAATACTGGATCTCCAGTTTTAATTGGGTTTCAGAAGGTGAGATCACTGAATAATAAAGTGGAAGATGTGGTAGAATTAATTCAGGACTATAAAATGGATGTGATGTTTATGGCAGAAACATGGCATGACCCGGAGTCTTGTGGTCTTCGAGAAAGCAAGGCCAAGACTTCCCAAGTCAGTGAACACCCTGCTCACCAACCATGGAGGAGTGGCAGTGGCTTTCAACTCCATGTTTCGAGGAATGCTATTAAAGTTAACTTCAACTGCCAGTTTTGAACATCTGTGTGTGAGAATAAGCTCAAGCTCCAAGTCAGTCATCGGATTGGTTGTTTATCGCACAGATGCTGCTTCTTCATTGTTTTACAAGGAATTTGAAAACACCTTGGGTTTCATCTCTGCAGATGTATAAGTGTTTGTCCAACTTGGACATTCGCAAGGGGACCTTCCTCAATCGGATCCCCGTGCACGCGCCAGAGGATAACTGCAAAGACCGCGTCAATGAGCTCAAGCGGCGCAACAGCCTGCCCCACCTCAAGTCCACCTACCCCTTCGAGGGATTGCCTCCTCTATCACCACCTCTCAAGAGGGTGTTTAAGACGTCGTTGGATTATCCCACCTTAAAAGTCTTCAAGGGAAACTCCCGGATGCAAAAGTTACATGAAACATTCACATACATACATGGAGCATACACAAAAAATACATGCAAAAAAGCATGTGCAAATGTCCCTCTGGGGCAACCTAGCTTGCAAATGTCCCTCTGGGGCAACCTAGCTTGCAAATGTCCTTCTGGGGCAACCTAGCTTGCAAGTGTCCCTCTGGGGCAACCTAGCTTGCAAAGTGTCCCTCTGGGGCAACCTAGCTTGCAAAGTGTCCCTCTGGGGCAACCTAGCTTGCAAATGTTCCTCTGGGGCAACCTAGCTTGCAAATGTCCTTCTGGGGCAACCTAGCTTGCAAATGTCCCTCTGGGGCAACCTAGCTTGCAAATGTCCCTCTGGGGCAACCTAGCTTGCAAATGTCCCTCTGGGGCAACCTAGCTTGCAAAGTGTGTGCTATAACAAATTTTACACTCACTAAAATTTCCAGGCAGACACACCCCTCAATAACATCCTTAACTTGAGTGACAGGTCCTTCAATGTACGCTGCAGTGGGACAAAATCGGAATTTGTTGACTCTTCAGTGGGTGTCCCACAAGGATCTGTTCTTGGACCATTGTTGTTTTCTCTATACACTGGATTTGATGTGAGATTTGGAGGTAGAAAGAAGCAAGCTATACTGAGGAGTAGGAAAGCAGGGTTATGAGTTACTATTGCTTATGTTGGCATAGTTGTGACGTTGATGGTGGGGGTGCGATTGAAGTTGTGAGCGACGGGAAGGTGGAGGGGAATTTGACGCCTGATGTGGCGTGGAAAAGTAAAGAGCACGAATAACATCAAAGAGTGCGCTGTGGAAATGGCACAAGGAATGAAAGAAACAATATGGAAGTCCAATTGACCTGGAGTGTACTGTGACGGAGACAAAAACTAAAGGCAAACTTAGAATCACCCAAAATAATTGGAGGAAGGAGGGGGGGGGGTTATTTGAAGAGGAGGAGGGAGGGGTGGGTGGTGGGCCAAAGACGCAGGGAGGATTGCTTGAGGGAGGACAGGGCGGAGCGGTAGTGGAAGGCTGCCTGCTTGAAGCTGCCGTATGTGTCACATGAGTCGGTGTTGTACCTGATGGTGGTTGTTGTTGCTGGTGGTGGTTGTTGGTGGTTGTTGTTGCTGGTGGTGGTTGTTGGTGGCTGGTGGTTGTGGTAGGGCAGTGTGGTGATGGAGGTTGTAGCAGCAGATTGAGCGGTTGCTGGAGGTGGTACCAAGATGCACTAAGTGCCGACGTGGTATGTTCTACTAGTAGCTGGAGTGCCCATGTTGTAGCGGTGGCTGGAGTGGATGTGGAAGCGGTGGCTGGGGTGGATGTGGTAGCGGTGGCTGGGGTGGATGTGGTAGCGGTGGCTGGAGTGGATGTGGTAGCGGTGGCTGGGGTGGATGTGGTAGCGGTGGCTGGGGTGGATGTGGTAGCGGTGGCTGGGGTGGATGTGGTAGCGGTGGCTGGGGTGGATGTGGTAGCGGTGGCTGGAGTGGATGTGGTAGCGGTGGCAAGAGTGTGCATGCGGCAGCAGTGGACGTGACATGCAGAAGCCACCTACTTGTTTGCGTTGAGGCTGCAGACGAGGCGCTTGAGCGACTTGAAACGCTCGAAGAGGCTCGCTTGGGAGGTACCCCTGGAAGGTGGCCGTGACGTCACAACTTGATCGATCAAACTTTATTTTGAATAAAAACAATTGTAAATAATTAAAAGATAAATGAGCTGACGGGAGTTTGGGGTGTTTATTGGTGCTTCCAAGGAGACGACCTTTCACCAGCACCTCCTGCCCACTGCACCCTCTGTACCAGCTGATGCCTGCGGTGTGTGTGTGTGTGTGAGCGCCTGTATGTGACAAACAAGAGGAGGATAGAACAAGGTCTTGATTGACAGATGGACCAACCACAAGGGGAGGGGTTAGATGAGTGGACGGAGTTTTTGGAGTGGACGAAGGCGTGGCTGGTCACATGGTACAAGAGTGGTGGTGCAGGGGCTTGGAAGGGTCCCTGTGGGATGGTCTCACTGCCCTGTGTCACCCTCGCCACCACTGCCCTCTGCAGCGCTGTCTCCTCATAGGCCTCACTGGGGGTGGTGTTACTTGGGTAAACAATCCTCCATTCATGCATCAATCACCACCCCATCAAGCACCTGCAGACGAGGATGCTCGAGAGGTACAGAGGCTTCCTCATGAAGTGCATCAGCAGAGCCCCTGCCAGGTGATGTGGTGCCTTGTGAGTTGTACACACTTGAAATGGTCACGTGTGGTAAAGGTAGAAACACGCACACGCACACGCACACACACACACACACACACACACACACACACACGCACACGCACACACACACACACACACACACACACACACACACACACACTCAGACGTAAACACACACCTTGCACTCCAAGGAGGCCCCATCGTACCAGTTTATCAGAGCAGGACAGAGATTGACTCCTTCTGCCTCGACCTGGCTTTGTCCTCAACACTCCCGTCTCCTGACTCCGCCCACTCTCACAAGCCCCTCCCCCTCCCTCCACTACCACCTTCGCCCCTGTCCTCCTCTCATCTAATACACAAAGAATGTTGTGGTAAGTGAAGTTACCATTAACATAGCTCCAACTACTTCTACTACCTTCAATAGCATTATTGTTGAGTATGAGTATTGTCTTCACTGGAGTGAGTATCAACATCATCATCATCATTATCTTCCTCCTCCTCCTCTTCCTCTTCCTCCTCCTCTTCCTCCTCACCTGCACAATGAATCTTCTTGCACGGAGGCTCGGGCACTTCCTCCTCCACTGAACCACCTGTCATGTGGAAGGCTCTCTTGCAGATGGGAAGAGGAGAAGGAGGGGGCGAATGAGTCTGTGAGATGGAAGCATCTCCACCTGGTATGTGAATGGATAAATTGATGAGTTAGTTGAGATGTTGATTGAGGAGTTAAGGATGACATCAAGCGAGGGAAGCGCCTCAGTCAACAATGCAAGTGGGTGGAGGGACCCACAGGGGAGGGAGGTGGAGAAGAAGTGGAAGCCGATGTTGTTCTTTAGCTCCACTCCACCACACTGCTCTGCCCGCTGGAAGATGGAGGCCTTTTCACTGTAGCAACTCTCTATGTTCTCATAGAGGTAGCTGTGAGGTGGTGGTTGCTATGGTACAAAGTTTATGGTGTGGTGTGGTTGATAGTTGTGGTGTGGTGGTGTAGTGTGGTTGGTAGTTGTGGTGTGTTGTGTTTGATAGTTGTGGTGTGGTTGAAAGTTATGTTGTAGACGTGTGGGTAGTTGGAGTGCAGAAGTGGGCCTCAATGAGTAGTGAAAAAATAGCTTCAGCAAACATTATTGAGAATAACTTCTATGGATAATTCTACTTATAACTCAAAGAATGGCGCCACATTGAGAAGTTTTGGTGAGAAATTGAAAAAAAAAATTATCGAATGGTAAAACTAAAGCTTTATATCTATCGAAAAACATTTATTATATTATTATTATTATTATTAGCATATTATCGATATTAAATAATTAATAGAATATTTTAGAGAATTCAAATCATTAACATAAGCAGAAAATACTTGGGACCAGAGGAAGGACCTCCGGGCAAGCACCTCAGCATGGCAGTCATGAAGGGTTGAGCCATCCTTTTTTATCAACTCCTCCCCCACACACTTGGTGCCCGTGCCCAGTGCCACAACCTCCAAATGGTGGCATGCTGGGAATCGAAGAAGGTTCTCGAGGTTTTAAATTGGTTTTGAGGTTAAAAACATTGATTTTCCATTTTATTTGGAGGCTAGAAATAATTCACGCATGAAAATTCCGTTTTTATTTTTTTTAAATATAACTTTGCAAACAGCTATTTTCAAATAGATAAATATAAATGTAATAATGAATGTAATTTTGAATTTTAAATTACGTTGAGAATCTTTTCCACACGTGGTTTCGTCTTTGACAATGGCACTCAAGACCGTCCACTCTTTACCATTAATGGGTTTGCCATTTTTTGTTAACACATTTTCGTACACAGAAAAGCACTCCTGCGTCAATTGACGAACCAGCTCTGAGTTCATCAGAGAGGGAAATTTGAAAGCGAAAAAGTTTAAAAAAAAACCTTATAGTAGAATTATAATTGTGTAGCGCTTATTTAATAAAAAAAACATTTCATTTAATTTTTAAAACTAAAAAATCTTTTTTCATCAGTTTTTCATGTTATAAATTTTGGTTTTAAAGTTAATAACATTGTTAATTAATAATTAATTAAAATTTCACAATTGTTTAAGTAAATAACGGGTGACTTACTTAAGACATACTAAAGTAAAAAAATAAAATATAAACTTTTTAAAAACATAAAATTTTCAATTAAACCGTTATATGGAAAAAATAACTTGAAAAATGTGTATAACACACCAGAAATTCGTGATGGAGGTGAATATGGGATTGTTATAGAAGGCGTTGGGTGTAAATGTTATTGTCACAGTTAATTGGGAGATCTTTGAAAAAACAAAAAATATATCAAATCAACACCGCCGAAATTGAAGCTTCGTCAGAAAACAAATCAATGGAAATATGACCCAGAACTCTCATGATCGACTCAAGAAGCAAGAATTCGTCTGAAGTACGACTAACGACCTCGTCGTCCTTGGAGGGAGCACTCGTGCCAGGCTCTGAATTCCTCTTAAAGCTTTTGCCTCCCTTCCTGGAAGGGGTCGTATGTATGTGACAATGTGTGTGTGTGTGTGTGTGTGTGTGTGTGTGTGTGTGTGTGTGTGTGTGTGTGTGTGTGTGTGTGTGTGTGTGTGTGTTTGTGTGTTAATTTAAGTGTACGGTTTTGAATAAAACTTGCTTTGCGTTTGAATTAGAACAGTCTCGGTTCACACCACTTCATAGTCATTCAAAGCTTCAAAGGGGGTCCCACTCAAGCACGTGAAACATAAAATCAAAACTGAAAATAAACTTTTTGAAAAAGTGAAGTTGAAAAAGCGTGAAAAACGATCACAACCAATCAAAAAATCTTTAAAATCAAAGAGCGCCATCTATCGCTGGAAGCACAAATTGAAGATGGCGCTGTTGTAGAGAGCTGTTGTAATTACAAGCCTTTAATGGTGCAACCATCAATTCTCCTTGGGGATTTGAAGTTAGATGTGTAACTAGATTGTACGTTAGGTATGTATGTGTGTGTGTGTGTGTGTGTGTGTGTGTGTGTGTGTG